>CM064483.1:71861061-72047613 GCA_032716605.1 Paralithodes platypus
GAAGTTCGGCTTGTGGGCGACTCCATGGTCCGTGGCCAATTAACCGAGTTCTGCGCCAGGGCACCCAGGACCAGAAAGCGATTCTGTATCCCAGGTGGCGGCGTGGACGACATTGTTGCGGCTGTGGAAGAGGTTTCCAGGCCCCCCCCCCCCCCCCCGCAAGCACTACGTACATCATCCACGTTGGATCTAACGATGTCCAACGGACGCGGTCAGAGGAACTACTTTGCAAGTACCGGCGGCTGATCAGGTCCTTCAAAGAAAAATCTAATAGAATCTTAATTTCAGGAATTGTTCCCCGGATTGATGTAGAAAACCGATTCTACAACATAGCTACCAGTACAAATCGCTGACTAGCCAAACTCTGCAGGGAGGAGGACATCGGCTTTGTCGACACGTGGGATCATTTTTACTATGATAAATCTTTGTTTTCAGGAGATGGTGTACATCTCAATGAAGTAGGAGTTGCACGTCTTGGTCGTCTGCTGAACGATGCAGTCAAGGATTTCCGTTCAAAAAACGGGGTCAACCGGGGGTATCCGGGGGTAGTGTAAGTCAAATACGAACTGAAAATTCAGACAATGCACAATCAGTAACATCCAACTCTAATACTCTTAAGGTGTTTTATGTAAATGCTCGTAGCATACGCAATCAAATTTCAGATCTAGAGGAAATCGTGTTTACAGAACATTATGATATAATCGGCATTACAGAATCTTGGTAAAATACGGAAGACAGAGACTTTTTAGCCGAATATACGCTTCCTGGTTATACAATGTTTGAGAAAAGTCGGATCAATAGAAATGGAGGAGGAGTTCTGTTTTTTATAAAGGAAAGTCTTAATCCCGTCTTAATGTCAAAACCTCAAATTGCGAATATAGATATGTAGACATATCTTACGTACTATTAAATAATAAACGAGGAACTAAAATAACACTAGCTTTATTATACAGACCCCCAGCTCAATCAGTGCAAACTGACAGTGAAATTTATGAACAAATTGCAGAAATAACTAACATACAAGATACCGTAATTCTTGGCGATTTCAACTTACCCGTGACTAAATGGGGCGATATTCTTACTTCACACTCTGGACACGACCTCTATGCTAACTTGCAAGAGTTCACTTTTTCAATTTGTACAATTTCCGACGACCCGTGGTAATAATGTGCTTGACCTTGTACTCGCAACTAAAGAAGAATTAATAGAGAATTTGAATGTTGGTGATGAATTCAGTAACAGCGACCATCGTACGATAACTTTCACTTTAAAGTTTACTAGTAACAAATCAAATAGCAGCATTGAGAAAGTCCCTAATTTCAAGAAAGCAAATTTTCATAAACTTAAATCAAAGCTTAAAGAAACTGACTGGAGCTTTCTGACTAACAATAACGACATAAATACATCTTGGGAGTGTTTCACAACCACTTACCTTAAGGCAGTGCAAGACTGCATACCACCGAAAATACGGTGTCCAAGCCATAATGATAAGCCCAAATGGTGGAATAAAGATATTTCAGACTGTCTGCTTGCTAAAAAATTTGCTAATGATAGATTAAAATCCTCACAAAATGACAAAGAACGGGTGAAATTTGTAGAACTACGACGCAAAGCCAAAAAGTTAATTAAGCAAAGTAAAAAGACCCTGGAGTTACATGTTGCGAATCAAAGTAAAACAAATCCGAAAGAATTCTATAGTTATATCAGAAAGAAAAAAGTAGTTACTTCAACTGTTGGACCGTTAGTCGATGAAAATGGAGAATACACCAAAGACGAAGTACAAATGAGTATTGCCCTCAATACCTTCTTTGCATCAGTTTTTACAACCGAAGACCTCAGTGATATTCCTCCACCATCGCTGATTCAGATTGATAATTCAGATGTTCTAAGCAATATCACCGTTACAGAGAGAGAGAAGTATTGAATTGTTTAGATAAACTCAAGGTAAATAAAACGCCTGGACCTGATACAATCTCGCCTAGAGTTCTAAAGGAAGCTAAGGATGAGCTCTCCAAACCACTGACATTGTTATTCAATGAATCCTTGCAGTCTGGGACTATGCCTGATCAGTGGAAGCTAGCCAATGTAACACCGATATTCAAAAAAAGGCAGCAAATCCCTACCCAGTAACTATCGTCCAATTAGCTTAACCTCAATTGTATGTAAAATGCTAGAAACGGTCATAAGAGACAGACTCGTAAATCACTTAGAGGCAAATAACTTACTTAAAGATACTCAACACGGCTTTCGTAAAAAACGTTCCTGTTTAACAAACCTCTTAGACTTCTTCCACGATATCCTCAACCTCGACAATGAGAGTAAAGCTGTAGATATTATATACCTTGATTTTCAAAAGGCCTTTGACAAAGTTCCCCACAAACGTTTACTGCTAAAACTAAAAGCGCATAGAATACAAGACGGTGTGTTGAAATGGATAGAAAATTGGCTCAGCGACAGAAAGCAAAGAGTAGTCATAAACGGTAAGGCATCTAAATGGACCAATGTAAGTAGCGGGGTACCCCAGGGATCGGTACTAGGACCAATTCTCTTTCTAATTTACATCAACGACATAGATGAGGGTCTCACCTGTACAATCTCAAAATTTGCTGACGATACAAAAATTGCAAATAGCGTACTCTCAAAAGAACAAGTTGACGATATGCAACACAATCTAGATAAATTGTCGTGTTGGGCCCAAATTTGGCAAATTAGTTTCAATGCGGATAAATGTAAAGTACTACATATCGGATACCTAAATGAGAAAGCAAACTATTCGATGAATGGCACTCAGCTTAAGAATGTAAACAGAGAAACCGATCTGGGAGTAACAATATCGAGTAACCTAAAACCGAGTCAACAATGTTCAGAAGTTGTTAAGAAGGCAAACAAAATAATTGGCTTTATAGGCAGGTCATTTGAGCATAAATCCAAAGAAGTTATCCTAACCCTTTACAATTCCTTAGTCCGCCCTCTTCTGGAATACTGCGTTCAATCCTGGTGCCCTTATTACCAAAAAGATATAAACAAGCTAGAACGAGTTCAACGTAGTTACCAAAATGATACCTAGCCTAAAGAACAAACCATACGAAGAGAGTCTTAGATAATTAAATATATTTCCTTTAACCCAGCGCAGATTAAGAGGTGACTTAATTCAAGTGTTCAAAATCATCAAAGGCATCGACAATATGAACTGTAGTAAGTACTTCACTATCGACCAATCTAATTACACGCGGGGAAACAGTTGCAAAAATATTGGTAAATCTTTTAACTCACACGAATCTAAGAATTTCTTCTTCAATCGAGTTGTCAACTTGTGGAATGGGCTTCCCCGAGACGTTATAGACTGCAGCACCGTTGATTCATTTAAACTCCGCTTAGACAAATATCTCGCATCAAACCCGCGACTGACTGCGTTTGTAAATGAATAACTTTATTTTATCCCCCCCTCAGTTACTAACCCATCTGTCCTCTACTAACTTCCTAATCCTGCCACGAACATTAGTTCCAGGGCAGTAGTTCCCTTTCCAATGTTCCCTTACCCACTCTAAACCACTGTTTGGACACTTGATCCTCAGTGTTTTGGAGGACAAGCAGCCTAGAAGGGTCACTAGACCTGTTGTTGCTTGATTTCCTTTGTACTCCTTTGTACTCTCTCTCTTTTATTTATTTTTATTTTTAATGGGTAATGGAGATCTAGATTTTGTTAATGAATGTCTTGGGAACAAACTACAAAACATAATCGAAAATCACCAGAACAATGAAAAACCTCACTGATGACCAAACTTTCGACTATAACCTCCCCCCCCCCATCCCCAACATCAGCTGAGATAGGGTTAAGGGGGGGTTGACCTGCTTTTTTGTCTCTCCTTTTCTCTTTCTCTGGCTTGTATCCATTCGGCTCCATTCAGTCTACTATTTTAAGAAGTTTATCCCGCGGTAGCGAGCCAGCACATTTTTATAAATGGTTTTTGACAGCAGGCTAAATTTGTACATTTTTCGAAAGAAAAATTTCTCCGGCGAAGCCGGATTTCTCCATACAATGCTGGCTCGCTATCGCTCGCCAGGAAGAAATCGACACCTGGATGGGGATAAACGTCTTAAAACAGTAGGCTGAATGGGGCCGTATGAAGACAAGCCAGAGAAAAAAAAAAACAAAAAAAAAACAGGTGACCCCCCCCTTAATTAAACCGCTTGAGAACACTTGCGTACCAACAGCTGTCAGATAATAGCCGCTAATTAAGGTGGTCTACAGCCGTGGATAATATGTGGGTCTTGTAATTATAACTATATAACGTCTTGCAATAGCTTGTTTAATTATTAGTGAGTTTTTTTATTGTTTTTGTTTTTAATTTGACCCCTAGAGAAAACAAAATCACCGTAGACCCCATTCAAGCTAAGCATTGTAAATTTTTCGGTAGAACAATATCGTTAGCTATCTTATAACTACCTAACAACTTACCCACTATAACCTATATCGCCTACACTACATTTATCTTACATTATCAAGGGTATATATAAAATCAGTGGGTACTTATAATTGGTCTTGATGGTGTAATGGTTAGAGCGTGTAAGTTCTGCATGACATATCCTAGATTCGAATCCTGGGAGGATCACATGCTTTAATTAATTGCAAATGGGGATTATTGGTGTTTAGAACGATGTTAAAAATAATATTGATGACGAGATTCCCTTTTATGCTTGTGTAAGATGAGTTTATTACCACCATTATATCTTTGGGTAGATTTTTGCATTCAATTTAATTAGGCCTACTCTTTTCATGGGTATATTGCCACCAATATATCTAGGGGAGATGGTTAACTTTTTGGGCGATTTTGGCATGTATTCATTATTTTTCTAGTGTTCTCCCTAGACCTCCATCAAATTTAAAAAAAAAAAACATCCATTAGATCCCCCTTCTAGATTAATTTGTAAATTTTTCGGTAGGAAAATTTTCCGGCCTTTGGCCGGTTCTTCCAACATTACAGGCTTACTATCGTTCGCCAGGGAAAAAATCGACACCTAAATAGCACGAAAGGTCTAAATATTGACGAAGAAATGGGGCGAAAGGACTAAAAATCGACTAACTAATGGGGCAAACCTCTTAACATCTGAAAACTAATGGGGCTAAATATGAGGGAGAAAGTGGTCCAGAAAAGCGGCCCATCCCCCCTTAAATGAGTAGATTTTGCGGTCAATTTAATTACTCTTCTCATGGGTTTAATGCCCCCAATATACCTCTAAATGGCTAGAGTATTACGGATAATATAAATACTTTTTTTTCACACTCATTAGTTTTGAGAATATACCTCCAGAAGGTTTTATTCAACTTAGGAAGGGCCTGTCAGTTAAAATAAAAAAAAAAAAAATAAAAAAAATATAATATATATATTATATATATATATATATATATATAAATATATATATATATATATATATATATATATATATATATATATATATATATATCAGTCTATGATATACGGTATATATATATATATATATAATTACCGTACTTTATCATTCAATATGTCCATGTGCCCCAATGCCAACCTTTGTGTTGTGCCTATCAGTACAAGTGGTTATGTGCAAGAGATAACACACACACACACACATACACACACACACACACACACACACACACACACACACACACACACACACACACACACACACACACACACACACACACACACACACACACACACCTCTTACACTCTCCTTGGATGTGTTATTGTGTTACTATCAGGGCACTTATACATTATATCTTACCTTACCTAATCTAACCTAACCTTACCTTACCCAAACCCTACCTTATATATTACCTTAATTTACCTATACCCGTTTGGGTACCCTCTCACTGGTAGTATTACTGTATTCCTGGGTTACTATCAGGACACTTCTACCTTTTACCTTACCTCACCTTAAAGGATCCTAACTTACCTTCTTCTTTTTTCTATGTGGATGAGGGAGACAAAAGGTAAAACTGCCTGTGATGACTGCCTCCCCCAGAGTTGAAAGAGTGACAGGGCCAAAATCAAGGAATAGTCGAGCCAAAATGCCTGGACATACGGAGTTTGAAGCAATTTAAGTCATAGGATGAGGGAAAGATGGATTCAGGGAGAGAGTTCCAGAGCTCAGCTGTTGAATAGAAGAAAGATTGGGAGCATCGTTTCACTCTTGAGTTGGAGAGTTGCACAGAGTAGGGGTGGGATTGTGTTGTAAGACGGGTACTGCATACCCTACGTAGAGGAGGTGGTATACACTGAGAGCTCTGAGGAACACTGATTATTGTAGTAGCGATAGAATAGCGAGAGATGCAAAATTGCTGTGAAGAGAGAGAGATTACAGAGTCGGTGAGAGGACGTGAGTTAATTATACGAAAGGCTTTCCTCTCTACTTTGTCTAGAAGTGCTGTGTGAGAGGATCCTCCCCACACATGTGAACAATACTCAATACAAGGACGCACTGTGCCCCTGTACAGAGCAAAAAACTGAGCAGGGGTAAAGAATCCCTTGAGGCGGTTGAGCACTCCCAGCTTCTGGGAGGCCGCCTTAGCAAGACTGGTAATATGGTCCTTCCAAGAGAGAGCAAAGAGAAAGAGACAACGAAAATACTGAGAGAAGATGAAGGGTTGATTTTTGTATTGTTGAAGTGTAAGGGATAGTCCTTTGCGAGATCACGACGTGTAGATAGATGGAGAAATTGGGTTTTGGAAGCATTAAAGGCAACAATGTTTTCTCTGCCCCAGTTGGAAATGATAGTTAAATCAGAAGATAAATATTGTATTAGAGGGCAAGCAGTTAATTTTTGGAATTAATTGTTGTATATGGGGTCAAAGTAAAGGTCAAATCAAAGGTCAAAGGTAAAATTTGACCATAAATCAGACAAAATAACTCCATTGACGAGTATATGTTGTTGTTTATCTTTTCGTTGTTTAGTGGTTTACAACTTTTGTCCTCATTTCAGAGTATGGTAAGTCGGCGTGATCAGCATCAGTCCTGTGGTACCCCAGGCCGTAACAATCGTCATGACTGGTGGATCAGGAAAGTGCCTCTTCAATCTGTGCAATGCCAAGGGAGCATTGCAGACATTCAAGACCGTGGCCGTGCAGAAGATTGTAAAACGTGATGAACTATACGCAACTCTGTCAGGAAGTGATATTGCAGCTCACAAATCATGTTACTGTAGCTATATATCGAAGAGTAGAAGTAATATAAGAGAGAGAAAGGCGACATGGACTGACATTGGTATTTCCAAAATGTTGTTGAAATCCCAATGTAGTGACTTTGTTTTCAAACGAGACTGCCTCTTGTGTGGGAAAGAGTGTAAGCCAAAAGACACTCCTACCTAACCTTATACTTTACTAACCTTACATTGTCTGTACCAGCTGCTGCACATACACACACACACACACTCACTACCTAGATTACTGTGTTATCATCAGCTCACTCCTACCTTACCTTACCTTATATCTTACTAACCTTACCTGTACCAGCTGCTGCACATACACACACACACACACTCACTACCTAGATTACTGTGTTATCATCAGCTCACTCCTACCTTACCTTACCTTATCTTACCTTACCTAACCTTATACCTTACTAACCTTACCTTACCTTACCTGTACCAGCTGCTGCACATACACACACACACACTCACTACCTAGATTACTGTGTTATCATCAGCTCACTCCTACCTTACCTTACCTAATCTTACCTTACCTAACCTTATACCTTACTAACCTTACCTTACCTTACCTGTACCAGCTGCTGCACATACACACACACACACACACTCACTACCTAGATTACTGTGTTATCATCAGCTCACTCCTACCTTACCTTACCTAACCTTATATCTTACTAACCTTACCTTACCTGTACCAGCTGCTGCACATACACACACACACACTCACTACCTAGATTACTGTGTTATCATCAGCTCACTCCTACCTTACCTTACCTAACCTTATATCTTACTAACCTTACCTTACCTGTACCAGCTGCTGCACATACACACACACACACTCACTACCTAGATTACTGTGTTATCATCAGCTCACGCCTACCTTACCTTACCTTACCTTACCTAATCTTACCTTACCTAACCTTATACCTTACTAACCTTACCTTACCTTACCTGTACCAGCTGCTGCACACACACTCACTAGCTAGAATACTGTGTTATTATCAGCCTACTCCTACCTTACCTACCCATCTTATATCACTGACATATGGAGTTTTTATAAGCTATCCTCAAATGTTGCCAGAAGGGGTACCGGTGTGTGTTTATATGGACAGGCATGTGAGTAATGGTAAAACTATCTAGCAACATTAAAAACAAATATTTTTTCAAGATATAATTATAATCAAACACAGATTTCTATACTATAAAATGGGAAGGAGCAAGATGTAACACCTAATTTACTTTGTAAGAATTATATCTGATTCTTGTGACCAAGGTTGGCGAGTAGAATCTAAGTTTTATCTTTATGACTATGCATGCGAGCGGAAAGTAAATGTAGACTCTGTTATTGCTAGTTATTGTTGGACAAGATAAGGTATAGTTTTCAGACAGGATTCAACAAAGACCTATGGGAGAGGTGGTTCAGAATTAATCTTTCTCTCCAAATCGACACCTAGATCGAATCTTACCTATCGACTGTTAGGCACAAATTGGGCTTTTCTGTCCATTTCAACTATTAACAATTAACAGGCTTCGAACTATCTCACATAACCCTTTTAACTAACACTATTAACAATTAACAGGCTTCGAACTATCTCACATAATCCTTTTAACTAACACTATTAACAATTAACAGGCTTCGAACTATCTCACATAACCCTTTTAACTAACACTATTAACAATTAACAGGCTTCGAACTATCTCACATAACCCTTTTAACTAACACTATTAACAATTAACAGGCTTCGAACTATCTCACATAACCCTTTTAACTAACACTATTAACAATTAACAGGCTTCGAACTATCTCACATAACCCTTTTAACTAACACTATTAACAATTAACAGGTTTCGAACTATCTCACATAACCCTTTTAACTAACACTATTAACAATTAACAGGTTTCGAACTATCTCACATAACCCTTTTAACTAACACTATTAACAATTAACAGGTTTCGAACTATCTCACATACCCTTTTAACTAACACTATTAACAATTAACAGGTTTCGAACTATCTCACATAACCCTTTTAACTAACACTATTAACAATTAACAGGCTTCGAACTATCTCACATAACCCTTTTAACTAACACTGATCCTTCTTAAACTGCATAAAATCGTCTAAATATAGTTAGAATAAATTTAAAAAGACGTCGTTACAAAAGGGGTTAAGAATAGAAGCAAAATAGTATGAATGACTTGTAAAACTAATTTGCCATAAACCCGATATCCGATCATATGCATTAACCCTTTCAAGCTCCCATACGCGTTTCTGTTCTGTTTTCTGGCTACTATTAGATGATTGTATTCAGATTAGTAACGGTATGTGGCAGTCAAAGGGTTGATGGAGATAGTATTTACCCTTTTAATACTCACAGATCCTTCCTAAGCTGCATACAATCGTCTAATGATAGCCAAAATAAACTGCTAAAACGCGTCAGAGCATCAAGGGGTTAATTACGGCATGATAAAATAATTCAATCATACTATTTCTCCTTCCATACATAAAGTCACTGAGTGGGTACGAGGCCTTAATTTATCATAACTCAAGATATGTCAGAACTATAATGGAAAAGGCATTGTAGTTCAAAGTAGATCATTAGTGAGGTATGTTATTTTGTTCATATTCTTTATTTAACACTCAGTACAAGCCCCAACACTTTGGGGAACGTTGTTGCTGAAGGCCATGCATCATATTATACAATGTTCAGAGTTGATAGTACATAGTCAATACAAATATATGCAGAACTATACAGGAAAGCAACCCCCAATATACAGTATGGGCTATGCGATTTCTATATCATTACTGTACGGTACAGGGTTAACCCCTTCTGTACCGGCGACGTCTTTTTCATTTTATTCTAACTATATTTACAGGATTTTGTGCAGTTTAAGAAGGATCTGTAGTAGTAAATATAGTTATGTGGATAGTTCGAAGCCTATTATATGCTGGAGGCCCTTTTAAAACTGAATAACATCGTCTAACACTACCCAGAATAAAGTTTAAAAAACGTTGCCGGTACAGAAGGGGTTAAGGGACCCTGGTACGGTACACACAAGATCTATATACAATTTGTATATATAAAATGAGTAAACTATTGTGAGGACGACAGTAAGAACCGGTATGTTCGTCCTCACACATTGTGGTATTCCTACACTTATCTATATATGCCCATGTGTGACTCCCATGCAAGTGTGCATGCATACATTCGTACATATAGCCTACGTACTGTATATTCCACACCTGTGAACATGCTGAGAAAATATACTATAGCTACCCATATAAAAACACGAAATTAGACACGCTCCAGCTCTCTCTCTCTCTTGTATGTATATATATATATATATATATATATATATATATATATATATATATATATATATATATATATATATATACTGTATATATATATTATACATAACATACACAAACATACATACACACTCTTATACACATACAGTACACACACTCACTAACACACACATACAAACTCTCGCTAACACACGCACACACATTTACACACAAAAAGCGTTCATACACTCATACACAAACACACACAAATCCTCACACACACAATCACTCTTTCTCTATCACATAAACAGACTTACACATACAAACGCTCACATACAACTACACAACACACACATACACACAAACGCTCACATACAACTACACTCACACACACAAACGCTCACATACAACTACACAACACACACATACACACAAACGCTCACATACAACTACACACACACACACACACAAACGTTCACATACTACACAACACACACATACACACAAACGCTCACATACAACTACACAACACACACACAAACGCTCACATACAACTACACAAACACACACACAAGCGTTCACATACAACTACACACACACACAAAAGCTCACATACAACTACACATACATACATACATACACACACACACACAAACGCTCACATACATCTACACACACACAAACGCTCACATACAACTACACACACACATATTTACACACAGACAATTCCAAGCTTGTGGCATTGGCTCGTAACAGCTGGCACCCTCACAGCCCCCAAGTTGGCACCCAACAGCCCCCAGACAGGCAGTGAGGGCAACACAGTGGCACTAACGGGGGTGCTCACGGCGGGAACCTCCTATATAATCAGTCCTTCTTCATAACCAATCTCAAACACCACAGTAAGTACTAAGTAATTATTATGTTGTTTCCACCAACCAACTTCACCTCTAAACTCAATTAATGAAATCAACAAATACGTGTGGCACTCCGAGGACTCGAACCTAGGATACTAACATCGAAATTCCGCGCACTTATGCATTACAACTATAGTCGGTTTGATTTCACCTGATGATAAATTGTGCCCTTTACCAACTAATTCCCCTAAACTTAATGCATAAATATGAAACCACTATATCTCTGCTTCACATTAGTGCACATAAGTACAAAGTAATAACCCTTTGAAGTTTGTGACACATTTTAACAGTATTATTCTGGCTTTCATTACACTATTTTATGCTGTTTAAGAAGGATCTGTGGGAATTATAAGGGTAAAGACTATCTCAATAAACCCTCTGACTTCCTATAACCATCCTAATCTGAAAGAAATAATCGGTTATATTTCATCTGATGGTAAAGTGTCCCATAGCAACTAATTCCCCTATACTTAATGCAGAAATATGAAACCACTGTATCTCTGCTTCACACGAGTGCCAAGTTTTCATAATTTACAACATATTGGGTTGTAAACAATTTGAAGTAACTCAGTAAACAAGATGGGAACATGTCAATTTACCGTCAGTTGGAATAAAAGAGAATATATATATATATATATATATATCGGGTATATATATATATATACTGTATATATACTTTTATTTTTATTTTGTTTATTTGTTTATGTACAGTATGCTCCCTAGACCTCCATCAAGCTTGAACAACTTCCCCCATGACCCTTTTTGAGATAAATTAGTGTCCTGGCCGAAGGTCGCTTTCTCCTAGATTGCAGCCTCGCTATCGGTCGCCAGGAAAAAAATGACATCTAATTGGAACGAAAGGAAATTTGACAAAGAAATGGGTGATAGGTCTTAAAAACGCAAAAGTAATGACTAAACATGAGCCCCCCTCCCCCATAATGGTGATAGAACTACTTCGACTGCATTAGTAACCCCCAGGAAGTTACAATTGAAAATGACCAATGTGACAACATGTGGCCACCCCTTTGGGGATCATGACGTCTGGCAATAGATAGCTACAACAGAACGAATTGCTGTTCTTTATATAGTTTCTCATATAATCTATTAGTTGATGAATCCTCGGGTTGGTGCCAAGTGGAGCCAAGCGGTGCCATTATTACTGCACGTCAACACACCACAGTCAAGGCTACACTGTACACGATTATAGGTGTAGGGAAGGTAGTAACACGTTCATTAAAAGTTTCCATGATAATTCACCTTTTAAAGGTGTATCATAACGCTTTAAAGTAGTAGAGAAGTAGATATAGAGAAGGTATCAACATGGTAATTAATATTGTCCATGAAAATTTACTCTTAGAGGTATATAATAACGCTATGAGTAGTGATAAAATCCTTCTAATAGAAGGATAGCAAGGTACCGGTATGTCGAATAATCCAAGGTAAAAAACTATCAGTACGGTATAGTGTTTTTGTTTACTTTTTATGTACGATACCAGTACTGTTGACTACCGTACTCTCTCGCAATATTATCTATGTAGTCATATCATATAATATTGTCTACTGTCTGTATGCACAGTATTGTAAAGATTATAAATCGTAAATGGAGGGAAGGATGACATAAGAAAGCGTGTCCAAAAAATTTTGTTGTTTAAAAGAAAGGTTGTGAAAAACAATTCGTTCTTGGGTTCGAAAGCTGTAGAGTAGAGAGAGGGCTGAGAGTGTGAGGAAGATGTGTGACACCTGTACTCTGTTATAGGTAAGGCATGCATTACTATACACTCGGACAGAAGGCATATAGCCTGCTAACTCGCACCTTGGTTTGATTTTGTTAATAGCTGTAATGCTATCGGAATATTTCGGCTAGCCTGGAACCTTTAAATAACCATATTATATTATATTATACCGGTATATATACCGGTATATATATATATATATATATATATATATATATATATATATATATATATATATATATATATACCGTATATAAACCTTCCCCTTAATGCATAATGGCTGTACATAATATTATCTTGATAACAAAATATTGTCTCTCACTTTCTCTCTCTCTCTCTCTCTCTCTCTGTCGGTAATTCAGTGTACATATATAATTATCATATTAGTATTAATTAATATAGTTCTTAACAAAAATTACCCCCAAATGAAGTTAATTAAAACATGTGATCCTCCCAGGATTCGAACCCCGGACACCACAAACAGAACGTAATGTACACGCTCTAACCATTACACCACTAAGACAGTTAAAGGTTAAATACCTGACTTAAAATTATTATCCATTTATCGAAAACTGGATATCAATAGAATCATGAACTAAGCCCCAACTACACTATGAATAGCATAATGTTTCAGAAAAATGTACGAGTTGGCCTTCTATTCTACGAGTTTCCGAGAGAGCGAGAGAGAGTGAGAGTGCCTGCCTTCAAGTAAATATAACCTGGTCTAACTACCTCGCTACAATGGTTCTCTTCTTACCTTTATACTCTCTTAGAACCTATCTCTCTCTCTCTCTCTCTCTCTATATATATATATATATATACTGTTTATTGGTGTATATATTACACCTGATTGCATTTTGTACTTAAAATCAGTAATTATACTGGTACTCGATCTTAAATAATGTATACCGGTAGCTCAATATATTAAAAACGCATACAAAATTATATAAAAAGGAACTTTAGAGTAATACAATGGCTATCTCTGTGGGCACTGAGTTGAAAGTCCCCAATATTCATATAAATGGAAAGAAAATCAACAGCAATAATATTATGTCCCTGCACAATGGGAAATTTCCTCATACAATGTTATCATCCCTGCCTTTCACCCCAAAACACTTATCAAAACATAGCATCTACTCCGCAATTATACTAAAATTGCAGCCTTAACCGTAATAGACATTAACAAAAGATTTTTTTTGTCACAAGTTATCTTAATAAATAAAGGTCAATGTTTGTCTGTCTGTCTGTCAGTTGGATGGTAGCCCGACCTACCCGACCTTTGTTACTAAACTCCTCCCACAGTTTTGGTGCCAGGTGGGAGTGTGGGGCACCGTTGGAAAGCCCAGGCTTTGGAGATGGTTTTAGGCGATTTAGTGGAAATCAGAGACACTTTTGTTTAATAAAATTTTCGGCAGAACTTATGTAGTATACGGGAGCGAAAAAAATGCGAAAACAAAATCCGTTTGGGGCAGAAGGAGGCCTCCGATCGAAAAGGTGTATGGAACGAAAGTTGTTCGCAGCCCCCCAAAATGAGGGTACGGATGAGGTCAGATCCAAAATCGGAGGTCATTTATCGGCCGAAATCGAGGTCGCCGTTTAATGAGGCACAGGGAGGTCGAGGCCGGTGATTATGGTAGTAGTAGTATTGTGATGATTGTGGTATTAGTGATTGATGATGGTGATTATGGTAGTAGTAGTGGTGGTAGTAGTGATGGTGATTATGGTGATTACCCGGGCAACGCCAGGTAGTGATTGATGATGGTGATTATGGTAGTAGAATTTAAACCCGGGCAACGCCGGGTACCCCTCCTAGTGTATACATATGGTTCAGTTAATCATACTACCGGTGCAACTGGTTTTGCGGTTATGGTGGTCAACAGTGTTGATGAATGCTAAAACGTTGGTACACGTATTAATGGTTGGGCTTCTTCAATACAAGCTGAACTTGTTGCTATAAATGTTGCACTTGTTGAAATATAAGTACGGTAAGGAAAACTAGAACATATTCTATAATTGCAACTGATTCACAGTCATAAGAATTGTGCACAAGGTGAACTTTCCCACATTATATCTTTAGACCCGAAGGATAAATTTCAGATAGGGAACCACCTTGAAGGTCTCTTCCGGTGACCTTGGGTGACCTTCAAATTCTAGATCCAGTAAAAACAATATTTAGGGAAAGAGGTGCCTCTATCGTGGCTGTTATCCTTTATATAACTTTGGTAATATATTGAAAAACACCGAGGCATCTATAGGTTGTACTTTTCAAGGTGACCTTGAAAGGTCAAGGTGATGCTGCTATTCAGTATATACTGCTTTAGAGAAGGAACTTTCGCTATGATAACGTGGAGATAAAATGCAGTAAACTATTTGGTGTTTTACAGTGGAACTTCAGTGACCTTGAAGGGTTAAACTTATATAATATTTATAAGCAAGTGGAATGTGAGCTGTTGTCACATCTAGGTCTATCAGTCGCGTTATCTTTATTGATGAACCATGTACTGAACAGAATGGCGCGCAGATTTCGGTTTTTTGTTTTTTTTTCCCTAGACCTCTATCAAGCTTACGCGAGAATATGGGTGACACGAGGCCTCGTGTAATTGGAATTCGTGTAATTGGATTAACCTACCTTATGGGATTAATTACTTATGGGTGGCCAAACCCTCTGATTTACGAGAGAGAGAGAGAGAGAGAGTCAGTATTGTGTGCAAATGCAACTTAATAACGAGCACAATTCCATAAATGTTTGGCAATTGGCAATACAAGACCTTACACCATCCTGAAACCCAATCAAAACAAGTACAACCGGCATGACTTCCAACTGGCCCAGAGTTAACCCCATCTGTGTCGAACCGTCCTTTTAGCTATACTCTGGCTACTATGAGATGATTTATATTAGACGATTTTATTCAGTTAATTATCAGGCTTCGAACTGTTTCACTCAACCATTTTCATTACCAATGATCCTTTTTAAACTGCACAAAATCGTCTAAGTATAGCTAGAATAAACTTAAAAAGACATCGCGGGTATAGAAGGGGTAAATTCTGTACTCATAGCCTACCTGTTCGAGGTTCTTCCCAAACTGCATACAATCCTCTAATGGTAGTGAAAATAAAAGCATCGTCTACTGAAGGGGTTAATGTGCAGATTATCATATGCCGTGTGCTTGCTTAAATATGCTAATGTGATGCAAATATACAGTATGGATTGGGTAACGTCCCAAGACAACAAAACTATAGGTTTGACTCCTGTAAGGAGATAAAGAAAACCTAATATTTAGTAGTGGCCCCGTAATCATTGACGAACATGCCTATTACATAAGGCATCCTCTTCAAACACTAATCCGCCGTAGTTTGAATCTACCGCGCAGAGCATTTAAAACTGAGGAGCCTTCATCATGAGCGCACGCGACCTCACTCATGGCTTCAGTCATTATGAATTGGGTTCTCACTACGAAAAAACTTCGTAAAAAATAAAAACAAAAAGAAAATAAGAATAACTATCTAATAAGCTTTCCATCATATCGTGGATGTACTTGTGTGGATTTCTGACCAGACGCTGATTCAGGCGTCATTCCTCCTTCACTGACATATCAAGTAAACCAAAATCCTTAATACATCAACGAATGGGAAGGGGACGGTCGGGAGGGCCCCAGTCGTCAATGATTACGGGGCCACTACTAAATATTAGGTTTTCTTTATCTCCTTACAGGAGTCAAACCTATAATTTATTAGTGGCCCCTCCATCATTGACGAACATGCCTGATTTCTAAGACTGGAGGGGGACATTCGTAATCATATCATAACTCTATAAAAACAGATAATAAAAACAACCACATAGTATTCTTACTTTTGAAAATATATTTAAATATGGCGTAGACCAAAAATATACAAGAAAAAGGGGTTCAGGCAGGTGCGTGCTTCAAAGAAGCCTGCCTGACAAAAAATGGGTAACCCTGAAGATTCTGAACACAGATCTGTAGTTACAAAGGCACCCCACTCAACGAGTGGTGACAAAAATAACAAGTTATAAGTTTATATGTGCACATAATAAACCCCAAAATAATCGTGGAGAGAAATTGCAAAGGATCTCCACTGTTCTAATATTAGACCGCTTTCGCAGCTAAAACTACTATAACAACTCCGTTGTTTTGTACTAACATTGTACTAGCACAATTTCTCACTGAGAAATTTTCATATCACATTAACCTTAAATTATATCACAGCTCTCATACTCCGGCGGGGTCTAGGGTGTCCTATGTCAACTGACTGCACCCCCCTTCTCGTGAAAATAAACAAAAGTGACTGCAGGGCCACCTAGACCCTCTGCCTTAAAGCTATACATGGTAAGGAAGGTTTGTCTAGACTCTAGAGCAACTGATAAGTATCTAGACAAAAACGTATGATTAGACGCCCACAACTGAGTGGACGCGATATCTTCTACTGAAAAAAATTTCAGGAAACGTAAAGAGGCTGCCCATTTGCGTAAATCGTGGGCCCTGCCCACAACGCCGGGATTACTCTCTTTAATGACTTCGACCAGAAGAGAGGCTAATCGTCGTTTAAGTAAGCGTTTACCCGTACTTGCTACCCATAAAGCACCTTGGGGGTTAAGAAGAGCTACTCTCAAATATTTGGTTAGAGCTTGCACTGGACATAGATTATGATGCACCTTTCCCCTTTTTAACGCCGGCACCGTGAACTCAGAAAACACGTGTGCACTGTGCTCATTCTTGGCTACAAAACCTGGGGAAGGTGCAATGTAAATACATTCATTAAGTCTGCCAAACCTAAGGCAATTAGGTGTGTTGCTCATCGCCGCCAGCTCAGACACTCTGTTTCCCGGTGGCCAAAGCCATAAGGAAAACCGCCTTTTTTAAGAGTAATGCAAAGTCTGCAGTATTTTGGTACAGACGAGAGTGAAGTAAAGACAAAGCTTTGTCGAGAGACCAAGTAGGCATGAGCTGACGGGGAGGTGGGCGAAGTTTAAAACAAGCTCTCATAAAACCTGTTTCCTCCGCCACCGGTATGGAGAGACCTGTAAGGTCTAAAAAGGGCACTCTAATCGCAGTTAAGTGATTTTTTAATGTTACCACAGATAAATGTTTCTGCTCAAACAGATAATTTAAATAATTGAAAACTAAAGCCACTGACGGCACATTCTGTTCCGTTCTGATGATCCAGGAAGTAAAGGCTTGCCAATGTGAGTGATACTGTCGTTTCGTAGACTGAGTATATTGATTGATTAATTTATTGGTCACATCTCTACCGTATGGTGCTAGCCACTTGGCCTCCTGAATGTCCATAATGCAAAAGTCAGCGAGGTCGCTAGGTTGCCAATCGTGTCTAAGTGGAAATACCCGACCGGGAGCAATACCGGGTCCGGGCACCACGTTTTCAATTGCTGGTACCACAACTGCGCCGGCCACAGGGGCGCGATTAGCGAGACTAAGCCTCGATAATCTCGTAGTTTGTTCACTACGTGGCACATTAGTGACGCATCTGGCGGCGGAAACAGATAGATGGAGCTCCATCTGTTCCAGTCTGTCACTAGGGCGTCTGGCCCCCCTGCCGGCGTTTTCGCCCGGCGGGTGAGGTATAGAGGGAGTTTGTGAGTCTCCTCGGACGCAAATAGATCCACTTGTGGATGGGAGAGCTCTGCAATCATTAGGTTGAAAATGGGTTGCTTAAGCTCCCATTCTACTGTCGTGCTCTGTCTCCGGGACAGAGCGTCTGCCCAGACGTTCGCTACGCCTGGGAGATAAGATGCGTGAAGGTAAATGTCTAGTCTGTTGGCGAGAGTAAAAATCTCTTCAGACACGTTTAGCAACCCCCTTGACCTCGTTGATCCTTGTTTCTGAATACAGTGAACTGCATTCAGATTGTCCATTCTGAAGGCCACCGACTTGCCCCGTAGCGCCGGGCCGTGAGCCTGAAGGAAATACAAGGGGACTAGTAATTCTTTGACATTGATGTGAGAGATTTCTAAGTGGGACCAAAGCCCCTGACCCTGGTGCCCCTGATTTGACTGAAATCCCCACCCTATTGTGCCTGACGCATCCGTGTCTACCCATACCGTTGGTGGAGGAGAGGTCCATGACATTATTGAGTGCAACATTTCCCTCCTTGCCCAGACCGCTAGCAAGGTGTGGATTAATTTCGGGATGGGCCATAATTTTCCCGCCGGTAAGAGCGGGAAATATTTGTTGCCTTCCAATATTAATCGTTTTACTTTCAACTGGCCCAACTTGACAGTTAGTTGAATCCAGTTGAGAGAGCCTACCAGAGACTCCCAGACCCTCCGCGTCGTAGTCAGACTGTGAAGAAACATGAACAGTTTCCTGCGAAACCTGTTGCGATTGTCCACACTCTGACTCAGAGTGAGAGCGGCCGTGTCCCAGACCAGCCCTATCCACTGAATTACTCGTGAGGGAACAAGGTTTGACTTTACCAGATTTACCTTGAAGCCTAGAGTTTTGACATGATTTAAAATAATATTGACATGTTTGACGCAGAATTGTTGTCTCTGCCACCACCAGCCAGTCGTCTAGGTACCACAACACTCTGATCCCCTGTTTTAACAATGGCATCAGGGCTTGCCTGACTAATTTCGTGAATAATCGAGGTGCTAGGTTCAAGCCGAACGGCATCCTTTGAAAAACAAAATTTTGGTGCCTGATCCGTAAGGCCAAAAACCTTTGAAATCTTTTGTTGACCGAGACGTGCCAATAGGCGTCTGTCAGGTCTAGTGAACACATCCAACCTCCCGGCGGAAGTGTTAGCCTGATTTGGTGTACTGTTAACATTCTGAAAGATTCGTTGTGAATGTGAAGGTTCAGATAAGACAGGTCTACGACCGGCCTCATCTGAACACTGTCCCTTTTTGGAACCAAAAATAGTTTGGACGTGAATACAGGGTAATTTGGGGGACCGGGATGATGACATTCTTGGCAATCATTTCCTGGACCAGTGACTCCACCTCTAAAGAAACAAAATTCGCCGTTGTCGGCTGACGTAAGCGAGGTCGCCGGAGCCACTGCCAAGTGATGCCTTTGCGTGCCACCATCCATGCCCAAGTGTTTAATGGCCATGCTTGGTGACACGTTCGGAACGACCCAGTTAGCAGACAAGGGTTCGCCGGCTGTACTACCCTCGGGTCCTCCGGCCTTAAGGTTGGCACCGGGAGTGAGAGAGACTTTAGTTTTTTGATGGTGGGGTTGGTGGTGCTGGACGCTTTGCCGGCTGGCTGGTGTTGGCCGAAGACTGGCCCTGACCTGGCTTATGCTGGCCGCGTCCTCTCTGACCTGAAAACCTACCCTGTCTATGCCTGTACTGACCTTGGGGGGAGTGGGAGGACTTAGGCAGAAGAAAGGGTTTAGATCCCCCTGGCTGAGCTTTAGCAGTTGGCCTGGGTTTGGGGAAGTTAAATGCAGGTTTCTTAGAAGGGGTGGGACTGTGCTTAACGGCCTGTGCCATATTGAACACCGTTCGCCACACTTCAGGGGACATTAAAGAGGGAGTAAGCACTGGTGACATGATCACCTGATTCGCAATGCGATCAGGTAGCTTGCGAACTAAAGACATTCTGAGATCTTGTCTTGCTCGTACCGCCTCAAGCAAGGCGGTGCGTATGTCACCCAAGGATTGGATTGACGACTGGAGGAGCAGTCGCCGGGATAATTCAACCGATCTTCTGGCATCCGCGTCTGCGATTGCCTGAGTGGACCGCAGTAAAGACTTAGCCACCTGTTGAGACACTATGTACTGAGAGAACAGGCGAAAAGCTTTCCCCCTTAGCCTAAATTCTCTGTCTAGGAGGGGTAGGGGTAGTGAAAGGGTCTTTTAGCTCACAAAGATTAATCTTAGGGGCAGCTAGGAAAGAAAACAAAGCTGACGGGACTCCGCCGGCAGAACCATGAATGAGTATCCTGAGGGATCTGGTGGGAAGATTTAGAAGTAAATGTGGTTGCAAAGTTTTGAGCCTCTATCTCCCAATCTACCCAAGGTCCTGGACCCAACTGCCCCACCTTCAAAACTGGATTAGCTGCTTCGTCTGTGACGGTCTGTAAATCAAGTTCAGGAGTGAGAGCTGACAGAGTCTTAATATCATTAAACCCATCCAGCTTAGACCAGTCTGAAAATAGTTTCGAAGCTGAGGCAGGGGGTAAAGCTGGCTTAGTAGCATACACAAAATAGTCTTGGTGATAATAACTAGGTATAGCCTTGATGTTTACGTCCAGTACATTTCCCAAATTATCCAGGGCCCTTAATTTCTTTGATTTATTGCCCTGGATGACCCACTCACGCGGTACCGGGAGTTCCCCTGACAAGGTAGGTTGGGCGAGCTCTGGGTTAGTGGGGGTCAAAAGGACCCATGACTCGTCTGGTCCATAAAGCAAGGGCATAGCCACCTTTCTGAGAGGCGCCTTGTCTAGAGGGGGTGGATTGACATCCGTGATGACCCTGACATTTGAAGTTGTCAATGCCGCCGTAGCAGGCTTAGTAACCACTGATGGTGACAGAGTGGGTGGGTTAGGGATCTTAGATAAAGCAATCGAAGTCATCAGAGGCCGTACCGTAGAACTTGTCGTGGGAGCCCCCAAGTCCATTGTGGGGTTTTCCTGTTGTTGGCCAAAAAATTTAGATAAAGCATCAGTAAGTAGCCCATTAATTTCTTGCGCAGTAACAAATTGGTTAGATGATGAACTTACAGGTGAATCATTAATATCCTGCGCGGCGTCTAAGCCTGAGCCTGACTCTTGCCCTTCCATCTCCGAAATTATTGAAACCTCGTCTTTCTCCTCCTGAGAAGACCCCGCCGAAGCTGGGGTACCTTGTTGCCAAGATAAGTCAGGAATAGAGGATGGGATCGCCGCGTCCCTGTGGACATCAGCTACTGTGTGACTCGTTTGAGTCGGACGTGGGTGGTCAGACCCTGGCTGAGCAAACCGCCAAACACCGAGGCCCTGGCCTACACTCTCTTGGGAGTCTGAAACATTCTCAATTATTGAACCCCCTGAACTTTCCAATTCCAGGGTTAAAATATTAATAGGTAAATCCTCTTTAGGGACAGGCACCGCACTGGACCCTTGAGACCTAACACAAACTTTGTCTGGGGTAGAGGTACGATGAGAGGCACTAGAAGCTGGTGAATGTAGGGAGGACTTTCGTTTCTGGGAATCCTTTTTGGAGGATTTATGGCTACGGTGTGACCGAGAACTACTCCTAGATTTGGAGGATTCATCGCCGTGACCACTGGTGGAACTTTCCGTCCTACTCTTCTTACTCGCTGGTGAAGAGGCAAGACTAGAAGACTGGCGTCTGAGAGGTGACCTAGACCGAGATCTCGCCCGAGACGAGGAGGCGGACGCCGGGGGTGTAGGCTCTCTTGGACGTTTTGGTGTAGTAGCAGAAGATACAGAACCCTGACCAGTCTCCGCCGGCTTATGACTCGTGACTCTAGAGGAACGTTTTTAGGGGGAGGGTGTTCAAATAGCAATCTATCCCAAAGAGGGACGTTGTCACATTGAAGTGATTTATGCGCAACAATCGTAGTGTAGGCTGCCATCTGTTGCCGTACTTCTCTTAAAGCTACTGCCGCGGTCTTATCATTGTCGCAAAGGACCTTGACAGCTAATTGGGAGCAAAAAGAACAATTACGCATTACCCAGAGACCCCTTGAACGGTCTAGACATTTAACACACCTTATGCAAAGGGTATGCGCAAAAATAGGGATACCGGCACAAGCAGGGGTAGTGCATAAAGCAAAGACTGGGGCTGAGGTAGCCATGACAGAGACTGGTGGGGAAAACTACCGCCGGGTCTGTATTGGTCCGCCGGAGCCCAGCTCTGGAAAAAAAAAAAAATTTCCAGGAATTAATGCTCATAAGGTTAACCCAACATGTTCGCATAACCCACCGGATAACGAGATGTAATGACACAACGATCACAGCTTGCTACGCGGCGGGGTTCAGAATATCTAAACAAATCTTTTTGACGAAAGTGAAGAATACCCTCTGACATAATATAATTGTCCAGCATGGCGATTATAGTCTTTCTGGTGGTGACTGTCTTAAGATTCAATTTTTGGAACAAAAACAACCCCCCATAAAGACGCCGGCCCTTGAAATATTTGAGTAGAATAACACAGGGCAGGCTGACACGAGATCTGATTTCTAACGAATTGTCACAAAAAGATCGCCGTAAGGTTGAAGGCGGCGATACCTAATTGTATCACTAAATTAAGTGGTTAAATCGAAATTGAATTTGTAAATTCCTTATTTCCTCCACCTAGGAGCACCCCCCCCGAGTGTGAAAAAACGATGTTAACCCTAATTGAACCTTCAATCGCCGTAAGTATAAAGGCGGCGATACATATAGCATCACTTAAAATGGATTGGTTAATGAACTAAATGACTTAGTTGTTCATCCCACCCTACCAAGGTACACCCGCCGGGTGAGATGTCAAAAAGTTAACCCCATAAGTTCCTGTCCCCACTTCTTTGTAAAAGATCGCCGGGGAGGAAAGCCCTTAACAACAGCTAGGTTTTTCATGTGGTTTTGTAAAACCTGGTAGAAAAACTACATAAAGTATGTTCGCATGAACGTTTTATAGATGGGTACAGCCATTTCCGCCGGGAATCAAAGGGTGCCTGAAACCAGGTATCAACAGAGACGCAGTCCTGGAGAGCCACAGACACCTCATCGCCGGGGACACCAGCCTGTGTTAAAACCACGTGTGGCCCAACACGGCTCTCGGCTGGGTTTTTTCCATGGTGAAACCGAGAAAAAACCCGCCGGAAGGAAACCCACCCCGATCAGACACCATCTGAACGTACAACGGACACGAAGGAAGCCACGCACGACTAACCTAAGTCCACACAATAATCCGTGGAATTAGCCAATACACAACTAAACCAGGAAACAAACATAGTCCGAGGAATTAGCCAATACACAACTAAACACCGGATACACATGACACAGTATGGCATATTTATAAATAATAAACAATAACACTTGTACATGTGGCAAAGCTACGAGCGGCTGGCTAGGCCTAAGTAGACGGCATAATAAAAGTTGAAATATACACCAAACACTGGAAATATCACAACAGGAACCACCGCCAACACACCACTGTAGCAAATACTTCCGGCAAAGGGAAGACTGACACGGGACCCAGAAAAAACTTCACTAAGTGAAGAAAAATACAAAGGGAACGTCAGTAAGCAAAGCATACCTCATCAGAAAGATAAAAGGCAGCAATAACTAACGCGTAATGAAAGCCGCCTGCAACACAAGCTAACTAACTGTGAAAAAGTTCACTATGTCCACAACAGGACCACGAGGGAACAACCGAAATAGATGCCCCAAACACACGACCCAAAATACACTGCACTGCGGGCAACCAGCCCAGGACACTCCTGCTACACATATCCTAACCTTACTCGATACATCCCGGAGTAAACAAATGAGAAAAAACTCACTAGGGACGTAGCAAATGCGGAATCAGCGGAGCGTGGGGAGACACGTCCGGGCAGGCTGAGCGCAGAGCAGAGAAGGAGGAATGACGCCTGAATCAGCGTCTGGTCAGAAATCCACACAAGTACATCTACGATATGATGGAAAGCTTATTAGATAGTTATTCTTATTTTCTTTTTGTTTTTATTTTTTACGAAGTTTTTTCGTAGTGAGAACCCAATTCATAATGACTGAAGCCATGAGTGAGGTCGCGTGCGCTCATGATGAAGGCTCCTCAGTTTTTAAATGCTCTGCGCGGTAGATTCAAACTACGGCGGATTAGTGTTTGAAGAGGATGCCTTATGTAATAGGCATGTTCGTCAATGATGGAGGGGCCACTAATAAATAAGGCTGTATGATGAATATTATTACTCCAATCGGAAGGGTAACGGGTTAAATAATCGTATATATTTACTTATCACGATTTAGATGGCAATGAACTATAAACCGTACCGAGTAGCCTATGATCATTCCTCATACCTTAACAAATTAAGAATAGCCATACTGAAAATGTTCCCCTATACACGAAATGTTGACAATAAAGTTCTCCCCAAAATATATGTTATCCTGTAAAGCGTCCGACTTGATCTACTTGCTCCGCTGAAATATTATCCGTGTAAATGTTCGACATAACAACCATATTCATAACGAAGTGGCTCACTTCGTATTCATAAACCATATTGCATATACAAGCCAGACACAATAATGAGCGAAATGAGAAAAACAAATAATTACAGAAGTTGGGTAATAGATAATTTCCATGTCATATATCAACAATCGGAATTTTCTTCTCGTATCTGTGTTCGCCACGGTGTAAACGACGTCCTTCCCACATTTTTTAGAATAGAACCCTATGGCTATGACCACCAAAAGAAAGGTGTCGTGTATGTCGGAACTTATATTTAAGTAACACCCCGTTCTTAACATTAATCGTCAATTACAAACCCCAATGCACTTGAATAAACTAATGAAAGCATATGGTCCTCCCGGGATTCGAACTCGGGACACCACACCCAGAACATAAGCATCTAAACCATTACACCACCAACACAGTTTTACCCTACTGTAGTAAGTTCCCAACTGTTGTGTGTCACCACCTTCTCACAACCCGTTAGTTCTGTGTTGACTGATGGCTGAGGCTGACACACCCCAGCATCCACCAGGATTTACCCCACACTCGGAAATCCTTATATGTACCGTATCCCGGGCTTTATCTTCACTCCCTTCCGACCCACCTCTCACATCCGCCACTTTCGGAACTCTGCACTTGTCCCACACACTCTTCTTTTATCGCTTCAAGATAAGGAAGTGATCAGTAAAGTATCTATCACCGACATGCGTGTAGGCCTAGTCCATTATCCTTGGGAACGGTGATGTATACACTCATCACCATATTTGACATCCACTCACCACCAAAATGTGTATGTGCAGTTAGTTTTATGGTAACCAGTAAATAGCAGTGACTATCGTAGAAATCCAACAAAAACGCTTGTGGAGTAATGATAGCCAGAATAAACTGACAAAATGCGACATAATCTGTCAAGCCCGTGCCATACATTTAGAATCAATTCAGTTACAGAAACCTCACTATTCTATTTTTGTCTACCTACTTCCAGACGATTATATTGAAGGACCTGTCATAGAGGATTAATTGAAATACTATTTTACTTTTAACAAATAATTGTCTTTCCTAAAGTAAAATAATTTGACAGTAACATTAATAATCGTCATTTGATTGTTTGTCTTTTATTTATATATAGGCCTACGTGTGTTCCCTAGACCTATATCAAATAAAAAGAACACTCCCCCCATATTCTACTGATTTTTTTTTTTAATTTATCTGGAATAAATAATAAATAAATTTGTACATTTTCCAGTAGAAAATTGTCCCGGCCAAAGGCCGCTTCCTTTCTAAGTTACAGGCTCGCTAGTAATGCTCGCCAGGAAAAAAGTCGATACCTAAGTGGCACGAAAGGTCTTAATATTGACAAAGAAATGGGACGAAAGGTCTTAAAACCGCCAAAGTGATGGGGCGAACGTCTTCAAACCTTAAGACTAATAAGGCTAATCTTTGAGGGAGAAGGGGATCAAGAAAAACCTAAAACCTCCCACCCACCCACTGATACCCACACTTCACTCATTATTATCTGCCATGCACCGATGAGGCACACAAGGGGGTGAGAGAGTGCCGGAGTATATACAAAGAAACGAGTAAACAACCCACTTAATTTTTTTTTTTTTTTACTTTTTGTTCTTTTTCTTTTTTAATGAGGAACCACCCCTTTACCCACTATTAAGTAAGCCATTTTAGATTTACAGAAGAGCGACCATTAGTTACTTGCATTACCCACTGAACCCACATCAAAGACTGGAACGACCTACCCCAGTCAGTCCGTGAAAAGAGAACACTGTATTCCTTCAGACGTAGCCTGAAGGAACACCTGAACCGGACAGCTGCGAGAAGGGAGCACCAAGCTTATGTCTACTACTAAATGCGACATAAGAGATAGACAAACCAAACTGAAATGATTACTGATTACGGATTACTGATATTTACTATAGGATGTAAGGTATCTTAAAATAACCCCCTAGAAATACTTTCTCTTAAGTATCTATTTCTTTATCCTCCCCATTTTCCCCAGCTAACCTAATCCCACAAGGACCCCAATGGAAATACGCCTAACGGCCTTATTGGGCTATCCTTAGTTGGAATTATGCAAGGCTGGTACATGTCATATTTGTAACATACTATGTGGTACCAACTCTGTAAATTGCTAACTGAATAAATATTATTATTATTATTATTATTATTATTATTATTATTATTATGAACTGCACAGTATTGAGTTCAGTGGGACAACCCCCTTATTATAAACAATGACCCCGGTATAATGGCTCATTCATAAGGTGCCGGCGAGTCCACTGATCTTACTATATACTGTACATGTCTTGGTATAAATAAGTACTGTATGTTTAATTAACCCCTTCCGTACCGGCGACGTCTTTTAAGTTTGATTTTAGCTATATTTAGACGGTTTTGTGTAGTTTAAGGAGGATATGTGGTAGTAAATAGGGTTATGAGAGATACTTCGAAGCCTGTTAATTTCTGGAGGCTCTTTAAAGTGAATAACATCGTCTAATAGTAGCCAGAATAAATTTAAAAGGACGGCGCCGGTACAAAAGGGGTTAAGTTATCGGCTATTACGAAAATACTGCTGCTAAGTAGGCTATTCATTATAAAATCTATGAATTATTATTACGCAGAGTGTGTAATATATAATGAATATATACTTGTCCTGACTGTCTGAGGTTCGAGTCCGGCTGGGTGTATTTAAAAACGAAAAACGAAAAACAATAATAATAATAATAATAATAATAATAATAATAATAATAATAAAATATATATATATACGGTACGGTATATATATATATATATATATATATATATATATATATATATATATACGGTACGGTATATATATATATATATATATATATATATATGCTGGCAATATATATGATGATGACAATAAGTAATGGGATGGTGAGAGGGGGGGCAAAGTCTCCCCTCAATCTGTTATTGTATCCCATGGCAGTCAAAATAGACGGGAACGTGATCGCGAGCATACGAGTAATGTAAACACAGTAGGCGATACGCCCAAATACTAAATTCTTACCGATAATTGTGTAATGTAGTAGCCTATAGTATGAACAATGTTATTTTTTACTTTCCATGGTAATGGACGGTCAGCAATCGCTTATATTAACCTTTTCTAATTCTAACTAAATCTGTCACATACACTCACTCTCACTCTTAGGCCTATACTCTCTCTCATTCAATTCAATTCAAAACATTTATTGTCAAAAATATTTACTCTCTCTCTCTCCACAAGCAAACAAGATGATGGTGCTCCGGTTGGAAACCCTGCCGCTAGTTTATAATACTATGGAATTATCATAACTAATTTGACCCTTACAATACACTAACGATTGTCTTGAGTTGTTGTTTTTTACATAAAGCGATTTTATACAGCTTAATTAAGGAGAATGTGTTGGCCTCTTAAAGACTTAAGTTAGATTATAATGTAAAACATGCAAAATAACCAAAAACAGGAATGGCACAATATTAAGACAAAATAACTCATCAAAATAACTATGTGATGATGACTATGTGGTGATGGGCTGGTCTATCAGAGTGAGAACTGAGCGATCTCTGCCATACCCATAGCTTACTCTGACTGTTCCTTTAACTTATATATTTTCTAGATCTCAAGTGACGGCGTCTTTTCCGTGGATTGACCTCCCAATCTACCAAGATTGGAAGCCAAAGCGTCACATTTTTCCCTTGCCCCTCAACTTTCTCTTCATAATTGCTGAGGGGCACAGGGCCCTGGGTGGGGCTTTGGTTTCCCGGGCGTTTCTGCACCCTCCTCAGCTCCCCGCCATGGAGTGGCTTCGGTCACCCAGGCTTTATTGTGGTCGGCAGGGAGGGTTCTGTGGGGGCACTCGGTTATGGCCTTGGAATTGCTCGGGGCCTTGGGGCTGTTCGGCCAGGCAGCTTGGGGAACAACAACAACTATGTGAAAATAGCAAAAATACATTGTGAAATAAAAGAACACAAAACTAGTCGTAGTCTAGCCTATAGGCCTAACCCTTTGATTCCTAGAGGTCTCCCTTCTCAAGTCATATAATAACATGTTTTGTTATTCAGAATACACTGAAAACTTATAGCCTACTGAAGGTGAGTTTAGGACAGGTGTGAGGTAGGTGGGTAAACACTAAACAGGTGCGTGGGTGTGGGAGGGAAGGTGTGTAGGCGCAGACGTATTCACTGATGAGGTCATTGTCAAAATAACTTTATACACTTATAATTGTACGGTTGTTGTTGTTGTTGTTCCCCAAGCTGCCTGGCCGAACAGCCCCAAGGCCCCGAGCAATTCCAAGGCCATAACCGAGCGCCCCCACAGAACCCTCCCTGCCGACCACAATAAAGCCTGGGTGACCAAAGCCACTCCATGGCGGGGAGCTGAGGAGGGTGCGGAAACGCCCGGGAAACCAAAGCCCCACCCAGGGCCCTGTGCCCCTCAGCAATTATGAAGAGAAAGTTGAGGGGCAAGGGAAAAATGTGACGCTTTGGCTTCCAATCTTGGTAGATTGGGAGGTCAATCCACGGAAAAGACGCCGTCACTTGAGATCTAGAAGATATATAAGTTAAAGGAACAGTCAGAGTAAGCTATGGGTATGGCAGAGATCGCTCAGTTCTCCCTCTGATAGACCAGCCCATCACCACATGACTAGAACCCAATCCTCTCAGCATCAGCTAGGAAAGGCCCTAGAAAGCCGCCTTTGGCGGGGGGATAGCTCCCCTATTTCAACCCCTTTCGGGGTCGGGCACCCGCCCTAATTGTACGGTAATTAAATATGCCTATTATTACTAACATGATATTATGGGCAAGCCTTGGTCAAAGACACATACAACTGGAATGATTGCTCAGATAAGTGAGAACACACAATGTGTTTGCCACTTCTCTCGGTAAGTAGCCTATAACTGTTACTTATTGGAATAAGTAACAAGTAACTGTTTTCAATGTTCTGTTACTTATTCAATAGGTAACAAGTAGCCTAACTGTTTTCAGTCGGCTTTCTCTTGGGTAGGCTATATTATATGTCATGCAATTTAAACTAGGCCTAGGCCTATAAGTGATCCAGAAGTTTTAATAAACATTGAAAATTAAAGTAGATCTGTCAGGGAACTATCTTCGGTTATTTTAAACGACACTACTGCAGCGTTATGAGAAACGATTTATTAGGGAAAATAGGCACCAATAGATTCGTCATATTTTTCTCTATATACTGTAGGCTATAGTCCGCATGGAGGATTTTCGTTATCGACAAATTGAAAAAATACCCACTTCACAGACAAATACACCAAAATTCTAAGTCAAAGATGTCAAACAGCGAGGGGGTGTGGCACCCATAATACCAGGATAGGTTAGGTAAGGTTGTTAGGTTAGGCTAATGCCCTTTCAAAGGGGTATAGTAAACACTAGGCTAGTCTATACCCGGTCAGAGGTAAGTCCTGCTGTAGTCTCCTTGAATGCTACCCTATCTTCTTATACTCAAGTCAAGAAACTCCACAATGTGCAATACAAATTAAGATACCTTTGGGGGTCGTGTAGTCAGCCTGGGAGTGGGTCCTGGCTCAGTGGGAGTGGAGACCGCAGGAGTTGTGGCAAGTGCTCGCCGGCACTCCCCCTCCCCCCCACTTTGTTAATTATCTCATTATCTTCTATACGCCTTACACTAGCACAAAATATATACACGGCTACCAATGTCCTGTCGTCTCTTGCGCAGTGTGGGGTGGTAACATTTCGCTAGGGACACCGACACAACAAGTTAGGAGTAAAAAACAGTAACTGGTTGTGTTGTGTATGTTCCGCCTCCATGGCCTTCAAACTCGTCCCACTGTACTCACTGGCTAGGACTTCTGCGTAGGAAAAATTTCATAACGTCACCAAGGATTCTTTAAGAACGCAACTATTACTTCAGCAATCTATAAGACTAAAGTAATATATGACAGGGAGGTTTTTTATTCAATGTTATATCTATTCCACCAATAAAAATAATATTAGCGTATTTAGTAAAACAGCTGGTAAGGAATGAATGAATGTGAATGTTTTCGTACTTTTGTATGTAAATAAGGCTGATTCCGCAAGGTATAACAATAGTAAACAACATTATACACTCACAGATAATTATAAGGACACAACTAATACAATATTAAATGGAATATCGACAAGAACCATTAATGACAGACTGGCATCTCGTTTGACATGTGTGACGCAACAAGTTGTGGTCGAGACTGGAGCAGTTCTCAACCCGCTGAGATCAAGAGGGTGTGTGTATGTGTCGGTCGTTGTGTGGCAGTACGAGGATTTATATACACACAGAGTTTCGGTTTATTTATATAAAATGCCTTTACTGTTTGTGAGATAAATGGTGATCAAGACCAGTGGTTTGGTGTTGGTGCCATCAACCATCATCCAGGCGGCATTCGAGCTCCCGTAGCCTAACGCGAGTAGAAACAGCTGATTGGAGTGCCGCTGTCAATTGTATTAGTCTGGCACCTATATAGCAAGTAAGTCGTATTTGTCACATGTGTTTATTTTGCTTTTGTTTATGTAATAGTATATCGTTACGGTTGAACTAGTTAATTTCATATTAGTTTGGTTGAATAGGTAGCCTAGCGTACCCTATACGAGAGAGAGGGAGATGGGATCGTGCAAGATGGGTTTTTTTTTGCGGGTTATGCAAGGTCTGAATCCCGCGTTTTTTATGTGTGATGCCGACAGTGTATAGCTCGGGTTACCTGGCAGCTCTTCCATAGCTCTCACCTGCGTCACCCCTTTCACTGCGGGGATAATCTCGTCCCAAGGTATTTTCTTGTATACTCAATTGTGTTACCGAAGAATGAAAGACTATTTACATTCACCTATGTTATGTTATCCACGCTGCTAATGGCACCTGTTAAAAATAATCAATAGGATAGATTAGCTTTGAGTAGAGTAGGTTAGTTTAGGATAGAAATGCGGGGAAGTGGCTGTACGCGAAAATACCGTCAACCACTATTAGGCCTCACCTGTGGTTTACCCTCCCAGCTCCGGCAACTTAATTATCTAACTTATGGTCAGACATTCTCTAATTTGCCATGAAATACCAGGCTGGGCGAGTTTTCGAAGCCTTGTGTTTTTCTGTATGTTCATCCACCAGAATGCTGTGTATTGTGATGTATCATATGTCAATGGAAAGAGGAATATTTATAGTACATGATAAAAAAAAAAAAAAAATGTAAATAAATCGAAATATGAAAGTGTAAATGAGTCCGGAATACAATTATTTCTCATGCAATTGTCTTCACACCGTCTTATCTCTAAATTGTGAGTGATGACCATATATTCTTTTTGCTCAAATAATAGTATTTTGTCTCCTCTTTCCAAATCTGAAAACAGAAATTGTTTATCTTCAATAGTTCTCAAGCAGTGACCGAAAAATATATATATATATGATTTTGATTGATATGGTTTATAACATTTTCGATTTATTTCGTTGTTACGAAGTGTATGGTCTTAAATTTAGGCTGTGTGAATACGGCAAATAATGCTGATGAGTATAAAAAAACGAAGTTCCTACGACAAATAGTTTTTGCGCTATGAATATTTGAAATGAAGAGCCAAAATGCGAATATTTACGCTTCACCCGTCTCTGTTCCGCCGACGCTAGCCGGGTTCCGAGCTGTTCCCCACCTCGTCGTTGCATTATTTGCTTGGATACGTATATAACTGTATATATCACCGGAATCGGAAAATTGTGCTCTTTCTAATGGTGAAAACCAAAATAATATAGCATAATTGGTTCGCGAGCTATGCGCAATTGTTTCCATGCATTGTTATTGTTATGTAAATATATGAGAATGTTTATACAGTTGTATATCTTTGCCACAATGTACAATACTTTTATATAATTTTTCTTGCCAATAATTGTATAATGTTCATAGAACACATGTCAGTCATGAAGGTTGTCAATTTTACTTACCTGATAGGGCCACAACTCTTTCCAACGAGAAGGGAAATGGCTCCTGGGTTGACAGTGAAAAAAAAAAACAAGAAAGCCAGGTTATCTTCAAATAATAAATTCAGAAATAATTCTATTGTACACAAATAAAGTAATATATATATATATATATATATATATATATATATATATATATATATATATATATATATACCGGGTATATATATATATATATATACAAGGTGTCAAACAAAATATAATGAATGGTAACAAAAATGTGTATGTGTGCGTGGGTATCTATATATATATATATATATATATATATATATATATATATATATATATATATATATATATATATATATATATATATATATACTGTATATATATACATATATAAATATATATATACATACAAGGTGTCATATATATATATATATATATATATATATATATATATATATATATATAGTATATTATGGTATATATATACGGTATATATATATATATATATATAAAATAAATAAAATAAAAATATAAATAAAGTAAAATAAATATAATAAAATAAATAAAAACTAATAAATAAAATAAATAAATATATAAATAAAATAAAAATATAATAATAATATAAATACTCGATTATGGGTCTTGGGCTTGCTCGGGACCTTGGGGCTGATCCGCTAGATACCCTGGGCAACAGGAATTAAAAAAAAAAAAAAAAAAAAAAAAATATATATATATATATACAGTATATATATATATATATATATATATATATATATATATATATATATATATACATATATATATATATATATATATATACGGTATATATATATATATATATATATATATATATATATATATTATTATATAATATATATAAAATAAATGAAATAAAAATATAAATAAAATAAAATAAATAAAATAAAATAAATAAATATATAAATAAAATAAAAATGTAATAATAATATAAATACTCGATTATGGGCCTTGGGCTTGCTCGGGACCATGGGGCTGATCCGCTAGACACCCTGGGGAACAGGAATAAAAAAAAATATATATATAAAATTATATACGATATATATATATACTGTATATGAATAAAATAAATAAAATAAAAAATATAATAATAATATAAATACTCGATTATGGGCCTTGGGCTTGCTCGGGACTTTGGGGCTGTTATATACTGTATATATATATAATATATATATATATATAATATATACTGTAATATAACTAAAATTCCATAGAGTACTTACCATACTTCCTGTAAGCTACCTGTAAGCATTCCTGTGACATCTTCGTGATTATAATGTATTTATTTCGTAGGCAGTATTTATTGATAAATATATTTGTCTTTCAAGCAAAAAATAGTGTAAAGTCATCAATGATACCTAGACAAAACTGCATCAATACTCAAGGGGTTAACCAAGATTCACTCCCCTCAGTCAACAAAAGTTACAAGTAACATCTTATATACATAATTATATAGTTTGAATTATTCACTAAACACTTTCACTGGGTAGATGAAATAATCCATAATTGCATGCCTATAGCTAGGCATGGTGGGCCAGAGGGAGGGAGCCCAGAATTTAAAGGGCTGGCACCCTGCCTCAGTCTGGGGTCCGGGAAACTACTGACTTAACAAAGGCCCGGGCTCCTCAGAGAGGGACGCTATGGGGTTGCTAGATACTTCCTTTTGTAACTTACTAATGCCTAACTTACCAGTCCAAATTGAGTAAAAATCGAGTCATAAACTTATTTTTGGCGAATATTTCTAACTTACAGGTGGCATTATGACGCGATTGCGTCATACGAGCTCTCTTGGAGGGGTGGCGTTATGACGCGATCGGTCGTAAGAATGCGGGAGGGTTAATCCTGTCTCACCTGGGCTCTTGCACACTTGATTTAACCTATATGGAAACACCGTCAAACTCTCAGCCATATTCAAAAACATGTTGAATGGCCGATGTTTAGGCTACACCATGCCAAACAAATACCGGTAGGCTACTAATGGTACCGTGGACTTATGAAGGTAAAATCAAGGGGAAATTTTTATTCATGAATATATACATTTTAGCTTCCTCCCCAGACCTTCACCAAGCTTAGAGAGATCCCCCAAAGATCCCCCTTGAAAAAAATTACTCCTATATTTCAGGCTCGCTATCGATCGTCAGGAAAAAAATCTACACCTTATTGGCACACAAGGTTTTAAAATCGCCAAACGAATAGGGCGAATGGCTTAAAATATAAAAATTAAGCTAGGCTAATGGGACTAAGTATGAGGGAGAAGGGGGTCCAGAAATCCTCCCTATAATGGTGAAGTGATGATGATGGCGTTGATTATGTTAATAATTAGTATATTTTCATAAAGCATTTTTAAATAATAATGGTAGTGCAGTAGTGATGGTAGTGGTGGTGGTGGTGTAGGTATTAGTGATGATAAGAGGCACCGTAGGCCTACCTATAAAGGTTTTCAGTTCAGTTGGATGGCGGAAGTATTGCCTTTATAGCGGCACTCCCTGATGTGTTCTTTGCGGTCTGGGTCTATTTTATTATTATTATTATGGTATAACATGCGTGTGGTGAGGGAGGTGAAAAGGAGAACTATGGGAAGAGGATTGGGTTTAGTAGGAAAGAATGGTAGAGATTGGGAGTTGAATCAGTTGCTGTTCGCTGATGACACAGCATTGGTGGCGGATTCTGATGAGAAACTGCAGCGGGTAGTCAAAGAGTTTGGTGTGGTTTGTGGAAGGAGGAAACTGAAGGTGAACGTCAATAAAAGTAAAGTAATGGTGTGTAATAGGGGAGCATAGGGTGAATCTAGATGTGAGGCTGGATGGGGAAATATTGGAACAAGTAGAGTGTTTTAAATATCTAGGAGAAACAATAAGCAGGAGTGGAGGTATGGAAGTGGAGGTAAAACAGAGAGTGTGTGAAGGAAGGAAGGTTTTCGGAGCAATGGGAAGTATGTGGAAGACGAGAAATCTCGGAGTGAAAGTAAAAAGTGCACTGTATCAAGGAATTGTTGTGCCAACAGTGATGTATGGGGCTGAGACATGGGCTCTGAAGAAAAAGGAGAAAAGAGGGCTGGATGTGATGGAGATGAGCTGCTTGAGGAGTATGTGTGGAGTTACTCGTAGAGACAGATTGAGAAATGAAGAGATACGTAGGAGAGTGGGGCAGCAGGAACATTTGTCAGCCAGAGTGGACAGAAGGGTGCTGAGCTGTGATGGTCATGTTGAACGAATGGGAGATGAAAGGCTTACAAAGAGAATATGTGAGTCAGGTACAAGGGGAGATAGAAGGGCAGGAAGACCCCCATTGAGATGGAGAGACTGTGTAAGAAAGGCTTTGGATGATAGAGGAATGACTATAGATCAGGCAGGGGAAGTGGTGGTGGACAGGAGTGAATGGAGAATGCTTGTGAATAGTTGAGTGAACACGTGGTCATTTGGAGTAAGGGGTCGGGCGCAAGTTGGACTAGATAATAGTCCATCAGGCGCCTGGCCCGGGGAGACGATTAATATGAAGGGTGTGCCTGGAAGTGTGGTGGGAGGGCTTGTCGCTTTGGCTCCGCTGCATGTCTGCCTGCCGAGATCGGAACCTCTCCTGGTGGTCAGGGGCCGGGGGAGTGCTGGAGCGACCTTGGTAACCCTGGTCTCTGGGTCTTCTCCTGGGTGACCTGGATGTGTGAGAGTTTGTGTTTTTTATCTGTGTTTATTTTTTGTTTTATGTTGTTTTTGTGTTTTCCCTGTTCTTGCTCTGTCTTGAGTCGGCTACCCCCAAAATGGGGATTGGGCCTGAGCATATAGATAGATAGATAGATAGATAACATGCGTGGTGGGCGTAGGATGGTGATGATGATATTAATTAGTAGGCTATACTAGTAGTTGGAATAATATAACTTACTGTAATGGTATTAGTGGTGAAAGTAGTGGTGTTGTTGATGTTGTATAAGTAATGATAGTGGCACCGTATTCATGAAGGTCAGGTCAGGTGAAGGTATTGAGGGATAAGCCTTTACAACGGTACCTCGTAGCTACTTTCTAATATTCCTATTTGTCTGAAGAGTGTAGAGAGGGGAGAGAGAGGCTAGGACCAAATAGGATCAAGTTATATACTCCATCAACTATACATTGGTGATCTTATAACGTCTATGATTATGGTCATTATAATACTGTACCTCGTGTGTGTGTGTGTGAAATTATGTGTGTGTCTGTGTGTTTGTAAAAGTGCCTGAGTGTCTGTGTGTGTGTGTTAAGTGCCTGTGTGTGTGCGTGAGGTGAGAGAGGTAGGTAATTCTGGTACTCAGGTGTTGGCACTCAGCAGGCTGTGCAATTAGTGTAGGTTCATGATTAAGTGTGTGTGTGCGTGTGCGTGTCTGAGTGTGAGCGTATGTTTGTATATGTATGTGTTTGTATGGTTGTGCAAGTGAGTGTATATGTGTGTGTAAGTGCGTGACGTGAGAGAGGTAATTCTAGTACTTGGGTACCGGTATTGGCACGCATCAGTCTCAGGTACCCCCTACCCCTACCCCTACCGACAATAACAGATAGGCCTAAGAGAGGTGACACGAACATATTGACCTTGTTCCTCATACGGAATGTTTGTCTTTGACAGGTTTTGAATATACAGTATACAGTATGTATATCAGGAAAGCACAGAAACACGTACACACGCCCACGCACGCACATGTAATCACGGACCACGGCACGGACGTGATAATAGGGCGACACTCATGCATTGCCAAGGACACTCGAACACATACCTCAGGTAAGGACACGAAGAACCATATGTCGAAACAAAGAAGTACCGGTACATACGTAAATACCGGTAACTGTTGATGTAAACAACACACACACACACACACACACACACACACACACACACACACACACACACACACACACTCGTAGCCTCACTCAATTGCTCATAAAAACACTCACACAGGCCTAGGCTATACCTCACATAAGCTACACACATTCCCCCCTCTCTCTCTCTCTCTCTCTCTCTGGCAATAATGGAAATTCAACACTGGACAATTACCTTCAGTTAAATTATAGTATGGAAGGAATATTAGTGGGGTACTTACTGATTGTTCCCTTAAAAACATGGCCTGGTTAATGTGTGTGTGTGTGTGTGTTTATATTTTGTTTTGTATTAATGAAGTAAATAGTTAGATAAATAGATATAATGAAAATTAGTACTTTAGTAGATAGAGAGATTGATTAATGAATTGAATGCTTGATAGGTTTATATATAACCTACATAGATAATGATATGTGAATTCATATACATATACCGCTATTGATAGACAGACAGGTAGATAGATAGATATATAGATAGATAGGTAAATAGATAGATAGACCTATGGAGATCCTAAATATTTCCCAAATAATGTATTACGTAACATAGCATTACATAGCATTACATTACATAACATCTTCCCCACGCTAAGGGGGGTCACATGTTTTGTTTTCTCCTTTTCTCTTTCTCTCTTTCTTTGGCTTGTATCCATTCGGGCCCATTCAACTTACTGTTTAAGACGTTTATCCCCATTCAGGTGTCGATTTCTTCCTGGCGAGCGATAGTGAGCCAGCATTGTATGGAGAAATCCAGCTTCGCCGGAGACATTTGTTTATCGAAAAATTTACAAATTTAGCCTGCTGTCAAAATCATTTTTAACACTATGCTGGCTCGCTACGCTCGCGAGGAAAACCCGACACCTGGATGGGAATAAACGTCTTAAAACAGTAGGCTGAATGGGGCCAAATGGATACAACCCAGAGAGAGCGGGAGAAAGAGAGAAACAAAAACACGAGGTGGGTCCCCTTAAGCATTCCTCAATATACGATACTGTATACTGACCTCCAACAGTAATTACCCGTACCGGTCAGGTCAGACATATTGGGGCCACCTCTAACATCTTGTAGGCTTTCTATTTATTGTGTCTATTTTTTTATTATTTTGATATGTTTACAAAGGGTCTGGAAGATATAAATTTAACCCTTTGAGTACCAGCGACGTGTGTTGGAGATAGGAAGTTAATTGAGGTCGTAATATTATTTTGTTATTGTTTGTTCACGGATGCATCGTAACCTACTTGAAATCCTTTAATATACGTTAGAATAAAATTAAAAAGAAAATGCGTCATGGTATAGGCTACTGGAAGCGTTATATTGATTCATATATAAATAAATTTTAATTAGTTAGAAGAAGTGATTTTGATAAGTTTGTTTGTCAATATATTGTGTCGTCCCTGTTTTGGTTTGTTTATTTTGCAAGTTTTACATTATAATTATAATTTCGTAATTTACAGTTTTACATAATAAGTATAATTTCGTAACATAATATAAAGTAAAACCCAGGACGTAATGCCCATACGTGTGTGGCAACTGGGGACATTAATACGGTGTGGTGCGAGGGAAACCCATTATACTAGTTTCCGGTCAGTACTTGGTAAAATATAATTATAATACTAGGTATCGGTACCTGTGTTTGTTTGAAGGAATGGTAATTAACACCTTTGGAGAGTATGGTTACGCTCCTAATTAGTACGGTATGTGATTGTGTAAGTTACTCAGTTACTTGTTCGTCAAGGGGAATCCACGCAATGCGAGCTAAGCTCATTATTATCGCGCCTCCTTAACTGGGAATGTATTGCGTGAAATGCATGTTAAGTGTTTTATGTACCGTTGGAATGGCTGTGGATGTGTGTGTAGTCTGTATTTAGCCAATTGGCGACAACGGAAACGAAGGCTTAGGGTGGATCTGTATGGTACCATTCTCACTATAGACGGTACCGTCTCGCCCGAAGGCTTAGGTAGCCATCAGCTTAGGTGAACCATATGATACCCATCTCGCCTTGTACCATTTTTGCCAACCCCAGATGGGACGTCACAACGTCGTCCACTTATTCCAGGTACCTATTTACAGCTAGGTGAACTGAGGCTAACACATGAAAGGAGACAAGCCCAATTTGTCTCCGCCCGGCCGGGGGATTGAACCCCCGACCCCTCGTGTGTGAGACGAGAGCTCTACCTACTAGGCTACGGGCTGTGTGTAAGTGTGTGTGTGTGTGTGTGTGTGCGTGCGTAAGTGTGTGTGTGTGTGTGTGTATGTGTCACTGTTTCCTTTGCACATATCCTTGCTTTCTAAGACAGTACACTATACAGACTTATAATATTAACACATACAGTACAAAATTATGGCTTCAAGCTAGATAAATTCCGCATTAATAAAATCATAGGTAAACATTGGCTGGGTGTGGAAGGGATCTGCTTAGTATAGGCAGGTAGACCTGCAGATTTTCGTGTTCTTATGTTCTTAAAAGAGATGAAACTAAGAGACCAAAATGTGAGTTCCGATAATACAGTAAATATAGGTCATAACTTACGGAGTGCCGTAGCCATGAAGTACTACGGTCCTTACAGTATAATGTGTGTACGGTCGGCCCCTCTGTGTGTCACTGTTTGGGTAGTACCGGTAACGCTTTCTTTCACTCCACCACCTTCTCAATGATTAGTATCTACCGTAGTGTGTGTGTGTGTGTGTGTGTGTGTGTGTGTGTGTGTGTGTGTGTGTGTGTGTGTGTGTGTGTGTGTGTGTGTGTGTGTGTGTGTGTGTAATAATAATAATAAACGGTTTATTAAAGAATGGCAGCCTCATGAGCTGAAAATACACATTTTACAATTTAGTGGATGAACATGAGATGTACAGATATGAGGATGGTAAGCTTAGTTTACAAACAAAATAAATAAATACAATAATGATGCATGTGCAGAATACAAATTATCATAAAACAACCATGAGAGTAAGTGATATACAGTACATATACACATTTATTTACTTACTCATAGACAGAACATACGTATATACACGTACGTGCGCACATACATATACATACATATATAGGAACATAAGAACATGCAGTAAGTGTGCACATGTCCGTATACACAAACGCTCACGTATGCACACAAACATACATACATACAGAAACTGTTTTGGTAAGGTCAGGTAAAGAGGGTGCGGGTACTACAATGGGAGGTTAAGCCTCGGTAGTGTGTGTGTGTGTGTGTGTGTGTGTGTGTGTGTGTGTGTGTGTGTGTGTGAGACAGAAGGCGAAATATGGAAGAGCTGGGCGTTCTATTGTTAAGGGTGGAAATACATGGATGAAGATACGCGAACACTTAATAATAGATAATGCTTATGCATAGATTTATAATCAGAAGTTACGCTAGTGAGCAATATGTTCTCGCTCATATGTACGTATATTTACATACATATGTGCATATGACCATATAAATATAAATACACGTACAGTACATATATATATTATATACCTTATATTCTCAACCGGGCTCGAACCATTGACAGCACGTACACACAGACATACATATACATAAATATATGCACATTACATGCATATATGCATATATGTGTGTGTGTGTGTGTGTGTGTGTGTGTGTGTGTAGTAACGCTCTTTTTTACTCAGACCTTCTTTATGATTATTAGTAAGTAGTGTGTGTGTGTGTGTACTTTCTAATTTTATGTTGCGTGTGCATGTGTGTGTGCATGTGTTCAGTTGCTGGCAATACTGTACTCCAAGACCCACACTACTATAGTACTATTACTGGTCTTGCTATACACTTCTACTATGACATTCTCTTGTACGTTGCGTACTATCGAAATCAATAGTTGGCCGAAATAGGAACCATGATGATTTTTGTTTGTGAAGTTTAGAGACAGGGACATTAACCCCTTGTGTACTTGTAACTCGATTTCATATTTTATCCTGGTTTACATTAGACCAGGGTGGCGAATCAGGGTGACATGGACATAAATATGGGAAATGTGGGAACTGGAGGAGGAGATGAAGGCGTCGTGGCTTGACCCAACATGCGTGAGTTGTATATTTTTTAGAGTATCTTTGTAGAGTAGAACGGACAGGAAAAACATGACATGACATTAATATAGGATAGGTGAGACAAGCAATCAAATATAAATGTGTTAGTTGTGTAATAGTTTGATACTATAATCTAGACCCTCCCCATGGGTCCCAACACAGCCCACTACTAACATAGACTGTATCTTACACACCTGTACCGGTACAGTGCCACCTGGTGCCAATATTGTGACCACCATACCGGTCAGAGCCTTCCCTGGACAGTACTGATATTATGGTGCTAGACCCTCCCCATGGGTCCCAACACAGCCCACTACTAACATAGACTGTATCTTACACACCAGTACCGGTACAGTGCCACCTGGTGCCAATATTGTGACCACCATACCGGTCAGAGCCTTCCCTGGACAGTACTGATATTATGGTGCTAGACCCTCCCCATGGGTTCCAACACAGCCCACTACTAACATAGACTGTATCTTACACACCAGTACCGGTACAGTGCCACCTGGTGCCAATATTGTGACCACCATACCGGTCAGAGCCTTCCCTGGACAGTACTGATATGATGGTGCTAGACCCTCCCCATGGATCCCAACACAGCCCACTACTAATATAGACTGTATCTTACACACCAGTACCAGTACAGTGCCACCTGTTGCCAATATTGTGACCACCATACCGGTCAGAGCCTTCCCTGGACAGTACTGATATTATGGTGCTAGACCCTCCCCATGGGTCCCAACACAGCCCACTACTAACATAGACTGTATCTTACACACCAGTACCGGTACAATACCGGTACAGTGCCAATATTGTGAGCACCATAGCGGTCAGAGCCTTCCCTGGACAATACTGATATTATGGTGCTATACCCTCCCCATGGGTCCCAACACAGCCCACTACTAACATAAACTGTATCTTACACACCAGTACCGGTACAGTGCCACCTGGTGTCAATATTGTGACCACCATACCGGTCAGAGCCTTCCCTGGTCAGTACTGATATTATGGTGCTAGACCCTCCCCATGGGTCCTAACACAGCCCACTACTAACATAGACTGTATCTTACACACCAGTACCGGTACAGTGCCACCTGGTGTCAATATTGTGACCAGCCTTCCCTTGACAGTACTGATATTATGGTGCTATAGTACTTTAGATACTTACGTTCTGGGTGTGGTGTCCCGAGTTAGAATACCGGGAGGACCATATTGTTTTCATTAGTTTATTCAAGAACGGGTTGTTACTTAATACTACTGAACCACAGAGCTTTACAACCCAGGTCCTTATTAACGTCTGATATGGAACACCAAGGGGATAGATCCTGTTCAGTATACTCCATTGGTTTTGTTACTGAAGGCTAGTCAGGACCTTGCGCTAGCCCCATGTTTTCATTGGCTATGTCTGGATTCGAAGGCTTGGGTGTGTATATAGATCTTGGGGTGACCTACGATCTACATACATGTAGATAGTGGGGTGTTTTAAATGATAACCTACAAGTGTTTGTATGTAAGCTGATTTAGGAATGTAATTGTTTATATATAAATAATAAAACCATATATACAAGATATTATACAGTAAATTTCATCCATAAAGATGGTTGTATTTGCATAAACAAAAGTCCCTGAACTATTATAAGGTACTGTACGCCATCGTGGTCATAGTATATAGCCTACCGGTACCGTACATATTGGGAACCATATTGGGAACAATATTCATGATACAATAACCCAATATTCTCAATATTTGGTTGAGCCATAAATATCGAAGTACTGGATTATACTATTTTTATAGTCAATGGTCACGGTCTCGGAGGTGTTATGATAGACATGGCCTAAAACGTTTGTATTGATTAAACACACAATGATAATAATAATTGCCCCCGTACCTTTTACACCTAGTACTGAAGGACAAATTAATGCCCCCGTACGGTACCTATATTTTCTAGTACGCAAGGAACAAACCATACGAAGAGCGTCTTAGAGAATTAAATCGATTTCCTTTAACCAAGCGCAGATTAAGAGGTGACTTAATTCAAGTGTTCAAAATCATCAAAGGCATCGACAATATGAACTGTAGTAAGTACTTCACTATCGACCAATCTAATTACACGCGGGGAAACTGTTGCAAAATTATTGGTAAATCTTTTAACTCACACGAATCTAAGAATTTCTTCTTCAATCGAGTTGTCAACTTGTGGAATGGGCTTCCCCGAGACGTTATAGACTGCAGCAGCACCGTTGATTCATTTAAACTCCGCTTAGACAAATATCTCGCATCAAACCCGCGACTGACTGCGTTTGTAAATGAATAACTTTATTTTATCCCCCCCTCAGTTACTAACCCATCTGTCCCCTACTAACTTCCTAATCCTGCCACGGACATTAGTTCCAGGGCAGTAGTTCCCTTTCCAATGTTCCCTTACCCACTCTAAACCACTGTTTGGACACTTGATCCTCAGTGTTTTGGAGGACAAGCAGCCTAGAAGGGTCACTAGACCTGTTGTTGCTTGATTTCCTTTGTACTCCTTTGAATCGAAACTGTAAATTGTAAACAAACATCAGCTGATCACGAGACACAAGGTCAAGGCCCTCAAGGGAGGAGGAGGAGGAGGAGGAGGGGAGGAAATCATAACAGTTCCTCCCTTCCTCCACCGCGGGCGCGGGCCCCTAGGAGTCTGTACTGTCTGTCTGTCCGAGTGTCAGTTTAGTGTGCCAGTAGCAGTGGAGTGAGGGTAACGTCGGTCGTAGCACCTCCGCCCGGTCGCTCACTGATGTCGGTGACGTCAGCGTGTACAACCTTAAAAATATTGATCACTAATCTAGCTACATTTGTATTTTAAATTTCTATGTAAATGAGTGAAGTTAAATGGTATTTGTTGTGGGTGTTGAAAGATTGATTTGGTGGAATGGCATGTATGACTGTGTTTACCTGACGCCTTGACCTTTTAATGATTGCCCAGGTATTAATTATTGACAGATAACCTAGTCACCTCAATAAATCCATGACTGTGTTAACCTGACCCCTTGACCTTTTAATGATTGCCCAGGTATTAAATATTGACAGAAAACCAAGTCACCTCAATAAATCCATGACTGTGTTAACCTAACGCCTTGACTTTGAAATGATTGTCACTTCAATAAATCCATAATTATTGCATTGCTAAACAAAAAATTAGATTAGTGTGGGAAATTAGATTAATGTATTTGGCAGGCCAGATTTTGTCAGGGTTGTTTATTAATTTAATCCATATATTACGAAGCTGATTTAAAATATATGTACTACCTTCAGACGATTTTATTAATTTAAAAAGGTTCTCTGTGAATTAAAGGGAATTATATAGAGTATGGCACGGTACTTTCTCTGTGGGGCCTTTACATGCAAAACGGCATACTGTATAAGCTCATTGGGTATATTGTTAGTTATTTACCTCTATCTGTATATTAGATGGGTTTATTCATGGCAATATACTTTTATAAGGGTACCGTATATACAGTATATCATCGAGTATATTCAGTGACTTACCTCTATACGTATATCATATGGGTTTATTACTGCTAATATACCTGTATAAGGGTATATTATCATGGGCACTTTAATGTTAATTTGCATTGCTACTTTCAACTCATAATTAATTGTTCACAGTCTATGACAGCTGAAAATGGCATCATGTATACTGAAGGGGTTTGTTTAGGCCTATTACGTAAAGGGCAAGTGAGAGGAGTGGAACAATGTGAGGAAGAGAGTAGTGATATGAATACTGAAATGGGTGTAGGGTTCGAAGGGTGTAGATTGAAAATAGAGTGTACTTAATAGATATTGAGATTAGAGAAGATGGTTACATGATGATAGCCTATATGGAAAAAATAGAATAGGAAGAGCATAAAGATTGGGAGTGGTTGATAAATGCTGAAAGTATATATAGTGAGCTAATATATGTTGAGATTAGATAAAATAGTTATAGGGGTGATTACAAGAGAAAATATGAATAGGGAGAGCATAAGAAACTTGTATCTACTCTCGGATGCCATAGGCTCTAGCCCACTCCTAAGATTTCATGGACCCCCTTTGCAATTTCATGGACCCCCTTTGCAATTCTTTATGCAATTATAACTATCTGGATTGATTTTTGGATTTAACTTGTTTGTCAATTAATAGTATATACCGGTATAGTTTTGCAGTTGATGTACCGGTATAGAAAATTATATTCATAAATCCGTTTCCAGAGATATACTTCTATAAATAGAAATAGGTGAGGTCCAGGATAGGTAACACACATAGAAAATTAAATATATATATATATATATATATATATATATATATATATATATATATATATATATATATATATATATATATATATATATATATATATACAGTATATATATGATAGCCAGTTGTGAGATAAAACATACGTAAACGAAATAGTAAAATGTGAATGCAGGAAGAAAGTATAATATAAGTTTGAGGCCCAACTTTGACATTAATATTGAAGTTGAGGTGCTGGGACCTAGACGATTGATTTTAACGCCTCGAGGGTGACAGGTCTTACATAAATGTAGTCAGAACGTTTACCCATGGTCAGAAATAAATTATGAAGATATTAGTAAAACTGATACTCCAGAACAGACAAACGGAGTACTTAATGAACTTATAGGAATCAAACGGGGAGGATTTTTTTTTTTTTTTTTTTTTTTTTTTTTTTCTTTATGTATTTATGTATGAACGGTCAGGCTATGGAGATGGTCAACTCTTTCAAGTACCGGTATCTGGGCAGTGTGTTGAGTAAAGATGGGACTATGGATGAAGAAGTGCGGGAGAGGGTACAACAGGGGAAGAGCGTTGTAGGAACGCTGAAAGCAGTAACAAGAAATAGGGTAGTCAGTATGGAAGTGAAGAAGTCCTTGCATGACAGTGTGGTAATCCCGACACTGACTTACGGAAGCGAAGCATGGACGTTGGTTAAGAGACTCAGACCAAGAGTGAGAGCAGTGGAAATGAATTACCTAAGAAGTGCGTGCGGAGTTACATGGAGGGATAGACAGACTAATGAGGAAGTAAGAAGGTGTGGAGGTAGATGTGCTGGAAAGTGTGAAAAGGAACAACTTGAGATGGTTCGGCCATATGGAACGTATGGAAAGCGAGAGCATGACTAAGAGGGTGTACGAGAGCGAGGTGGAGGGACAGAGAGGAAGAGGTAGACCGAGAGAGAGGTGGAAGGATGGAGTGAAGAAGTATATGAACGAAGGCGGTGCTGGTTGGGGGGAGGGGCGTCGACTGACCGGGGACAGAGGTGCATGGGGGCGGTTCGTTCGTGGTCACCCCTTCGGGGATCACGGCGTCAGGCAATAGATAGATAGATAGATAGATTTATGTATGTTTTATAGTATAGTACACTCCCTAGACCTCCATCAAGCTTAAAAATACCCCCAAGACCTCCCTTCGAGATAACTTTCTTCCTAAATTGCAGGGTCGCTATCACTCTCCAAGAAAAAAAATCGACACCTAAATGGCACGAAAGGTCTTAAAATCGCCAAACTGATGGGGAAAGGGGTCCAGAAAACACCCTCTTAATTCATTTCTACCTTCCCTCACTCACATTATCTACAACTTCCCATCTCACCTTTTACATTTTGTTAAGAAACAAAATAATTTCTCCCCTTCTCTCTCTCTCTCTCTCTCTCTCTCTCTCTCTCTCTCTCTCTCTCTCTCTCTCTCGCAAGGCCTATGAGATACTAGCTACTCCTTGTAACTCCCTTCTCTCCCCCATTCCTCCCATCTTTTTCCCCTTCCCCGTCCTCCCCCCTCTCCCATCTTCTTCCCCTTCCCCTTCCCCCCCCCCCCCCCCCTCCCTCTCCTAACCCTTTTTATTTGAATGTCATAAAAACGTAGTATTAAGGGAAGGAAGAAGAGGGGGGACTAATGTATTCATGACTGGCCTTGGTTATATATGGCTACATGCACCATATATAACGAAGGTGGGGGTATAGGAAGCTCTCTCTCTCTCTCTCTCTATCTATCTAATCATATTTCTCTCTCTTTCTTTTTTCTCTCTCTCTCTCTCTCTCTCTCTCTCTCTCTCTCTCTCTCTCTCTCTCTCTCTCTCTCTCTCTCTCTCTCTGTATGTATGTCGTATAAACCTAGTAATAAAGAAAGAAGGGGGAACTAATAGATTTATGTCTGTCCTTGGTCATTATTATGGCCACACACACTATAAGGAATGTGGAGGTACAGGAAGAGGCTCAGTTTTGTTTATATTAAGTATGGAATTGACATTGCGAATATTTATGTATGCTAGGATATTAACCCCTTCTGTACCGACGGCCTCTGTTTTACTTATCCTAGCTCTATTTAGACGATTCTGTGTAGTTTAAGAAGGATATGTGGTAATTAATTGGTGGAGGCCCTTCTTAAACTGAATAAAATCGTCCAATAGTTGCCAGAATTATACCCAAAGGACGTCACCGGTACTGAAGGGGTTAATAGACAATATTGACAGCTTAGGAATTGACACAAACATTTAAATTACGTACTGGTATAAGCAGAATAGGAATGTGAGCATAAATTAGAAGTATGACTGATTAGGAATGTAGGATTTGACTATAAATTCAAATACCGTAGTAACAGGTTAGGTAGGGTATATAGCCTATAAATCAAATATAGTAAGTAGTATTGACAGATTAATTTTCTCTTTCAATTGAAGGAGAATGTTGGGATTAAGTTAGACGTATGGATAGAGATTTAGGCAATGTACAGACTAGAGAAGGATTTGTGGAGGCAGGGAGGAGGGCCAGGATCGAGATAAGACCAATGATAGCAACAATGATAGAGGAAGTCCTGTAATTTTGTCATGATCGCTCCAAGGTCAGGATAGAGACCAATACACATAGGGTGAAAGGGTAGGTTAATGGGGTGGCAAGGGGATGAGGTTGTAAGGTAGGGGTGACATATAGGGTGGTAAGGGAGGGGGGGGGGGGGGAGCAGGGGCAGAGTGAAGGGTAAGAGGTGATATACAGGGTAAGGGGTGGTAAGGGGGTTGGGCAGAGTGAGGGGTAAAGGGTGACATAAAGGGTAAGAGGTGGTGAGGTAAGGGGTAGGCTAATAGGGTGATAAGGGGGTGGGTCAGGGTGAGGGGTAAAGGGTGACATACAGGGTAAGAGGTGGTAAGGTAAGGGGTAGGCTAATAGGGTGATAAGGGGGTGGGTCAGGGTGAGGGGTAAAGGGTGACATAAAGGGTAAGAGGTGGTAAGGTAAGGGGTAGGCTAATGGGGTGATAAAGGGGGTGGGTCAGAGGGAGGGGTAAAGGGTGACATAGAGGGTAAGGAGTGCTAGGGTGAGGTAGGGTAAGGGGTGGTACTGGTAGAGTAAGGAAGGAAGGGATGGTAAGGGGTGCTAAGGTGAGGTAGGGCTGGTGATGGGGTGGGGTTAGAGGTGATAGGGATAGGGTGACAAGCAGGATAATATGTATGTGAAAACAGTGACATGCAATTAGGGTGAGGGAGGGCTAAATTGGGTGCTAGGAGGGTGATAGGAATGACAAAAAGAGTAAGGGGTAGGGTGAGGGGGGGGGGGGGGGCAGATCCACATAGGGTGATAGGGGTGATAAGATAGGGTGGGCAATATACAGGGTGAGGGAAGGATAGGATGGCAAGGGAGTGGGTCAGAGTCACATATAGGGTAATAGGGTGATAAGATAGGGTGACATACTATTAGGGTGAGGGAGGGGTAGGGTGGTAAGGGAGTGGGTCAGAGTCACATATGGGGTGACAGGGTGATAAGATAGGGTGGACAATATACAGGGTGACATATTATTAGGGTGAGGGAGGGGTAGGGTGGTAAGGGAGTGGGTCAGAATCACATATAGGGTGACATGTGTGATAAGGTAGGATGGACATTATCTAGGGTCAAGTAATATTAGGGTGAAGGAGGGGTAGGGTAAGGGAGGGGGTGGGCCAGACTGCGGCAGACACACACTACAGTAAAATTAAAGCTGAACCTTCCCGCCCCTGCCCTGTTGGTCTCTCTCTCTCTCTCTCTCTCTCTCTCTCTCTCTCTCTCTTATATGTTTCACACACACACACACACACACACACACACACACACACACACACACACACACACACACACACACATGACAAGTGGTTTAAAGTGCCACACGCTAATCGGTCATGCGAGGTTGGGGATTCGGATCCCCCAGAATACGAAAGAGTTTTCGACCATCCCGATGGAGAAGGATTGTAGCGTGGTCCCTCACTTGCCAAGCTGCTCAACCATCAGTTAGTGTTGACCCACATGTCATTCCATCAGTGCATCTGCATAATATGGACTATGGTCGGAACTCAGGCACCTCACGGTCGCTAAAGGTAGCATGTGACCTCGTAGTTAAGAGAGAATAAGCATTGGTGCATATATATATCCAGTCTTTTTTCACACTCTCCCTCTCTTCCCCTATTTTCCACCTAATATATTTTCCTCAATTTCTCGCACATTTTCCACCCTCCTTATCTTCCTTCACACGCATCGTTCTCCCTCTCTCTCTCTCTCTCTCTCTCTCTCTCTCTCTCTCTCTCCTATCCAATATCCCAGATTTTTGGCTCCCTCCCACACGTTCCATCCATTTGGGACTTTTATATTTTTGTTTTGTAATTTATTATTTTGATTTAATGATTTACGGTACACTCCTTAACCTTTTATATCCCTACTCCCTCTATTTTTTGTATTGTATTGTGTGTATTATATAGGCTAGTCTTCTCTATCTGACTCTAAGTCTAACTCTCTCTCTCTCACTCACTCAGTCCCTCTCTCCAACTGTAACTCTAACTCTCTCTAACTCTAACTCACTCACTTTCTCTCTCTCTCTCTCTCTCTTGCGATTCCCAGAAAGTGGCGTTCTATCTCCATGATTTGGTTATCCCTCCAGTAAAAAGGGAAAGACTCTTTAACACACTCGAATTAAACCCGTATAATAACTCTTAAGACAGATACAACTCGCACATGTTGGGCCAAGCCCCGACGCCTTCATCTCCTCCTCCAGTTCCCTTCCTCATCCCCTACTACTTCCTATCCCCTTTCTTGCTTCGAGGCATTAAGTGATCAAAATTATAATTGCTTGGATCACCTTTCCTATATTCGTATCATGTTATGTCACGCCAGACGGTATTCCGTCGTACAGTATAAGAAAGAAACGAAAACTAATATTTCATAAATAATTAAGATACAATAGCCTATTCTTTGTCCAGCTGATGGTAAATTGAACCCCTTAGCAACTCATGACTCGATACTTAATGGAAATATATGAAACTACTATGTCTCTTAATCATATACCGTAATTACCAAGCATTTATTAGTAACAACATATTTCGGTACAAAACCTCTGTAATAGCCGAATAAGCACGAAAAATACATGCACATTTACCCACAGCTGAAAATAAAGAGACTATACACGGATCTAAAGTGTACCCACGAACATTCCTCAATAATATAGGTGTGTGCAATAAATTCCAATAATACCCGCGTCCTTGCTGATAACCTTTAGCATAACTGACGTGCTAGTTGATAACAGATGACGGGGTTATTTTTTACCCTATGACTGAACGAACGGCCATTTCTCATCAACAATCTCCCTGGAGTGGACCGCAATACTTTTGGTATTCTAACTATTCTTTGTATCTCCTTATATATCACTCTACCTTGTGTGTAAATACATTAGTAAGTGAATCAACTCCTACAGAAGATAATCCAGACTTTCACACGATAGCTATGATAACGTATATACTGTAGGCTTGGGAACGGTAATTTACTGTATATGGTGATAAACTACAGATTACAGTATATTAATACACTTCAGATTATCATAAGTCTATATAAATCTCGTATAAGGTGTGAAATGTTACAATGCGATGTACCGTATAGCATGCCCATGTAACCTTTCATTATGACAAAGGACAGGTGTCTTTTTGTATGTGTGTGTGTGTGTGTGTGTGTGTTTTATGAGTGCATGATATGGACTTGTGTGCGAAGGAAATTTATTGTCTCGCGATTGTTGTGTTGTAACTGCCATGACATTATAGCGTGTTGTGTGGCTGCAGTGTGATTGAAGCTAATAAGTATACTTGTATGGTTTTGCAAGAATATGTTCAATACATTGTTGATACTTTTCAAACGGAACTACCTAATGTTATTTTTTAAAATATTGGGGTATGTTAGAACTAGCATATATTGAAGAGTTGGTTAGGTATGACCGGGGCATGTAGAAGACTTGAGGAAGATCCAAGCAACTACTACTACTGGATGATCAGGCACTGGGTACTTTCGGGCACTTCACCTGTCCTACTTCCTACCTGTGATTATAGTCCGTCCTGCCCCGTGCCATGAGTCTCCTATTAACACACCATGCCACCACCGCCAAAGTCACCAGCTGCCGGGGGCGTGTGGTTCCTGTGGTGGTCGTTGGCAGGTGGTGGCGGATTCCTGTTGGGGGCGCCGAATGCAGCACGAGAGGTAAAGGGTGACCGGGCTCCCTCTACACTTCAAAGATTGCCCCTCTGCACTCAAACACCACCGTCGCACTCTTCAGTAGTATCATGTCTCCGTCTATAGGAGGCTTGCTAGAATCTTTAGTGTCTTTCCATGCAGTGACAAGGCTTTTCTTTATAGTCTAAAGAACCCCACATTTGGAATAAGCTAAATGTTCAATATGAGCTTATACATACAGACATTTCAACCCAGCATTAGTCTCTCATGAATTTACTAGTAACGCCAAACTATTAGTCGTATATTGTAATCTATGAATGAAGAAAAGGATCCTACTTATTATCGTGCAAGAAACTTTGGATGGATTAACACTTACCAGATAATCTAAAGCCTTATAGTCACACCGAGATAAAGCCTTTGAATAGAAGGTGCGCTAATGTCTCGCTGTAGTGATAATCTCTCGACGCACTGTTTATGACTTGATAATCGTGTGTAGCTTAAGTTATCAGTCAGTATTCCATGTGTATTGCATTGAATGTTTTTAGTATGCATAACAAAATATACAAACATCATGACAGGTTTGGATATCTTGTAGTATGGAAATTATCGCTTAAGCGAGCCCACCTCGCTTTTTTTTCTCTGTCTCTCCCTCTCTCTATGGCTTGTATTCATTCGGCCCCATTCAGCCTACTGTTTTAAGACGTTTACCCCCATCCAGGTGTCAATGTTTTCATCATATATATATTTTTGTTTTGACAGCAAGCTAAATTTGTAAATTTTTCGATAGAAAAATGTCTCCATACAATGCTGACTCGCTATATCTTGCCTGGAAGAAATCGACACCTGGATGGGGGATAAACGTCTTAAAACAGTTGGCTGAATGGGGCCGAATGGATACAAGCCAGGGAAAGAGAGAAAAGGAGAGAATGATAAAAAAAAAAAAAACGGTGACCCCCCTTAAAACATATTATGCCATATTCAGTCAATCGAATTATTCACATATTCAAAATTAATTATTATGGTAATGAACTGATACGAGCCACTGCGACTACCAAGTTTGCCTGCACAGCACCGCTCTGCACCTCTCTCAGCACCAGCACAGCTCAACACTACTTTCCGCACAGCACCTCTCTTAGCACCTATAGGAACACCTGTACCTGCAGTTGTATAAATGTCTACCCAGAATTAGTGTATCTTGAAATTAATGTGGTAGTATGTCAAATATGTCCAGTATATCGTAGCCATAATAGGTAATCAGCTAAATGTTAAATGAGGCTTAATTAACATAGTATACTTCACTGTATATATATAAACATAACCCGGTATCTCTTGTAAAGACTCAGGAGAGCACGTAGAAATAGTATATAGACTTGTGAAATGTGTAGACGATGTACAGTATAGGCCTACCGTATTAAGCTCTGAAGTATAAACGCAAACAGGATTTTTTTTTTTTTTTTTTTGGTAGCGTAAGTGATTGTATAGATACTAATATTATTATAGTTTTCAGAATATGTTTAGCACTTGCAAAGCGGAAGACATTTGATGAAATTGACTCTAAGTGGAATGTGAAATAAATTGAAAAATAACTCGTGATAACAAAATATTTGTTGAGCATTCTCGAGTTATCCATTCCTTTCAAAACCCCGTAAAATGCGGCGTAAATCTTGATTATGATATACCATTCTTCGATATATTACTCGCATGCTTATGATTATAGCATCAAACATACTGATAACCTTGTCTTGAGGTTGAGGTGTACAATCGTGGACATATGTTCTTAACCACCTTATGTTATTTAATATCTCCCCTTAAAGAGAACTTGTGCAATAAACCTGGTAGGCCTATGTCATTACCAGTTGGGAAGAGTCAAACAGTAAAGGAATGTGGATATTTACAGCCCGTTTGCTCTAGCCTTCCCTGAGTCCACCATTTCTAAACTGGTCAAAATGAATCGACTATAGTTATTGGCGATCTTTGATTAACCCTTTGAAGATTATGACGCATTTTGACAGTTTAACCCGGCTATGATTAGACGATTTTATACAATTTAGGAAGGAGCTGTGGGAATTATAAGGGTTAAGACTATCTCGATTAACCCTCTGACTTCCATATACCCTTCCTACTATGAATAACATCGGCAAATAATAGCCAGAATAAGTTGTCAAAATGCGTCACAATCTTCAAAGGGTTAAATGTATGAGTATTTTTATATTGACAACGCACTCCACCCTCGACCAGCACTCCACCAAGACTGTTTACTATGTGGAGTGGGAGTGGAGTGAAGTGGAGCCTGAGAAATCCTAGTGTGAGAGAGACTGGACAACTTTCTCTTGGGACGCCATTTTGGTGCCTTAATTATCAAAGAACGGGGTGATATATTACTGATGACCATGTAGAATTTTGATCCACAGAGCAAACCATACATTTCCGTAGACTAGAAATGATGAATGTTTATGATGAGTGTGGAGATATTTGAGTGCAATGAAGGTAATGACACCAAAATGAAGGAGGTTGGCCGATCTCTGTTACTATAGGATCTCCAGTGAAGCCTAGTTAGTGACAGGTGGATGGGCGTAACAGTAGGCTACCGGTGGGTTATGTCACAACACACCACCATACCTCATCCTTTTAAGGGGAGATTTCCACATGAGGGAGTTTTTTCTTGACTCCTTTCTCCCTCATGTTTATCCCCATTGCTTTTCGAATTTTAAGACGTTCGCCCCATTATTTTTATGATTTTAAGAACTTTCAACCCATTTCTGTCAATTTTAAGACCTTTCGTCCAATTTAGGTGTCGATTTTATCCTGGCGAGCGATAGCGAGCCTGTAATTTAAGAGGAACCGGCTTTCAGCCGGGAAATTTTTCTACCGAAAAATGTACAAATTTATCTTAAAAGGGGCTCAATGGGGGGTAATCTTAAGCTTGATGGATATCTAGAGACCAAACTAAAAACCTCCCCTTAAATCACCGAGCTGCACAAAGGGGGATAATGTGATCACTTTTCTTAACAGTATTTTCGACAATGTTTGATCTGACCGCTTCAAAATGTGAAATATTATAAATAAATGTATTTATTAATTTATTTATTTATTTATGTAAATAATGGAAATATAAAGCATTTTATGTAATGTAAATCCATTCATCTAATGCTGTCATCCATTCATCTAATGCTGTCATCCGTTCATCTAATGCTGCATCCGTTCATCTAATGCTGTCATCCGTTCATTAAAACGTATGTACCATTTGGAGTTACTCAGGGCTGCGTTCAGTAACAATACCCTCTGCAATACGCAATTAGTGTATTCAAGTGTACCAACATGCGAGACAATGCGATAAGTTTAGAGATGTAAGGAAGCAATAAGCATTTGACTGGAGATAAAGTGACTAATTGTTCACATCTTAATTAACCACTTGCGAGTTTCGGGCTATAAGGAAGTTGGAGCTGTAGGTATCGATATTATATTTAATAGAAATACCAACTAATATTCGTTGTAGTGCACACTATAATATATATACATAATATAATATTCAACAACCTTTCTATTCACCACAAGCTTATTTAATTGTTGAATATCTGTTAAATATCTATGTGTACGGCTCTAACTTCCTTATAGCATGAAACTTTCAATGGGTCAATTACTTGGCTAGTACAACACTATTATTGGCAAATATGTTGATAATTATTAAAAAATAGCAAAAATATGAAAGAGAGACAAAACAGTTTCTTATATTTCAATTAATGTTCCAAAAATCGGCCGCTAATTTCGCTAGATTAAAAAATGGAGTATAGTTATGAACGACTTTGTTTTATAAGGGAGGGGGGGGGGGATTATACGTAAGTTATGTAAGGTGTGATTTATATGCTATGTTTATTGCAACGCATATTAAACATACACCTCATTTAAGGCTCGTTAAATATCAACACACACATATATATATATATATATATATATATATATATATATATATATATATATATATATATATATATATATATATATATATATATATATATATATAGCCTATATAATTTGATTTTGTATTTATTTGAAGAAATGGGATTGAATAACAAAGCCTTCACAATAAATTACCGCACCTACTAACTAATATTATGTAATCAGCTGATATATATTATGTAATACTGTTATGCATTCTGCCCTGGTAGTCACCAGTCGAACAGGGCGGTACTCCCGGGGTATGCTAAAGGGATAGCTGGAAATCCTGTGCCATCACCTGTCCTCTTTTGCTAACTTATTCCGTGCCTCATAAACACTAAGAACAACTTCAGTTTGCCCTCCAATAACCCTTTATATCTATTATTACACTATATCAATAACAAATTACATACTATCCTATTTTTTCTATTTTTTATTAAAAATGGTTCAATTACGACCTGCCTCGGAGTCTCCAGAGGAGGGGACCATGCTATAAAGACCCTCATCAATTTGACCCTGACTGGTGACGACTCTTCATAATGTCCTGGATCACTACCTTGTACTCTAGCTATCAACTTCGGCAACATTCGTGGCCTTTTCTCTAACTTTCACTCTGTAGAACATCATCTCTCCTCTGCCAAACCTGATCTTCTTGTCCTCCCCAAAACCCAATTGTCTCAAGCAACTGGCAGCAAACCTTTTTCTGCAACAATCTTACTTGCTCTAACGAATTCCCAACTCTCTGGCTTAAGCTATCTTTTCACTCTCAAACTAAATATATCTGGGCTGTTTATCTCTCCCCTAATTCTACTACCGGTATCCAAAAATCTTCGACTTTCTTAACTCTAAAGTGGAACACATTCTATCCAACTCTCTCTTCTCTGAAAGCTCTATCTTGGACGATTTCAATGTTCACCACCGCCAATGGCTCTCTTCTCAGTTCACTGACCAACCTGGGGAACAAGCCTACATGTTTTCTATCCCAAGTGACTTGGAGCAGTTATTTCAACACCCTACTCGTATCCCTGACCGCCTTGGGAATCAGCCCAACATTCTTATTTTTTTCATAACATCTAATTCTTCTGCTTACTCTGTATATCTTTTCTCTCTGTTGGTCTCCTCTGATCATAACCTTATGTCTGTTACCCCCGCCGTTAGGGAGCCACCTTGTCGTGGTGGCGGGGCTTGAAGCGTGGCCGGTGACCTCTGTTCCTCGGGGGGGCCACAGCCCTTCTTAGGATTGGGGCCCCGCCGGCCTCGTGGGCTAAGACCGCCCTCCTCGTTGGTTTCCAGAGGCCTGCGAGGTACCTCTTTTCTCTCTTTTTTCCCCCCTCTACCTTTTTCCTTTTCTTTACTTCACCTTCTTCTATCGTTGCCGGCTGGACTATTCGTTATGCTTTGGTGGAGGGTGGATGTGGACGGCGTTCCCTTCCACCCGTAGAACTGTAGTACCTGACGTGCCCGCACGAGGGGAATCTTTTATCGTCAAATCTCGCCCTCTGTGCTGGACCCGATACTGACGAGTTGACCGCCCATTAGGCACAGGGGGTCGGGTGTATATCCGGGTTTGACTCCTGGGGCATGTACCTTGTCCTCTAATTTGTGGCTCCGTGGTGGGTGTGGAGCTTCTCCCGGATGAACCATGTTACCTTCGTCTTATGGAGCCTTCTTCTGGATTTTCGATCACCGGCGCTGGCGATGATATGGCTGATGTGTTTGTCTCTCCTTCCTTGCCCGTCCTCTCCTCGGTTGGTGGTAGATCTTTGCCTACCACTATACCGGGTCCTTTACCGAACCATGCACTGCCTGTGGCCGTCCATTCGACCTCTGCTCCTCATACAGTTCCGAGCCTAGTCGTGTCGAGTTCTCTTGGCACGTCTACCTCCTCTACGTTCGCTTCCTCCCTAGCCGCTCACTCAGTTCCTGCCCCTTTGTCCTCTTCCGTGTCCCACTCCGTTCTACCTGACCAGCCCTCTTCCATTCGTCCATTCGCTCTCTCCTCTGCTTCCTCTTCCACTCTTCTTCCCTCGTCCTCCTCCACTTCCTCGGTTTCTTCCCCTTCCTCTCGTATAGTCACTTTCGAACCGTATCTCCCACCCGTTCCACATTCTTCTTCTTTTCCTTCTCCTCCCGTTACTTCCGCTCCTCGCCCTCGTTCTTCTGTTCTCCCTTTATCCTCACTCTTTGCCCCTGACTTTATTAAGTTCTTCTCAGTCCCCGCCTCAACTCCTCTCGCCGGAGATGACCTCCTGTTCCACCTGCGTCTCCTTCAGCAGGTGGGCAGGGATGTCACCTTCCACTCCCGCCATGATGACTCCCGTCTCGTTACGGTCCAGAACGAACGTCAGGCTGCTGCTATGTCGACCATTGTCGACTTCTCCGGAACTTCCATCCCAGCCCTTAAAGACCAAAGACTGAATTCTTGTACGGGTACCGTCCTGATCCCTCCTTCCATCCGTCTCGGTGGTCGGCAGTTCGCAGACTGTGCCGACCTTATTAAGTCTATTGTTGTTGCTCAAGACCATGTTGTGGTTAGTCTTGTCTGCTACACCATCCCACCTCGCACCAATCGCCGCCATCCCGCCAATATCGCCAAAATCACGTTCGATGGTCGGTCTCTCCCTTCTAACGTTATTGTCGGCGGTACTCGCCTGCCCGTCACTGAGTCCCTACCTCGTCCTCAGCAGTGTCGCGGTTGCTGGCGCTTTGGGCATCCTGTTAAGTACTGTCGCTCTTCCGCTCCCGACTGCCCTAGCTGCCCACGCTGTGCACAATCTGGCCATCTCGTCGGTGACTGCCGGTCTCCGATACGATGCTGCCTAAACTGTCAGGGCTCCCATTCTGCTGATTCCCGAGATTGTCCCGTTTTCAAATTCGAGTCTGAAGTTACGATCCTTAAGACGTTGCATGGCCTTACTCATTCTACGGCTCGTCAGGCAGCTCGCCGCCTGGGCTTCTCCCCTCATCCGTTTTCAACTGTTCTATCTCACCCTCCCGTCTCCTCCATTTCTTCCCCCCCCCCCCCCCCCGCCCCCCGGTTGCGCCTCCATCATCCTCGTCCTCCTCTCCCTCTACTTCTCCGGTTCCGTCGTCTGTCCCTTCTTCTCATCCTTCTTCCTCTCCTCCTTCAGTTTCTTCTGTCTCCCCCGTCCCCTTGGCTGTCTCATCGTGTTCTCTCCCTTTATCTAACTTTTTCTGTTCTTAAATCTTCTACTCCTACTTCCGCCCCCCCTCCTTCCACTACTCTTCCTCGCTCCACTTCATCCAGTTTCTCTCAACGCCCCATCCACCAGCGTTCTCGTCCGACGCCTCCTCCTCGTTCTCTTCCTCCGTCCTCGTCTCGTAGTTCCAAGATTCCCTCCCGGCTTCCTGCCTCCTCTACCAAACTAGTTTCGAAACATTTGCCCCGTTCCTCCCTTTCTTCCTCTCCCGCCTCCTCTTCTAAACGCAGGGACCGCCTCCACAGTGTGCGGAGCCCGAGTCCCAGTGGGAAGAAGAAAAAGCTCCCTCCTTCCTCCCCCCCTTCTCCTCTTTCTTCGTCCTGTGTCCAACCCCCCGATTCCTTAGACTTATCCTTTGAATCTTTGCCCAAGATTGAGGAGTATATTCTTTCTTCTCATCCGCCGCCTATTTCCGTTTCTGCCGACGTTCATCCCATCCCTTCTACGCTCCCCTCTACCCCTCTCCCGCCTTCCCCTACCACTCTCCCTTCCTCCTCTGGCCTTCCCCCTCCCGGGCCTCTCCTTCTCGTTCCTCATCCTCCCGACCCTCATTCTCCCGTCCTTCCCCCTCCCTCCTCTCCCCTTCCTCCCTCTCCCTCTAGCCCTCCTATCTCTTCTTCTCCTTCCCTATTCAGCCTCCCTATGCCACCTGGTTATCAATCTTCTTTCCCTCCTTGTTCTTCCTCGTCCCCCATTCCTTCCATTATTACTCACCGTTAACCTCATCAGTCTTTTCTTCGTTGTCCATAAGTCTGTGTGTTCTTATTTTTCTTGTTCTTTGTCCCTCTTTCTTTCCTCTTGTATGTATGCATCTTTCCCGCTGTTTGCTGTATTTTGTGTGTCTGTGTTGTCTATAGTGTATCTGTTTTCTTCCCACTTGTGTGTTACTTTTGTTGATGTTTTCTCTTTTTTGTCCTTTCTTTGTTTTCTTCGATTTTTCCGTTCCTTTCTTCTCTTTTTGTTTTTTGTTTTTTTTTCTTTTTCCTCCCTTGTTCCTCTTTAGTTCGGCGTGTTTTTGTTCCGCCTCTCTGATATGTGTTTGTATATATCGTTTTTATTCTCTCTTTTACAGCTTATTTTCTCGTACTTTCTTTTTAGTGTTTTTAGTATGTCCATTTTGCAATGGAACCTTCGCAGTTTTTCTCTTCAGAGAGACGATTTGCGTTTTTTACTCTCTTCCCATTCCCCTAAGGTTGTCTGTCTCAAGGAAACTCGTCTTCTTTCTCCTCCGATTCCTGTTCCTGGCTACCGCTTTATCAGTTCTCCTCATTCTCTTTCCGACACTTGTATTTTCCTTCACCACTCTGTTCCTTATGAAGAGTTTTCCTGCCCTACTTCCCTCCCTTGTACCTTTGTTAGGGTTTTTCTTGGTCGTTGGATTACGGTTGTTTCTCTTTATTTCTCTCCTGTTCCCGTCGATTTTGGCTCTTTTACCATGTTTTTAGCTCGGCTGCCTCCTCCGTTTTTATTGCTTGGTGATTATAATTGTAGGCACACCCTGTGGGGTGATTCTGTCATTACCTCACGTGGTCGTGCATTAGATTCTTTCATTACTAATAATAACCTCTTTCTCCTTAATACTGGTTCCCTGACTCATTTTGATGCTAGAACACGTTCTTTTTCTTGTCTTGATCTTTCTTTGTGTTCCCCTTCCCTGTCTCTTCTTTTTCATTGGTCTGTTTTGGAGGATTCTCTCTATAGCGACCATTTCCCTGTGCTGCTCTCTCCTACCTCCTATTCTCCTGACCCTGGTCCTCCTCGTTGTTGCTTCCAGCGTGCGGACTGGTCTACTTTTGCTTCACTATCTATCCCTTCCTTACCTCCGTCTGATTTTTCATCTGTACATGATTTACTAGCCTTTTTTCTAGTCACAGTTTTGAGTGCTGCCTTAGTCTCTATTCCTCGGACTTCCCGTCCTTTTACATCTAAATGTGTTCCTTGGTGGTCCCCGAACTGCTCCAAGGCTCTCCGCGTCAAACGGGCTTCTTGGAAGAGCTTTCGTCGTAAGCGTTTTACTCCCGCTCATGATCGTTCTTTTATACTTTTTCGTCAGGCGTCTGCCTTCCTCCGTCGCACAGTCAGGTCTGCTAAACGTCAGAGTTGGGTGTCCTATGTTTCCTCCATTATGTCCTTTACTCCTGTTCAGTCCGTCTGGAAGCGCATTCGCAAGATTTCGGGCAAGCGTTTACCTCCTCATTCTCCTGTGCTTTATGTTGATGGGAAGTCTGTTTCTGACTCGGAGGCAGTCGCCGAGCGTTTGGGTCTTTACTTTAGCTCGGTCAGTATTGGCTCTCATCTCCCCCCGGAATTTCATTCACTTAAAGCCGTCGCAGAGACTTCTCCAGTTGTTTTCACTCTGTCTTCGGCAGAGTCGTACAACGCCCCGTTTTCTTCCCGTGAGTTGCTCTCCGCTCTTCGTGCCTGTAAGGCTACTTCTGAGGGTCTTGATGGCGTCCATAATTTAATGCTTAAGCATCTTTCCACTGAGGCTTTGGTATTTTTATTGGCTATTTTTAATAAGGTTTGGTCATCTGGTGTTTTCCCTCCTGCATGGAGTTCTGCTCTTACTATTCCTTTTCTTAAGCCTGGAAAGTCGGGTTTCTCGCCCCAAGACTATCGCCCTATTGTCTTGACGAGTTGTTTATGCAAGCTGTTTGAACGGATGGCTAATGTCCGCCTGATGTGGCTTCTCGAGTCACGTCAGCTTTAGTCTTCGACCCAGTTTGGTTTTCGGCGTGCTCGGTCTTCTATCGACCCTTTACTTAGTTTGGAGACCTACGGCCGGTCTGCTTTTGCTCGCCATGAATCAGTTCTTGCTGTTTTCTTCGATCTCGAGAAGGTGTACGACTCCGCGTGGAAACATCATATTTTATGCCAACTCCGTTCTTTTCATGTCCGTGGTAATATGGGCGTCTTTATCCGTAATTTCCTTTCTTCTCGTTCTTTTCGTGTCCGGGTGAATTCCTCGTTTTCTTGGTTATTCCCTCAGATAGAAGGTGTACCTCAGGGTTCCGTTTTAAGTACTATCCTCTTTCTCATAGCCATTAATGGCATTATCTCTTCCCTTCCGGCTACGGTCAGGTCCTCCTTATATGTCGACGACTTTGCGATCTATGCGGCTGATTCGGATATTGTTGCGTTACGCTCCCTTATCCAATCAGCGATTGTGGCTGCCTCGTCATGGGCCACTGCTCACGGGTTTCGTTTTTCTACGACTAAATCTTGTGCTATGTCTTTTACTCGTCGCCACGTTATCCTGCGTCCTTCTATTGAACTGTATGGTTCCGTTTTACCTTATCGCTCTTCGACTACCTTCTCGGGTCTTGTCTTTGATTTCTGTCTTAACTGGGCAGCTCATGTTTCCTCTGTTCAGGTTGCTGCTTTGCACCGTCTTCGTCTCCTCCAAACCCTGTCCCACCTCACTTGGGGTGCGGACCGTGCTCTCCTTCTTCGCCTTCACGTTGCCGCCCTTGTTCTTTCTAAACTCGATTATGGTTGTCAGGTTTACTCATCAGCCTCCGACACAGTCCTCCATAAACTTGACTCTGTTCACCATTTCGGTTTACGTCTTGCCTTGGGTGCTTTTCGCTCTTCCCCTGTTGAAAGCCTCTATGCTGAATCCGGCGTCCCTTCTTTGTACCGACGTCGGGCCCTTCTCTCTCTCCGGTACTACGCCCGGTCGCTTCAGTTTCCTTCCTTGCAGACCTCTCTTCTTCCTACTGTTCCTGTTCCGTCTCATTCTCGCCTTCGGCCCCCTTTCCTTGCTCGTATGGATTCCTTACTTTCTCATTCTTCGTTTTCCCCCTTCCATGTTCTTCCGCTCCGGCTCAGTAAGTGTCCTCCTTGGCTCCTTCCTCGTATTTCCTTGTGTCCCTCTATTTTTCCTTGTTCTAAGTCCTCTACCCCGCCCTCAGTTCTTTGTTCTCGTTTCCTTGTACACCTTACACAGCATTCTTCTTCTACCCCGGTTTACACTGATGGCTCCCGTTCGTCTTCTGGCGTTGGGTTTGCCATCCTTTTTCCTTCTCGTTCTTATCAGTATTCGCTCCCTTCTCCAGCTGGTGTTCTGACTGCCGAACTTTACGCTATCTTCTTTGCCGTCCGTCTCATGTGCTTCTTTCCTTCTTCCTCCTTTACTTTTTTCTGACTCTTACAGTGCCCTTCTTCTCTTGCAGTCTCTCCCTGCTGTCCATCCGTTGGTTCTTGCCATCCACGATTGGCTTGTCAGTCTCTCTGCTCGGAAAAAGGTTGTCCAATTTTGTTGGGTGCCTAGCCATGTTGGTGTCCGTGGAAATGAGCAGGTTGATATTCTCGCTCGCGACGCTGCGGCGGTCCGATCACCTTCTCTCTCTATTCCCGCCTCTGACTATTATCCAGCTATCTCTGCCTTCCTCCTGTCTCGCTGGCAAACAATGTGGTCTTCTCTTTCCTCTAATAAGCTCCGCACTGTTAAGGCCTCCGTTTCTGCCTGGGCTGACCCCTCTCACCGTGTTCGCCGTTGGGAGACTGCGTTGGCCCGGCTTCGGCTAGGCCACACCAGACTTACCCACTCCTTCCTCATGTCCCGCTCACCTCCACCTCTTTGCTCCCGGTGTGGTGTTCAGGTTTCTATTTCTCACATTTTCCTTGACTGTCCTCTCTTTTCTTCGGCCCGTCGCCGTTCTTTTCCCTTTCTATTTTCCCTTGGTCGTCGTCCTTGTCTTGCCGATCTCCTCTCGGAGTCCCCTTTCTTTTCCGTTGACCACGTAATGGCTTTCCTTTCCTCTCTCAGACTCCTTAACGATATTTAACTTCCTTTCCTTCTAACACTATCCGTTTCCTGCTTTAGTGCCATATGGCCTTTGTTGCCTGGTGCTAGAAATTTATTAATGTTATGTTATGTTATGTCTGTTACCTTTCCTATCTCTCCAGTGCAGCCATCTGACCCTCCCAGCCGGCGGTGCTGTGGCACTTTGGCACTGCCCTCTCCACCCCCCTCTCTCTTACTTATGCCTTATATCTTATTCTCTTCTATGGATGTACTTTCTGCCTTCTCTGGGCTTAATACTAAGAAGGCGTACATACCTGAAGGTGTTCCTCCTGTTGTACTCAATAGCTGTCGTTCCGTGCTGACTCGACCCTGCTTAGGCAAATTCCTTTGTCTCTGTCTTTCCTCTAACATTTTCCCTTCTTGCTGGAAGTTTGCTCATTCAACCTGTCACAAAGAAGGGTGGCCGCCCTCAACCCTCCAACTATCGCCAAATTGCTCTCGTTTCTTGCATCTGTAAAGCATTTTCATATATTCTTAATTCAAAAATTCTTAAGCATATACCTTCCCAAATCTACTTTCAGATCGCCAGATCCTGAAGGTCCGCTCTACTGTTGATATCCTTTCTTATCTTAATAACTCTTGGTCATCCTCCTTTCGGGACTTTGGACTTACTTTGTTACTTGTACCGATTTACTTCCAACTTCAGCACAGTGATTGCAATACTAACTACTACTACTACTACTACTACTACTACTACTACTACTACTACTAAATATAAAAATCATAATACAGATTTGTTAATGATGACCGTTATCATCATGGTAATCACCTCATTTGCATTCTCCATTCGTCTCACTGTAAGCATTATATAAGCCCATCGTCAGGAGCCTAGTGATATGCCGGTACTGTACGTGTATGGCCTCTAAATCTGTTGTGTAATGTTGATATCTCGTTTGGCTGGCATTTATAACCTGTAACACCACTATACCTCCTCAGTTCTAGGTTATCTGTGGCGTTGAAAGGAACTAGAAGGGAAACTTGCGGTGAATCGAGGAGTACGGGCGTGTTTATAAAATGTATTAAATTTGAAGATTTGTGATCATAATTACTAATATTATTGTTAGTTGTGAAAGTTTGTGCGTGGGTGGGTGGAGGGGAGGGAGTGGAGTGGAGATGACATTTACAATGATTCAGGAAGTAAGATTATTTGTGTCATTTATAAAATATTAGGGTCACAAGCCGATCTGACCGTCAATATTTGTAGTCATTTATAATAATACCGTAATAATAATAATAATAATAATAATAATAATAATATTTATTCAGTTAGCAATTTACAGAGTTGGTACCACATAGTATGTTACAAATATGACATGTACCAGCTTTGCATAATTCCAACTAAGGATAGCCCAATAAGGCCGTTAGGCGTATTTCCATTGGGGTCCTTGTGGGATTAGGTTAGCTGAGGAAAAGGGGAGGATAAAAGAAATAGATACTTTAGAGAAAGTATTTCTAGGGGGTTATTTTAAGATACCTTACATCCTATGGTAAATATTAGTAATCCGTAATCAGTATTCATATCAGTTTGGTTTGCCTATCTCTTATGTCGTATTTAGATAATTTAGTAGTAGACATAAGCTTGGTGCTCCCTTCTCGCAGCTGTCCGGTTCAGGTGTTCCTTCAGGCTACGTCTGAAGGAATACCGTGTTCTCTTTTCACGGACTGACTGGGGTAGGTCGTTCCAGTCGTTCCAGTTGTCGTATTTTTCACTGCAAAGCTAGGTAAGAAACTGCAATATTAATTGTGTCTTTGTATAATGGTAATCTATGGTTTTCTACTGTTATTTTTCAGGATACTTTATAGAGTGTATGTTTGTCCACCATATATATACTGTAGGTATTTGATGTTGGCTGTAGAAAAGTGTATTATCTTTAGAAAATTGATCCTAACTATAATTTTGACAGTCTTATCATGCATACACAGACTAATAGATACCTGCCTGGTCTCTCCTGCAGAAGATGTCGATCGTGGTGTCGTCACTGACCATCGCGACGCAGATGGCGTTGTCGCACGTCATCCGCGGCCGCCTGAGCGACATGATACAGAACGACCTCCTAAAGGGCTGTCTGCTGGAGATGGTGGCTGCGGCGGAGATGTGTGGTACCTGCTTCGAACTTATTATTGGTAAGGACAAAATATATAATAAAAGTATATAAATAACTATATAAAACACACACATATACACAGTTGTATTACACACGCATGGTTAATCATTGTGTATTGTAGAATTTTCTTATATGTATAGTGACCATGTACAGTATATTAATTTACGTCAATAACACTGTAGGCTGTGGCCATGCTAAACTATAGAATCACCATCTGTCCTAAAAGTTTATATAGGCAACTCTACCTTCCTAATATTTACTAGACACGCGGAACCTAATAGATAATTATAACCTGCTTAGTGTCGCTTTTGAAGGCATACTTATGAAATTTAGGGCAGGTGGCAACTTCAGTGTTGTTGATATTGTATTACTAAGCTTTCAAAACTGAATCTTAAATCTTGATGACAAACCAAAAAAAATCGTAAAATGTAACAAACTAATTATCCACTGTACTTTTTGACATGTATTTAACTGAGAGAAGCCATCAAATTTACCTTAGAACACGACCTGACCAATGCCAGACTTACTCTACAGTTCCCATTTGTTATATTGTAAATCTGAGTGAGACAGAGCTTATCTGCCGACAGTGCCTGTCTACCTGGTGTTTCCAGATAAGAAGGTCAATCTGGTTGTCCTTTTGGAATGCCGATGAGAGCACTCAACCAAACAACAATCAGCCAATCTCAAACTGATGCTGCACCAGTCAAAGGAGGACTCAGATATCAGCAAGCTTAAACTGGTGTTCAATCTCAGTCTGTGATAGTGCTTCTGGTGTCCACACTCCAGTCACTCAGCCAAGTACTAACTAAATTAGACCACTTACTACTTACCCTTAATATCGTCATTTTGAGAGGCTGAAGAGAGTGTCACATTGTCGATAAAATTATCTCAGATAGCACTTGTCATGAAGGTCTGCCAATACGAGATTCCCAGTTACTGCTAGGTCAACAGAGGCACAGGTTCAAACAGGTTGATGCACTATGCGCAAAATGACAGAACACATGGCTTTAGTCTCAAGTTATATTTTTCCCCAGTGGCTGACAACTACGGAGTGTACGCCTATGGGGTGTACCTGTTCCTGATGACCATCTGGTGGGGACAGTCTTGGGGCACAGCGTCGGCCTGTCCGTACAGTCTGCTGGAAGAGTACGTCGAAGAAGGCACCAACCCGCTCCATGTGGTTTTCAAGATGATCGCGCAGGTCTTGGGCGGTATTATGTCCTTCAGGTGAGATAATTAATATGCAAAATATTAGTTTTTAACTGGGTAAGTAATTCACACTAAAACAGCTAACCTAGGTTTTATTTAAAAAGTTAGAATATGCACAAGAATTAATCATCTTTACATTGGGAACTAGTGATTTTACTGAGTTCCCTAGATTGTCTTTGAGAAGCAAGGCTTAGATGGCTCCTATAGCTGGCTCTATCGATACTGAGGCGAAGATACTGAGGCGAAGGATGCGTTGCAGCCAGCAGGGAAGATCCAGTCAAGGCCTTCGGCTTCTTGGTTAGAGATGTTGGATTTGTGATACCTGGGTGGAGTTGGAGCTCAAGTTTGGTAACCTCAGTTCTGTGGGGCTGTGAGTGTGCAAGTTGGAGGTAAAGCACAGTGACCATATGGAACAAGGCCGCAAATCCAAAAATAATCCAGTCACAGGTGAAGGATAACAACCAGTTACAGAAAAAAATATGCTTTTGACTCAGTATTTGTCCCAGTCTCAGATGAAGGACGACAACTAGTCTCAGACAAAATTGTCTTGTAGCTGAAAGGCTACATGATTGTTTGCCATTGGTGTCAGTCGGTGGGGTGGTTTTGGCTAATATTGAGGTGTCGCATTTTAAAGTAACTTGGAGCAAGAAGGGCATGCCCTGCCCCTAAAGGTATTTGCCATTTTGTATGAGGGATTTAGACTGGTTTGGATATCTTGGGACAGGACCTGACAGTTGAGGGTCCCGTCTCCTTTGCAAGGTCCTATCTTTTCTTATTGCTATTAGGGGGAACTTAGACATCGTCATAACAATTTTCTTGTTAGTTCCCTAGTTAGTTAGTTAATGAGTTACATAGGTCATTAATTATATTTCCTAGATGGGTAAAGTAACTAAGTTTGCAGGAGCAGACATTTTATTGACTAACTATTTGGGGTTATTTAGTTTATGTTTTTGTTCCTAGATGGTTAAATCAACTATGGCTTATACTTTGATGTGTGTTTCTAGGTAGGTAGAGAACTTATGGATGATTAGTTTGTTTTATCCTAGATTTGTAAAGTGACCATGGATGATGGAGCTAGTGATGACCCACATGCTTTGCTTTGTGGAGGACTGTTTCTACAAGTACCTGTGATGCTTGGCTTCCTCAAAGAGTGCGTTCTCTCCTGCTGCCCCTTTTCCCGGGCACTCGGGCTATTGATGATATTTTTGTTTTGCTCCTAGATGGGTAAAGCAGCTAATGACGATGTTATTTTTCTCCTAGATGAGTAAAGTTACTATTGATAATGTTTTTTCCTAGATGTGTACAGCAATTATATATGATGGAGCAGAAATTTAATATACTAACTGTATGTGATTTTTTTTATTTTTAATGTTTCTAGAAGAGATAAGTGACTATTCATATTTTCCACCAACCAACTTTACTTCTAAACTCAATTAATGAAATCAACGAATATATTTGGCACTCCAAGGACTCGAACCCAGGATACTCACTCCTGACTATAGATGATCAGAGTACATTTTTATATTTATCTATTTTTCTTGTTCGTAGATGGGTAAAGCGACTATGGATGATGGAGCTAGCCATGACTCATGTTGGTCGCGGTGTGGAGGACTGTGCGGCTGACTTACAAGTAAATGTGATCCTTGGCTTCCTCATAGAGTGCGTCCTCACCTGCGCCTGCCGTCTCTTCTCCCGGGCGCTCGGGCAGCTTGAACCCAAATTTGCCTCCGCCATCGACTCCTTCTTTGCTACTTCCATGGTTATCGTCGGTGAGTTGATATCCTTCTTTGCTACATACATGTTGACTATTGGTAAATTAATTCCCATATTTATCCTTCTAATAAAAATAATAATAACAGAAATAGTAATAATAATAATAAATGCTGGAGTTTTTATTGCCATAAGCTTCATTCTAGACATCAAAATACATAACTGCGCTCACATTATGTAAACCTCTTTATCATTTACATGGGGTTATCATTACTGAGTTAAGGTCTTATCACTTCAGGAAGACAACTTCTAAGGATAAATCTCAACTGGATTTCCAAATTGTATAGAACCTGCATGGGATAATACTGGGATGAATAGTTAAAAAATAGCTTTAGTGCTTCATGATACTGGTCAAATTTTATAGATACTATTATGCCCAACTCTCTAGAACCTCGAAGGCTCACTTCACTATTATTCATCCCAGAGAAGTCTAGGCAAGCCTCCATGAAATGACGTTTTCCGTCACACCCAGGGCAGACCTGTTTTCTTCAACAGCGCGGGAGAAACAACCCCCGAATGAGCCATTAATCATGCATGGCACTGCCCACTTATTGAGTGGCACTAGCCCTGGCCAAGTGCTACGCCAACTTTGCCCTTTTCAGCCTGATCCGACTGACCCAGCCAAGCCGGGGCAAGAAGGACCTAACCACAACCTTCAGGACTCAGGTGAAGCAAGACCTATTTTCCCCAAGTCCAACGCCCAGGGAGAAGAGAAGAAATCGTACAAAATACCGAATGTTAGAGCTGTTCGGCAGATCACCTAAACACTCGGGACTCAACCCTTATTTGAACTAGGGGGAGGTGGGATAATACTTCTGGCTATCTTTTCTTGGAGAGTACTTCTCTGTAGCCGTGTACTCCGATCAATACTTCTGACGGTTGGGACCATACTATGGACTGTGCGAAAGCCACCAGGTGGAACCATACTTTGGACCACCTCAACTCGAAGGGTACTTTTTGTGAATCGACGTCGCTCAGTCTTTCTGCCAGCTGTTGGGACCATACTTTGGACCAACCTGCCTAAACCCACTATTGGGACTTACCGCACCTGCCAGCTTGTGAAAAGGTGGTGGAGAAGAAGAAGGTGAAGAAGAAAACACGAAGAAAATACGATGTTGTGAGGCCTATCTTTAGTCTCTACTCACTTGCTAGAGACGAGACACAATCCTATCTTTTACCTGTTACTCCCAGGATATCATTGGAGCTTTGAACTAGGAAGTACCATAGTGTTTGTTGCTCCCTTTTTCAGGATTCCTACACACACTATCCTTGCCACCTGCCTGATATACTTATATCTTGAATTCCGCAAGGCGAATCTGCAAATGTCGAGCAAGATATATTAATTTATCATAAGACACCTCCCTACAATAAACACCTACACAATAAACACTTGCCTAATTGCTCTCTCCCAACACATTCCCTATCTCCCACTGGTTCTTTTTTATAGATTGTATTCTTGTTGTAACGTTTGTCATTGCCATCTTATTGTAGTGTTTTAAGTTACTGTCTCTAGTATTACTTGTCTTATTAATGAACTCTTATAAACTGTATACACGTTTCTGTTGTAAGATCTAAGCACTTCCAGTAGAGTAGACACTCCTCTCCTTGTAATGGTTAATTGGGTATTGTAAGTAGCGTTAAAGACCGCTACGTGCAAGGCATTATAGATATAAATGAAGGCAATTGAAAATTTTATAATTTTTCACCAATTTAATTATTTATAACAGAATCCTGCAAAGTAAATGTTGTTTTCATAGTTATTGTTAGTAAGATGTATTTGGTATGGTAAAATTAATAAGAATTTTCCTTTATCCCATGTATCATACTATTTTTTTATCATGTTCACAGCATTCAATTACTCGGGTGGCTATTTCAACCCGGTGCTGGCGACGGGTCTGAAGTGGAGCTGCCGCGGCCACACCAACATGGAGCACATCTTGGTGTACTGGGCTGGCTCCATCCTCGGCTCCATGCTCTCACTCAAACTATGGAGCATGCAGTCCGTCAGGTCCGGCCTCGTTGACAGATTCAAGGGAAAGATCGAGTAACGGGGATTTTTCGAACTTCATGGAGGGACTGGATTCTCAAAGCAGCCATAGATACTCCAGAAATATTTGTGGGTGTAGGATATTATACCGAGTTATGATATGTTTTGAGCATTGCAGGCACAACAGTTACAAGATCTGATAGTCATAATGCAATACGACGTCATAAGTACTTTCAGTATCCAGGCCCAGTCTTCATGTGTTATCACCTAAACTACGGACTTCCACACCATCAGGTCCAGCCTTGTTGACAGATTAAATAAAAAGGAGGACTTGTGGGAATCATCATGAACACCTCCAAACAAGTTTTTATCACAGTTATATGGTGCAATGTTGTATTAACAATTTTATCGGAGACTATAAGGATAAATATATTTGGATTGTACTTCTTATATGCGATCGAACTCCATCAGATACTAAACAAGGGTCGAGTTGCAGGACTCGAAGAAGTGTAATCACAGCTATATGGTGCAGTATTTTATCATGATTGTTTTAATTAATCAGGGACTATAAGGGCAAGGAAAGTTAGATCATAGTCCATATATGTGTTATCTAAGTCATTTAGATTCAACGTAAAAGTCAAATAACGGGAATCTTCGTGGTTGCATTCAAAGAAATGTAATTCTAGCTATATGGTGCAATGTTATATTAAGAATGTGTTATCAATAACTATAGGGGCAAGACAATTTAATAGTGCTCCATATATTTGCATTCTAGGCCAAATACATTAAGAATCGGTTAGATCTGTGTTATAAGGTTCGCCATTGCTGGATAAAACAAGACACATATATGCAATACGAGAAGGCTGATGAGAAGCAAGTTCAAAGACCCTTATAGTCTTTTATAATCTGCTGGATATATCAGTCACCATTTTTTAGATCTTCTGAAGCTTTTTACATGCGAATTTGTGTTTGTTCTCGGTTTTATTATAAATCAGTCGCCATTTGTTAGCTCTTCATATGCGAATTCATGTTCTTTATTTGTTTTGTTATGGTTATTATTCCTGCTCCACTGTTTTATCCTCTAATAGCTGTGTGATGATATGTTATGAACTGATGAAACATGCTCGAGCAACTACTCAAAAGTACAGAAAATATATTTTCATGTGTGTTTATCAGTCGGCAATTGGTTTAGTTGATCCTTTCACTATGATGATGCATTATTATTCCTGTTCTAAGTATTATTAGACTATTATTCAGCTAAGAAAGGACCTCTAGCAATCAATAGGGTCTATCTCAGTTAGCCCTTCGATTTCCACAAAATGTTTCTAACTTGATGAAATTGTCTAATAATACTTATAATAGCAATATTAATAGAAAAGGATGTGTCGTAGAATACTGAAATGGTTAATGAAATAGTAAACTTAATGCCATAAATGTAGATGACAAGCAAGCAAATGATATAGCCAAACATTTAAGACTAGGATTAACACTATAACACTAGGATTAACATTTTTGTATAGTATATGGTGCAAAATACATATTTGTTCACAGTATTATTATACGATAGTCACCAAAGAGCCTCAGGCTATAGACAGGTTTTTATTTTAAATTAAGTAACGTCTCATGCAGGGTAATGAAATGATAATCAAGGGTATAGATACTGCTTGTTAACCAATTTGTATGTTGTGATCTATTTAGTATGCAAAATAGATAAAAAATACAACTTATGAACAATTAGTAGAGTTAGTCCAATACAAATTTAGTAATAAATCGTAGAATTGTTAAGGGTACATTGCAACACTAAATTTGACTTTACATTTACTTTACTTTGTGCGTTTATCTATATGTCATACTAATTAGACCATGACATACAAACTGACTAGCCTAACCCTAGAACAACTGCACAGCCCTCCCACACAAGTAGCCTACATTAATTGAAAATGTAACTATTCATATAATTTATTGTAACATTACAAATTTGCATTAAAGAGTGCTAATAAATATACCTTCTTAGCGTACTTAGAACATAAGTATAGACCTACACTGATTTATAGTGTAGATAAAAATGTGTTACAGGGCTTAGAGATATTCACAGTTGCTAGTAAAGTAAATCCTGAGATACTTGGTATTAAATAGCAGTCGTAAATTTTGTATAATGGTTTAGTCTATCTTGGTGATATGAAGATTGACTAGTCATGTTGTTTTTGTAGTTTTAATATAGCCTACCTATAAAGAGTATAAAATGGTGCTTGTCACAGCTGAAAAAAGTATAGTTCGTGAATTTGTTCAAATTACTACTATTTCGTTAGTCAGAGACGATAGAACTTCCCAAAGGGCTTCCTTTATACTGCTGAATATGAGGCCTTGCAACACAAAGGTTCAGTAGTTTAAGCTTACTCATCATAGCATTAGGCAAGTGTGAAGTCTACTTTATCCCTCCATACTTCTCTGTATTGTGTAGCTTTAATTTATCAACTATATTAGTAATTCAGCACAAGACACATTGTGTTACCATCCATGTGCACAACAATAATACTGATGACATACGATGTCTCCGAGCCATAACGGGTAACTAGATAGTGGTGGATATATTATTATAGTGGGGACCCTCTGGACAAAGTGGGGGCTATATTTGAACAGTATAACATAACATTAACCCTTTGAGTACCACCGACGTGTGTTATATTATTTTCTAGCTGTGTTTAGACGATATTATGCAGCTCAGGAAGGATCTGTGGTAGTTGAAAGGGTTGGTTGAGATAGTTTGAAGTGTTATTATTGCTAGACATCCTACCTAATCTGAATAAAATCGTCTAATTGTTGCCAGATGATGATGAAAAGGACGTCCCTGGTACTGAACGGGTTAACAAATTGGTAAAGTATGCTCCAATAGATCTTAGGGACTTTTCTTAATACTCAGGCGCACAGTTCAGGACAAGATTATCTCCACTCAGCTGGCAATGATGATACAATAATCATAGCAGGAAAGAGTGATAAGCCATATAAGTATGGTAGACAGATAGTTCATTGTTACACGACATCCGGGGTATTTGGTACCCAATTTATGTATCTTGTCTAATTTTTGTATTCATGTTTATTGTATCACCATCTGTTGACACAATTGAGAGCCTGTTATAAAGAAACAATATAAATGAAGTACATATTTGTTTTCTGTAGCTGTTCGAGTTCTACTTGTCTAGAGTAGCCCCACCTTAAGGTAGTACTTATAATACTCATATGCAGTACAAGTTAGAGAGATATGGTGCAAATAGATGCATTTTAGATTATCATGGGCTTCCTTTGTGTAATTTTACCATGGCTCAATTACCATACAATGTTATGCTGTTATATAATCTATTGTTTATACATATTATATTATCTTAAAATTTTAAAATATTATGTAATTGAATTTACTGGTGAATTAAAGATTCTTTTAGTATTATTTTCGTTTGTAGGCCCTATACCTCTATATTTACTTTATCATCTATACTGTAAACATAGATTAAAAAATTATTTGATAATCTAAATAAGAAATAAGGAAAATGCGGTATTATAAGCTAAAACTCAAACATGACGCAGTCCTCAATCGTGTCTAAATGATCGATCTGTAGGCTATGTGTCTATAAGATTATCAAATTACAGGTAATAGCTATATGTTTGTTTCTGGAATTCGCGTGACTTTAAAATGAGGTTGTTAATGAACTTCTAATTTAGGGTGTACAGCCGTGAACAGTAATAGCTACACATCCATTTGAATCTGGATCAAATACATATGAGAGATACTATATTTTGAAGGGAGGTGTGGTGGAGTGGTCTTGCTACTGGACTGGAAATCTTAAGATCCTGGGTTCAAATCCCGATGTGTCAATGGGAAGATATTAATGGGATGGAATTTGTGCTGAACTTAGTGCATCACCACAAACCCCACTGGCACGCCATAAAAACACCTTCACTGTGTCCAATAAATTTAGCAGCCAAGATTGTAAGATGAGACCGCAAGACAGAGGTGATGCAGCTTCGAGAAGTCTTCGTTGCTACGGGCCACGAGGAGACAACCAGGTGTCGTAGGTCTATGAAGGTAAGACCACGAACGAGCCAGGTGCAACCCTCAAACTGTCATGATGTCTCACTCATCATCTGGAATATGACTTCCTGACTTCACTGTGTTGAGCGGTTGAATCTACAGGCTGCTAGCTCTATGTCTGGAGGTTGGAACATAGAACACAAAAAGTATATATTTCAGATGCTTCAGAAGGTCAGAGCTGCGCATTCAAAGATTCAAATAGGTTCATTCTTATTAATGTTTATGGCTGTAGCCTACTGGTTCAAGTCACATCCTCTAAATATAGCTAGAGTAAACTTAAAAAGACGTCACCAGCACAGAAGGGGTTAAACTGAGGGCCTGTACTCAACAGTTTAGTGGATTGGGCCTGTACACCGATCCAACTTTCAACTTTGCCTGATCTCCAGTGATTTGGCCGAGGTAGTTTCTTGGTTGAGTTGTTGTCACTGATGGTTTTTTTGAGAGCAAGAACGGAATCTGGATCTCTCCTATTTTATCGATCGTGGTGGGAACCCAGCACAGTCCAGTTTACAGCTTGCGTGCTAAAGGGCCCACCTGGAGTAGGGATGCATATAGGTCCTTCTTTAATGGAAGCCACACACGCCTTTTCTTCTCTTCTTCTGGTTTTACTTCGTTCCTCTCCTTGCCCTTCTTTCCCCGTGTTTTAGTGATCCTCCAAAATCCTTACTGGCCGGGGAGCACCAAGGCCATCTGCTCTTTTACCTGTTAATTTTGGATTACCTTGATGATCCATGATAATAATTTTGGATGTCTTCAGTGGGCATTAGCCAGGCACTCCAACCCAGACCCCCAAATACTTATAATGATGGCATAGGCCTACTCACTCACTTCTTCCACTCGCCCTCCACCTAAAACCCATTCTCTCTCCTCCATACCCTCAGGTTTGACTACCATTAGGCCTACTTTACTCTTTTCTCCACTAAATTTCACTTGCATCTCCTCTCCAGCATTATCCAGCATACTTTCTAACCCATTCCTTCCCTCTGCTATCAATACAGCAGCAATCTTTTCGTTGACCATTTTAATTTAAAATTAAAATTCCAGTCACTCAACCAAATTTGTGCTTTCTCGTCTCCTTGTTACTTTGTACATTTTTTCAATGTCCTCCGCACCTCCGTCTCTTCCACAGGCAAATTGGCAACTTTAATAACGGGGAGCCGTTGTTATAGTTTACCCATGCAAAATCGGAGAGCGCACATTTTCAAGAGAATTGAACTGATACATTGAATAGCCTAATAAGTTATAGGTCAACCTATAAACTTTCATTGAGTAAAAAACAGTTTAGGTCAATATACAGGAGGCGCTACAATATAGGTAGCAAAATTATAATGGTAGTTTTGGGTTCCTATCATCATATGCTTCATTTCTATATACTTTTTATCCCCGGGAACAAAACAAAAAATCTTGGGTTTTTTATTTTTTTCTTTTTTTTTTTTAAAAAGACCTCCGTCTACGTATTGTGAAAAACCTGTTATCCTCCGGCAAATTGTGGGGTTGAGTGAGTGAAGGGGGGGGACAGTGAATGAAGGAGGATGCATGTTTTTCATAATACGTGTTGCTAGCCCCAAACGCGCGAGCAACTGTGGCTTTCAACCATCCGACACATCCCCTTTTATTAATGTGCATCACACATGTTACATACAAATAAGTTTATGTTTTGTTTTACCCTACTGTGGAAAGACTACGGATACACCACTCCTGCCGGGCCTCACGCAGTGGCATGACTCAGTCCTGTCGAACTGAGCTCATGACACTGGTGGCATTGCCCCGGAGGATAGCCATCCCTAGTCTTTGCTTGAGCCAGAGGGTTTCCCGGGGTTCTCCTGAAACTTCTCTGATTTTACGGCCTATTTCATTCACCATCTTAAGGGTGGTGGGGCCGAAGACTCCTGAAGTTTCGAATGCCAGGGGCTCGAACTGATGAATTCTGGCGATGGCTTGATATTTTTCTCGCTTTTTATTTTCTGCTATCCGGGCGGCTTCACCTGCTTCGTCGGCGTTTCTGGCGGCGTTGGTTGTGGAGAAAGTGTCAACACATGTGGCATCCCACACGAGGCACCGGCCATTCTTGTAAGGGAAAGTGGTCATCCCATCTGGCCGTTTGCCGTCTTCTCTGTGAAGTCCATGTGGTTCGAGGATTGATGCACAGTTAGCACTCTGCAGGGCCCGTTTTATGACATTATTTAGTGCAGAGTGTCTTGGCAGGCGGCCTGCGTTGTAATTACATGACAAGGCATGGTGACCTTGAGCATCCATCCTCCCATCACACTTGCAAGTGTGTGGGTGACAAACTGCCGCACCCACTCTGAGCGCGATGGCGACCCGGAGCGCTTCAGCATCCAAGTGAGTTCCAAGAGGTGGGATGGGGATGGCGTGTAACCACAAGCCACTCTCCGAACGGGCGGCTGCCTGGAGGCGTGCTTTTGCAACCTGGTCTGCATTGGTTAGGAGATTTTCTTGAGTTTTCTTCGCCGAGATGGTATCCCACGCTTTCTGCTTGCTCCTGGAGGTACCCTGAGGCTCCTCCTCTACTCCTGTACTTCCCTTCCAGTAGTTAATCGCTGCTGTTACGTCCCCATTAAGTGTCATTCCGGGTTTAGAATAAAGGATGGACAATACGAGGTCGTTGGTCGCGATGAGGGAAGAGATAAAGGCTGGGGAGGCAATATCCGAGGCTCTCCGTATGCCCAAGCCCCCGAGGCGGACAGGAAGGGTGGCTTGTGTCCAGGCCCGTTCTTTAAATTCCACGTTGGTGATGCTGGTCACTGCTTCTCGGATTATGCTGTCTAATTCTTGGAGGCCGCCATTGTTCGTGTAAGTCATCGATGTGCGCAGGAGGTATTGGAGTTTTGGGATGGAGAAACAGTTCTTGAGCAGGGCCAGAGCTGAGTGGGCATCGATGTGTATCAGGCGACTCACGAGACGTTGAAGCTCCTCCTTTTTAACTTGAAGTGCTGGTGGGATTGCTGCCAGAGTTAGTGGGGAACCTAATAGGGTTTGCTGGTGCTCCTGAAGGATCTTTACATCTGGCAATATGTTTCGGAACAGGGCCTGAGTCTCTTCTCCTTGTTCACGTGTGTGGTTGAGGAGAACAAGTTCACATTTGGTGTCATTTATCACTAGCCCGGCCTGGCCGAGGTCAGTTATGATGTTATTTAGGTCGGTTAGAACGTTCTCTACTGACCCACCCAAGGTTGCATCGTCCAGGTACCATACATTCAGCTCTGACCTTACTTTGTTAGCTGCTGCATCCACCCCTATTGAGAAAAGAGCAGGACCACCTGGATCTCCCTGCTGTAACCCGGTCTCTGATGGGATTACCGTCTCGCCAAAAATCAGGATTGAAGGTTTGGAATAAGCCTGCCAAAGTAGGGGGTACAGAGTGGGGATGTGTTCTTGAGCTGCACGGAGGAAGACATCCCTGCGAATGCTGTTGAATGCGTTCCGCATGTCAATCTTTAGAAGCACTCGTTTTTCTTGGGCTTGGCTGAGGTAGGTGCGGGTTGCGTGTACAGCAGCTTCACACCCCCCTGGAGTTCCGAAACCTAGTTGAACTGGTCTTAAGTGTTGACCTAGGCCATTCGAGAGTGGTTTCAAACCCACCTTTGTGGCAAGGCGGCGGAAGGTGTTCCCTACTGCTATTGGGCGCACGCCGCCATCTTTTTTTGCCAGTGCACAGAGTGATGCCCCAAAAAATAGGGGTGTGGCACAGTCGGGTACTTCCCCTCTTAAAACCATGTTGATGAATTTGGTGAGGGTTTCCAAGAGTGCCTCCCCAGCAGCTCCTGATCCCTGACCCAAGAGGCCTTTGAGGTGGGCGGGTCGGATACCATCTGGGCCCGCGGCTGAGCCTGCTGGGAATGAAGTCACTGCGGCGACCACCTGCTCCTTCGTGACAACTAAAGGTTGGCGCATCTGGTCATTTGGGGCAGGGGGAGGTTTAGGTCCCTAGGTGTAGGTGGGTGCTTTTCTTGTAGGGCTTCAACAACTTCGGTGCCTTGACCAGCAAAACCTTCTGAAGAGGACAACAGTCTGACGGCCCCTTTGATGTCACTATCCGCCAGCTTCGCAGCGACCCTCTTACGTAGCTGTTCAGCCTCTTCCTCTTCCTTCTCCTGGTGCTTCTGGGCCCTGTTTGGTTGCTGTTCGGGGGGTTCCACCAGTTTGTTTCCATCCATATACTGTGCTACTTGACGTTTCACTCTGGTGGCTAGTGAAACCTGAAGATGGTCTTGTATGTTGGTTCTGGGTGGTTTTCGGAGGGCCCCATAGGAGAAACCCAGGAGCCGTGCCCATGCGAGGGGTGTCTTGAGCTGTAGGGCCTGCTTTATGATGGTTGTAAGGGCCTCCGCCACTTGGATTCTGGCTCCTTTAGGTACCCGGGCAAGGACCTGGATCCGCGCTTTCCATTTGGTCACCAGTTGGGTCAAGTCGGCGACCGGTGTTGCCGGTGTTGCCCCGGTTGGCTCTGCAGTGGGCCCTGGGCATGCGAGACATTTCCAGTTTGGTTGTTCTCCTGATGTTTTCTTTGTCAGCTTAGCACAAGATAAATGAATAGATCTAAGACAGCCGGAACATTTTCGCGAATTCTTTCTTGCATTGGTTGTTCCGCACTTAAGACACTTAGTATCTGCTAGGCCATAGTCTTCCAAGATTATCCGTTCCTCTGCCTCTACCAAGCCGTCCTCCTGATCTTCCCGTGGTGCTTCCATCTCTACCATGTCTCCCTTGTTTCAGAAACCCCGGGAAATCTCTCCTGGCACATATCTAGATTATTGCTGTTGTTATTAATGTATAATTGGCTGGATGCATAACAATTCACTTATCATAGTCGACCTTTCTGATGGGATATGTAAAAAACAAAAACAAAACAAAAAACATCACATATCATAGTCAACCTTTCTGATGGGCAATTGGCCTGCTTCTCCTAAAGCTAAGTGGTTAAATGTATAAATCCTCGGCATTGGGCACCGGTACAACTAAAAGATCTAACTGATTGAAAGGAAGCACGCCAATTATATCCTATGATTACTTACACTGGCGACGCCACCCTGATGTTGAGTATTAATGAATGCTTAGGATATTAATAATGCTGTCAACATCAAGATAGGGAGAGAGCCAGAGAGTGAGCGAGAGCCAGGATCTGAGTGGGTAACCGGATCTAGGGCAGCAGTTATGGAAAAATTATTAAATTGTACAAAATGTTAAGAGGGAGAGAGAGAGAGAGAGAGAGCAGGGGCGGGGGCGAGGGAGAAAGAAAGCGAGCTGGAGAGGGGGCTGGCCTGGTTGGGTATGAAAGATGTTAGAGGAAAACAAATAACTAAAATGGTAAAAAGCGATCTGAAGTTATAGATAACCTAATGACAATGAGGCGGTTAAGTGCGGTGATTGAAAGTGGATGGAAAGATGTTAAGGATAAAAAGGAGAGAGAGAGAGAGAGAGAGAGAGAGAGAGAGCTGGAGAGGGGGCTGGCCTGGTTGGGTATGAAAGATGTTAGAGGAAAACAAATAACTAAAATGATAAAAAGCGATCTGAAGTTATAGATAACCAAAAAATAATAGCAATGAGGCGGTTAAGTGCGGTGATTGAAAGTGGATGGAAAGATGTTAAGGATAAAAAGGAGAGAGAGAGAGAGAGAGAGAGAGAGAGAGAGAGAGAGAGAGAGAGAGAGAGAGAGAGAGAGAGAGAGAGAGAGAGAGAGAGAGAGAGAGAGAGAGAGAGAGAAATGAAAATGGACCTTGTAGCAAGTATTTCCTAAATGGTTAGAGAGAGGGAAATGAAAATGGACCTTATAGCAAATACTTCATAAAGGTTAGAATTGTTTGAGAAGTTGAAGGACCGAGGGTCAGATGGAAGATGAGGCCTATGGTGGGGAACCATAAGGGTGAAACTGCCTGCCTTATAAACGGTCACCTCACTCACCTTGTGGTCACTGCTGGAGGTTTATGGTGCCTGGGCAGGGCTGGGCTAGTGCCTGACGGCTCCTTGTCCCCTCACTGATACTGGTAATAACACTCTCAAGATTAAACTAAATATGCTTTGTGGGCGATGTTTGAACAAGAAACCAGTTCTGTTTACTATGTGCCGAAACACCGTATCATCGCCGATCTTCTGATACGTATATGGGTCACTCAGTCCCACGATACCCCTTCGAAAATCCCCTCTTTTGAGGAGCTCAACCGACCCGTGTGCTCTCACTGTGCTCTCACTCACGCTCACTCACGCTTTTTCTTGGATTTTTTTTTTTTTTTTTTTTATTAACCTAACCAAAAAACCTAACCTAACCTAACCTAAATGTATTTGGGGGCTATTAGGTTAGGTTAGGTTAGTTTTTTTTGGTTAGGTTGAGATGCGGTCTCAGGATGATAAGACCGCATCTCTAGCTGCCACTAAAACCTGCAGCCAACCCTACTCCTGCCAGCCAGAGTCCAGGCGCGCCACCCCCAGAGCCATAAGGACATAACCACCACGCGCCAAACGCCCTTGATCCTCTCAAGCCGGGCGCCTTAAGTAGGGGCAAGAAGATTGCCTTATACTCACCCAGCCTGGACATCATTAACTAAGCTTGCCATTTGGTATTATTTAGTTCAGGGTAAGAACAGCCAGAGATAGCTGGTGTTCAACTTGTCAGTTGTGTGCTGTGATTGAAGATCTACCAGGTCGGGTTCCCCCCATCAGGAAGAGGACTAGCTTGGGCAACCCACTTTGGGCTCCCCCTTTCTGGCCTTTGATGCGGTGCACAAACCAAGTACCAAAGGATTCCTACCTTGTTTTGTTCAAGGGATTATGAGGATAGTGTAGTAACTTGAGATCTACCAGATCGGGTTCCCCCCATCAGGAAGAGGACTAATTTTGGGCAACCCACTTTGGGCTCCCCTTTCTGGATTCTCTTTTTGCTACATGGTTCTGATAGTTCCACGAACTAGCAAGGAAGGAAGACACTTACCTTGACCCCCCTTAGACTACCTATAATGTCATTATCTAGACTGCTTGCCACTCTAGGTAGATCATTATGCTAGTCACCCTAACCCCCCAAATCTTGTAGCAGAACTCCAGCATATCCTTTGGGGATCACTGCACTGTGGGAGTGCAAGAGGAACCCGGTTGTCCCGTGGTAGGCGCCAAGGTCTAAGGAATCATCTTGTGACTCACCCTGGACCAGTAGCTGGAGTCATCACGCCCAGCCGCCCTCCGGACTACTGGATCCTCCCTCGATCTATGGGCCCTCCTCTTCACTACAGCTCTCCTTTAAGTGCTTTTGTACCGTTTCTGGGTATAGAGTTGACTCCAGGTTGTGGTAGAAGTTATCTTCAAGGGTTCTCATTAACATTACGTCTTGCGAGAGGTCTTTCTTCTCCCTACTTAAATTGACGTTAATTAGCCCACTTGCCGGGACCCATTATACATACCTATCAGGGGATCCTTATATATGCACCTTCCCGGGTTATTGGTCTCCCATAGCCCGACAGAGGGGGCGTGCTTGTATAAGACCCATAGCATCAAACACAAACACATATTTACACGTAATCTAGTCCCTTTGTATAACTTCTAGCCTAATTCATTTAACATTCTGTCAGGTTCATAACTCGAATAGATTTCACTCTATCTCAGCTCCCGACGATTGTTGCCTCAGCCTTCAGCACCTTGCTAGTACACAATTAGAGTTAAGGATTAATCTTTGCCAGGTGAGATCTAGCACACCTATAGTATTAATATAATTTGTGAGCCTTTCCGAGCCCACTTCATTGTTGATGACCACTTGGCCATTATTGCTTTAGAGTCAGTTAACGTCACTATATGCCGGGGACATCATTGCATGATCCAGACGGCATTTGCCATTACTGCACTCCTGTCTTTTGTTGAGATCCTCTCTGAGATCTATTTGGGTAGGAGGTGTACCTCCACCATTTTGGATACCTTATAATTGTATCCTAGGAGTATTATTATTACCTTGAGTCCGGACCCATTGTCCGACTCCTATTGCTTACTTGATAACCTGAGTATTGTATGTCTTAATTATTCTTATTGTTGTTGATGATCTCCAGGTTACAGGTATAAAATATATGTCTTGCTCCTCCATGAACCAGGTGTTAAACTGAATAAAACCCATGTTAACTTGTTACCTGTGTACTTACTATCCTGCCGTGTTGTCTCTTTATTTAAAGTTTAAGGTATACCTATCCAGTTAGAGAGCTGCTCATTGTACCAAGAATATCTCGCGTTCCAATTTGGACCGGGCATAACATAGGTTAATGACCAAAACAAAAAATCCCAAGAAAATAAATGAAAAATCCCAAGATTTTGTTTTGTTTTTCCCGGGGATAAAAAGTATATAGAAATGAAGCATATGATGATAGGAACCCAAAACTACCATTAGAATTTTGCTACCTATATTGAAGCGCCTCCTGTATATTGACCACAGTTTATTATACAGATTTAATAACGTAAATATTTATCATCATTATCCCTTTAAAGTTTTGTCAGCTACTTTTTGATTGGCCGCCATAAGATGGAAAGTGGGTTGTCATTGGTGGAGGCGAGCTTGTGTTGTGGTTGTCATTAAATGTCATGTTTTAGTGGGCGGAGATGGCCCTTCTGTGGTAAGTTGGCTTATTTTATTGTTCTGACAGCTTTTTATTTATTGAAAGTCTTTAGATAAGCTGAGAATGAACCTAATTCACAAATTGATGGTGTATAGGCCTAATACTTACTAGTTACTATTTATGGACCAAGGCTAGGCCTAGGCTAGTAATTTTTGTCTCTTAACCCCTTGAAGCTCTAACGCGTTTTAGCAAATTTAGCAGTATATTTTGGCTATCATTAGACGATTTTATGCAGCTTAGGAAGGATCTGTGGGTATGAAAAGGGGGTTATACTGATGTTTTGGACCGACAGTTAGCCCATCGATCTGTTTAGGCCTAATAGGTCCGGTAGAGCATATACATCATTGCTATATAGGCTATGTCATTAAGAGCTGAAATGTATTATAAGGGAGAAAAGAAAAAAAAAAAAAATGCTAAAATATATATAGGGCCTAGGCCTATACTATAAAACAATAAGTTTTTCAGCCAGTACCCAACCAGTGGGGTGTGGGGGCGGCAGCCCCCACCCATCTACTAGGTTAGGTTATGTTAGGTTGTTAAGTTAGGCTAATAGCACATAGCCTAAAAAAAAAAAAAAAAAATAACCCAACCAGCGGGGGTGTGGGGGCGACAGCCCTCACCCATATACTAGGTTAGGTTAGGTAAGGTTGTTAGGTTAGGCTAATAGCCTAGAACATTAAAAAAACAAAAAAAAAAAAAAAAAATAGGCTAACCCAACCAGTGGGGGTGTGTGTATCCATAATACTGGGATAGGTTAGGTTAGGTTAGGCTAATGTCTTCCCAAATTTGACTATTTTTATAACATAAGATATTAGGCTACCCACTCCACCCCGTGAAATCCGAGCCAGCTTTCGTCAAAAGTTGGCTCGGGTATTCACAAAATTGGGTTTTATGGGTTTGCAATTTGGGAAAACCCGAGCAAAGTTTTGATACAAAACGCTATAGCCTAGGCTATTATTGTATTTTTACGCTTTTAACCCCTCATTTTCCCTGAACTTCATAGCCCTCCCCACTAGTGGGGGGCATGTTTTTAGATTGTTGGGATAATGGGTAAATACTAATTTCAGCTCCTCTTCAGTATAAAACAACACTATGCTATATCTGAAGGAAAAAATACAAAAATAAAATAAAACTTACTGAAATCGCTGTCGGTCCAAAAAGTCAGGTTTACCGAAAAGGGTAAATACTATCTCAATCAACCCTTTAATTTCCAAATACCGTTACTAATCTGAATAAAATAGTCTAGGCCTAATAGTAGCCAGAAAACAGAACAGAAATGCGCATTGGAGCTTGAAAGGGTTAATATAGCCTATCTGTTTGTTCATAGTTAGGCTAGGCGGCTTAGGCTAGGTCTAATGTTAGATTAGCCTAGTTTCTAATTATGTTATAGAATGCGATTAATGGTATTTGTCCAATGAAACTTAGTCAATTTTAATTTTAAATAATCTAGGCCTAGTGCGATTTTACTAGGCTATAGAGGCACGCATTTGACATTAAGGATTTAATACAGAATTGGGAATTTTTTTATTTTAATACCACAAATTTTCCGAGTGCTTTATATAAAAGAAATTGTTCATTTGCATCAATATAGGCCTATAGTGTTTGTAATAAATTAGAAATCTCGGGAAAACCTATTTTCCCCATTAGGCCTATTGATCGATGTTGAGACATGCCCCCGATAGTGATTTGAAAAGACATTAGCCTAACCTAACCTAGTACTATGGGTGGGGGCTGCTGCGCCCACACCCCCGCTGGTTGAGTACTAATCCCTTAGTAAAAAAAAAAAAAAAATTGGCTGTCGATTATACGAAGGTAAAATAAAGTTGATGAAATCTACGGTGTTTACTCTGCAATTTTCATCTTTGATTGTACATTGATAACGAGAAAGTACCGTATTGACAACCTTGTTACGAAAATTACATTTTAGTACCATACTTTTATATTAGGTTTTTCCGAGGGTTTAACACATTTTCATATGATCTTTAGAGCTATCGATAACTAGAAGTACCGTATTGACAACCTTGTTACGAAAAAGAAATTTTAGTACCATACTTTTTTATTAAGCTTTGCTGAGGGTTAAAACAAATTTTCTTATGATCTTTAGAGCATATAGATTCAATATTTATCTTCAAATATATAAAAAAAAATTGTGGTATTAAAATAACATTGAACCCAGAATTGTTTTCGGTTTCCAGGCACCAACACCAAGCTACACCCTTTTCTGGTGTACGAAACACTAACAAACAAAGGAGGCACTTTAATATAAATAATATTAGACGAAATATAAAGATAACTTGGTGGAAAATTTGTGTTCGCGAGAGTAACGTCGATCGTTTGTTAACATGCGGTAGCGCTCGAGGTTAGTAAGCTACTTCGCACATTTAACTAATTTCCCAATATTGGCGGTTCAAATAAAATTTAGGCCACGGGATACACTGTATGTGTTGAGGGGGGGGGGGGCTTTGCCCCCTCTCACCCCCCCTAGACTTATTGTTATCATCATCATATATATTGCCAGCAGGGGGCAAAAACACAACCGCAAACGTAACTAACGTCGAGCGTCATGTCAACAAACTGACGATCGGAAGAGGCGGGCCGCGGTCAACTCCCGATTTTCGGCCCAAACGCGCTTCTTTATTCTCGTCGAAAACCACATTAAAAACGTTATTAAATTGTTTCTATTACTAGTACCGGTATCAGACCAGAAAAGGGTGTACTGTAGGTTGTTAATGGATGAGTTGATCGTGGAAACCTAAAGTCCCATTACTCCTAGAATATTAAATAAACCCACAAGTGGGAAGAGTTTTGAACTTAGAAATTATCCTGTGCGTGAGTTGGTATAAACAGATCGGCCAGTTACTCAAGAAGCCTGGGGGACGAAAACATGAAGTGGCGGATTTATCACAGACAGTGACAGACTTGACTCTTACAGGCGCCTCTAACATCTGTGAACGTGGAAGAAGCTGTACCGAGGGGTAGACCAAGAAAGATGTGGGATCAGACTGTAAGATGTATCTTGAATTAACACACTGACAAGTGAGGCAACTCTGAACAGGGCTGCCTGGAGCGCGGTCATTAGGATGTGAGACTGCAGCGTCATTCTGTGTGGAGCACTCGGTCTTTAATTTATGTATGTATATTCGTAATAAGACTTCTAATAGGTACCGGTAGTTGCAATGCTACTCATTTAGTTTGATGTACCGGTACCGTACTGAAGTTGGAAGACCAATTTTAATGCACAGGCCTATTTTCTTCAACAGGAAAATTGCTGACCGAAAATGGAATGCAGAAAAGAAGCCCATGGTTTCTCAACCTGCAACCAGTCATCCATTACAGGGAGTTAGTTATCAAGGTTTTTGTCTGTTTCTTACACCTTTTATTGTGGTATATAAAGTACAGAGCTTTGGTATATATTTTGCTGTGTATAACCAGGAATACCAGTACTGTATATAAGAGGGAATGAGAGAACGTAGCCTGGGCATTGGTGTGAGATAAGGTATGTTAGAGATACTGTTGGCATTAGCTATAGATAGGTTGGGGAAAAAAAGACATAAGTGAACAATTATGTATGATTACTAATTTTATAATGAGGAGTGAAATTGAACCATGGCTATTTCTGTAGACAATCAGAAAATAGCTGAGACATTGTCAAATCTTGTTTGGCAAAGTGAATTGAAAGGATATACGGTAGTTAGATTAGTTTATTATATAGAGAACAGACAAGACACTACCATTTGGTGTGTTTGTCCTTTGTATCATGAAACATAAGCTTACCCGGTATGCACTTTTCATCAGCTGAGGAAATTATATATAATTGATCAGTCTAAATATACTGTAGCTGTTTAGTTCATGAACTCACAATTCCTGTTGTTAATAATCTATTAACCAGTACTGTATGCATGAATTGAATGCACGTTTACTCACATTATTGTCTTAATATCATTACATTTAGTATTGGTACAATATTTGAAGTAAAATGTTAAAACAGCAAACAGAATCATAACTTTCATTTTGCAGGTGCGGGAGCGGACATTGAAGCAGGCAGAACCGTCTCGTGACAGGAAGGCCAAGTCAGGAGTTCAGGTGGTGAGTTGTATTTAACCCTATCTGATGCAAGGAGAGGTCTTTTTATATCCTTCCAGTTTCACTCCATTAGTTTTTGAGATTTTTAAGATGTTTTGCCTCATTAATTTGGTGATGACTAGTTATGTATGGTCATTCATTAATTGACTTTGCTTGATGACAATTATGGCTTTTATTTTATTTTATGTTTTATTAATATTATTATTATTATTATTTATTTTATTTTTATTTATTTTTCCAGAAAATGGTTGATCCTCTGTCATCAGTGTTAGAAGGCCCCGATCCCCTCAGTGATCTTCTTGGAGGCACTGACCCACTCTCCAGCAAGACACTCTTTATTCCCTCTCAGGTCAGTACTTACTTAGTATAGTTGCCATCAAGATATTTTTCTACAGTCAATGCTCTGAAACAATAACCTAATAAACTGTATGCATGTAAAGTATTATTTTAGTGTGTTTGAAAGTTATGTGAATGCCCATTTTTTTTTAACTTTTTCTTTTGTTTATTTTTCTTGGCCTGTTGTGCTTCTGGGAGACATACAGCTAACTTTAAAAAATAACACTATTTAAGTACTGTATGTGTACTGTATGTGTATGTGTACTGTATGTGTTCATTACAGCTTCAGAGTAATATTAAAATTTAATTGACAACAACATGCATACATGTATTGTATAGCACCATAGATTTTATGGACAGAGAGAGAGAGAAGCAATACACACTGTCACAAACACACTATACAATCAATATATTTTCTTGTTATTGTTGTATACCTTCAGAGTATAGATGATGTGGAAGAGGAGGAGGTGAGCCCAATCGATGGTCGCTACAAGAGCTGGGAACAATACAAGAGTCACATTCTCACCAACTTCACCACCTCAGGCACTCTCACATTCACATCAAGCTTCCTACAACCTGCAGACTCTGGTTAGTTCATAGCTACCCTCTTGTTTTTGTTTATTTATTATTTTTGTATTATTATGGTGGTGAATCTGACTAGCAATAAGCTGTGTATAAATAAAATACTACTACACTGAAAACATATAGAGAATAACAAAAATCAAAATAATAATAATAATAATAATACAGTAATAAAAATTATATTAATAGTAGCTTGAAGCAATGCAAATCACATATATCTCACAGACTTCACCATCTCTGGCACTCTCACGTTCACATCAAGCTTCCTACAGTCTGCGGACTCTGGTTAGCAGGATGGCAAACCGAGGCAATATTATTCTGAGACTGAGTTGAGTATCTTGTTTATAGCCATTATTGTTCGAATCCCGGGAGGACCATATGCTTTTGTTAGTTTATTCAAGTGCATTGGGGTTTGTAATTGATGATTAATGTTAAAAACGGGGTGTTACTTAAATATACAAAGTTAAAGTTATGGTTCCACTATGCCCCAGGAAGTGAATAAACTACCAAAACAATGGAACTTTACACACACTTCCTGTATTCCCTCACACACTTAACTCAGTCTTGGAACAAAATTTCCCCGGTTTGCCACCCTGCTGGTTAGATCTACTTCATTGTTGATATCTGCATTCATATACTGTATACTGTACAGTATATTAAATACTTTACACAACTTGTTTGTAAGTCATATTCATCATTATCGTCAGTTTGAGTCTTGTTCTCTTTCTTGAACTTATGTTAAAATATAGCTTGGACTATGGGAGGCCTCATATAAGCTAGAGATCCTGCAGTAAAAGAGAATGGCCATAATTTTCTTTGGACTCCATTTTGGTGCCTCAATTATCAAATGACAGGTTTTTTATTTATTTTTGATCATGTAGAATGGGCGACCTAGATGTGTGTGAATTTGTATTATTTTTTATTTATTTTTTTTGTCCTTGTTCGGGCTCTGTCTCAAGTCGGCCAACCCCAGCCATGGGGTATGTGCCTGAGTATATAGATAGATAGATAGATGTAGAATGTATATCCGAAGATCAAATTATATATCCTGTACCAATATTCACAAATGTTGATTATGGGTATAGAGATATTTAACAGTAAAGAGAGGAAAATAACACCAGTGGCACCAAAATGGTGGAGGTTGGCCGATCTCTGATGTTATAGGATCTCTAATATAAGCCAAGTTGATTCATTAGAATAACAAATGTTGAGCTGAGGAGACGTTTAGGTATAAAGAGTATTAGTGAGGTGATGCGTACAAGTAGACTGGGATGGTATGGATATGTGGAGAGAATGGATGAACAAAATTGGGTGAAAAAATGCAGGTCTGTGATTGTGGAGGGAGCTGCACCAAGGGGTGGACCGAGGAAGACCTGGGATCGGACTATACGCACCGATCTCAAATCCAAGAACTTGACAAGTGAAGCAGCCCTTAACAGGGTTGCCTGGAACGCCGCCGTTAGGACAAGAGACTGAAACTGCACTTATGTGTGAAACACTCAGTCTTAAAATTTTATGTATGTATGTATGTATTCAGAATCAGTTTTTAGAAGCTACAGTATTGTTATTTTTTATGCTGAAAATTGCCATTGTAAGTATTTATTATATTTGTTAGTTAAGAAGAGCTTTTTGTTCACAAGGATAGAATGATGTTTAGAGACACATTAATTCAGTGTTGCTTGTTGTTGTAGTTCCCTAGGCTGTCTGGCCGAACAGTCTTAAGTCCGGTTGACCGAAGCCACTCCAGATGCTCGAGCCCCCGAAGGGGCCAGGGTGAGATGAGATCTGTCTCTGAGAGGGCAGTGGGGGAGGGAAACATCAGTCCCCTGGGCCAATGTCCCCACCATCCACAGCCCTCCTTGCCAGCACCTAAAAGGAAAAGTAGTACTGTACTGTACAGGAAGAGACGGACAGAAATGGCTAAGGTTGGGTAGAGGATGCCAAACCTCACTCTTAACCCTTTCACGCATTTATGACGCAGAGGTTGCCAGATTAGCAAAAAGAAATAGAGTTCTCTCACTCCTATAATTACCTCTCCAAAATTAGTTTTCTGCCCACAGCTAACTCAAAGACAACTGCAGAGGTTGAAGTAACTAAACTAAAGGTTTCTAAATACCCCTGATGGTAACAAAGGCTTTAAAGTATCCCCAATAGGCTTAAAATCGCGTCATATGTCGGAGAGGATTAATAGGACCATCAAGAACAGTGATATTAACTTACAATTACACAGTTTATGAGCAAAAGCTTGAGAAAACTATTGATTTTGACTGTACAGTCATGAGCACTAATAAATTTACACTCTTAGAATCTGAACCTTTAACCCCTTTCAGCACTATGATTCCTGTTTACCTTTGAGTATGGCTAAAACTAGATGTTTTTAAATAGTTTAACAAGGATCTATGTTATTCAGAGTGTTTATTGAGATCCTTAGTTACTGTACCCCTTTGAGTCCTAGAGGTAGATAATAAGCTAAAGAAAATTTTCTAATGGTAGCCAGAATATTATAAAAAATATGTCATTGTATTTAAGAGTTTGAAGCATTTGGGGTATAGTTAAGCATTTCATTGTCTTAGTTGTGTTCGATCTTGATTCAATAGGGTGTAAACTTATTGGTGTTCAAAACTTGTATTATACTGTACTCTGTTAAAATGAACTTGGCAGCTTATTCCACTCCATCACAATTGCTCCTGATTGGTTCATTGTATTTTCATCTTTTGGACATTATAAAGGTACTTCATTATTCAGCTTCAAGGGCCACTCAATACACCACTTCCGACCAATCATGTTCATTCATTAAGGGGAGATTGGTAGTTTTTCAACTTTTATGGACCCCATTCTCCCTCATGTTTAGCCCCGTTAGTTTTCAGATTTTATGACATTCGGCCCATTAGTTTGGCGATTTTAAGACCTTTCGCTCCATTTCTTTGTCAATATTAAGACTTTTTGTGATATTTATGTGTCGATTTTCTCCTGGCGACCATTAGCGAGCCTGTAATATAAGAGCAACTGGCCTTTGGCCGTGACATTTTTCTATTGAAAATCTAAAAATTAATCTTGAAGGAGGGTCTTGGTGAGGGTGTTTTTAAGCTTGAAGGAGGTCTAGGGAGGAAACTAAAAAAAATATACGGAGATATACAGTACTGTACAGTACTGTATATAAATGCGGAAACAAAATATGGCCATCCCCCCTTAATCAGTCTTGTGGGGTGAGGATGTTCTGCTAAGTTAATTTGAATGGAGTATAGGATTGCTTACATTGTCTTCTGTGATTCTGTCCTGCAGCTTATTGTCTATGATTGCCCTTTTGTTGGAAGCTCTGTCTCTACATATTAGTTGTTGCATTTATATTTTATCTTTCAGTGTGTATAGTAGGATGTGATCTTATTTCCATTGAAATTATATACCATATTTAGCGTGAGTATTTGGTTTTATAAGTGAGATGTGATTTCAACTGGGTGAATGTATTTGTGCTATGTGGACATATACCGGTACATATAGGCTAATGATAAACTACTTTTACATTATGAGATGTACAGTAATTTCCCCAAACAGCAAGATGACAGATTTAAACAACTCAACCTATGAATTCATATTTATTCACCAACCCACCAATTAACTTATAAATAAACCTAATGAATGAAACTAATGAATACATTTGGCACTCCAAGCCCTCCAAGGACTCGAACCTAGGATACTCACACCAAAATTTGGCACACTAAGCATTATACCTTAAGCTGATTTTATGATAGACAAAATAGCTTGTGGCTACTATACTAACTAGGGTTACCTGGGCAGTCTCCTTACACCAGATGCCCCTGTTCACCTAGCAGTAAATAGGAACTTGAAATAAATGTATAGTAATTAAAATGTAAAACTTGCAATCAAACAAACCAAAACAGGAATCGCACAATACAAAGACAAAATAACTTATCAAAGTCACTATGAGAAAATAATGCATTGAAAATTTAGCAAAACAATATTATGAATTAGTAAAACATGAGGGAAAACATCCATGGAGGTAACTTGTATTAACTATTGCTGAGGGGCACAGGGCCTTGGGTGGGGCTTTGGTTTCCCGGGCGTTTCCGCACCCTCCTCAGCTCCCCGCCTTAGAGTGGCTTCGGTCACCCGGGCTTTATTAGTGGTAAGCAGGGAGGGTTTTATGGGGGCGCTCGTTTATGGCCTTGGCCTTGCTCGGGACCTTGAGGCTGTTCGGCCAGACAGCCTGGGGAACAGCAACAACAACAACAACAACAAAACTATGCAGTAGGCCTTGTGTATCAGGCTGGGTAACTTACCCACCAGAGGTTCTAAAGGGCAAAGACACAGATGAGCACTGTGGCATGCACAGCCTACCATGTTCCCCCAACTTTAGTTTAGTAATGCAAGTATGAGTATTAAAATACCGTACCTTACTTACTTATCCTGATATTTTATGGTAGTTAAAGAAAATATTAGCTGCTATTGTATTTTGTTAATTTTTAATACTGCACTGTATATTATTCTGCAATGTAATAACCATTTATGGTTCATGTTTGTGACTGTCAGTGAATGTACGTGAATATGTGTTGAGTGCTTTTTTCTTTCGTTCTGTCCCTCCCCCCCCCAATCTTCTGAGCAGCTGAGAGTCGAGCCGTACCTTCCCACCGCCGTAAGTAAAGCCCGCCCCTCGTCACTAGCTCACTGGCATCACTCACTTTAACAACTCGCTGCTTCTTTTACTTTAACCTTTGACAATACTGTTTGGTTATCATGATTAAAAAAAAAAAAATCAATATTCTACTGGTTCTACTATAGGTAGCGCCAACGAACTTGACAATAATCTGGACCCCTTAACTTAAGCAATCAGGCTGACATTTCTATCATTTGGGAAGAGTCCACCAGGAAATAGATGTAGAAATTTACAGCCAGTTTGCTCAAGGTCCTTTTGAGTTACGAAGAGGTCAGGGATCGAGATAATTGTCAAATTCGTTGGCGCTACCTATAGTTCACTAGCACTTGGAGGAGTCTTTAGACATACAGTAGCTATTTTAATTTAGTCCTGAATACTCCTTTTTTTTGTAATTACTATGCAAGGTTTGTGCACTGTTTAAAAGCAAACATGAGCCCGTCAATATTTTAATTTAGTCCTGAATACTCCTTTTTTTTTAAATTACTATGCAAGATTTGTGCGCTGTTTAAAAGCAAACATGATCCCGTCAATATTTTAATTTTGTCCTGAATACTCCTTTTTTTTAAAATTACTATGCAAGGTTTGTGCACTGTTTAAAAGCAAACATGAGCCCGTCAATGTGCATCCCACAAGACTTTTGAATAATATTTCAAATTTAATCTGCTACTTTAAAAATTACCGTTTTGCTCAGTGGCTTTTTGTTAAAGTGAGTGATGCCTCCTATGGTCGCAGCTTCCTTGTTGATACCTACACACCTAATTTTGAAGTAGAATAGAATAAGGCTGAAATTTATACTAGGTATATATGGGGAGAGAAGTTCAAGAACATAAATGCTTGTTTTTATGTCATGGTAAATGGTTGCACATAATATCACTGTAGAGGACAGTATCTTTATATTTATGTATAATTGGCATACCACAGCCTTCAGATGGACCTTTCTTTTGTAGATTTAGATATCTTAGTATGTAGTATGGGTAATTAGGTTTTCTTAAAGATCACTTAGTATGAGCAACTGCAGTTAGAAAAAAATACAACAACATTATTTAGAAGTTATTGAAGTACAGTACCGGTATACAGGATTTTTATTTTTAATACAATATTGCTGTGTATCTTCAAACAAAAGTCAGAATGGTGGAGGGAATATCAGTAGTTATTTATGGAAAAAAGATGTTTAGTTGAAGTGTTGAAGTTCTGAAGAGCAAAACAAAATTGTATGTTGGAAATGATACACAGTATTTATGAACTGTATATGGAGTAATGAGAGCTGACTGAGTGAGGAACAAAAACATTATTTGAGAGGTTTGGGAACTAGTTATACATTTGAAACACGATCAATGAGCATTGAAGGTTATGGGTAGATGGGGAGATTTGATTATACTTTTATTGAAAGATTGTTTGAATTGAAGGTATGGAATGGGGAGAGGTAGGCCAAGGAAAGGTGAAGTTATTATTGTAAGAGAATCTTTGAGTATTGGAAGCCAGGACATTTAGGAGGGAAAGCTTAGAAATTAAAAGAGGAACAGAAAAATATGATACAGTATATAGTAAAATGGGAGATTTGTAATTAAGACTACAGAATTAAAAAGTTGGTGTGGTAAATCAGACTGGGTACCAGTACTGTACTATGGGTGTTTGTGAATTATGTGGTGTTGACTAATGAATTATTGTCGATTAGTAAACTGATGCTGATGCGGTTTTTTTACCACCATGCAATCCCTGCTCAAGAGCTGGGCTAGGGTGGGTGACCTGATGATTCAGGGACTTATGTGGACAGTTGCCACAGATTGCTAGACCGCGCCGTCCACCACAGCACTGGCGTCTGCCAGTAACGCACAATAATAATACAGTATAATCAGGTGTAATATTGTAGGATTTATCAATGATAATTCGTGGGATTTTAGAGTAAGATTCTAGTTGGTATTTGCCATCCTATAGTAGTGAGACATAATGTATTGATCACTTAGTTAATTTGTAAGTAGCTAATGATATAATATAGTTTAGCTCTGCAAATCTATTCTTAGTTCTATCTATTCATTTACTATCCATTTTTTTCTCTCTCTCTCTCTCTCTCTCTCTGTCTCTGTCTCTGTCTCTGTCTCTCTCTCCCTCTCCCTTGTGTAGTGTCGGCAATATTATTCTCACAAACATATTCACATTTACTGCTGAGATCTTGCCTTATTCCATTATACTTCAGTTTGTATTATTGCAAAGATTGTGTGAAGTGTGAAATAATCAATATAATGTGGAGTGCAAGAAATATTTACTTGATCAAGCTCTGTTTTTGGTATGGTCTAAAATTGTCTTTACCCTTGTTTGTATATTCTCTTTCTCCTTCAGTCTTTGCCATCTATTTAGGTTTATACTGTAGTCTGTTTTTTCTTACATGGCCGGAAATTATCTTGTTAACCCTTTCAAGCTCCAATACGCATTTCAGTTCTTTTTCTGGCTGCTATTAGACTATTTTATTCAGATTAGTAACGGTATATGGAAGTTAAAGGGTTGATTGAGATAGTATTTACCCTTTTAACACCCACAGATCCTTCCTAAGCTGCATAAATTCGTCTAATGGTGGCCAAAATAAAACTGCTAATACGTGTCAGAGCTTGAAAGGGTTAATATAAAGTTTTTATGACCAAATATTTTGTTAAATATGAAAAACTTGCATTAATATGATGCATACGCATAGTAATTATTTATATTGCCATCAATTATAAAGAATTCAGCTGCTAAGGCAGTACATTTCCTGCCAGGTAAAAACAAAATCTACTATAGTACTATACTTTACTGTGTTGGTTGTGTAATGGTTTAGATGCTTATGTTCTGGGTGTGGTGTCCCGAGTTCGAATCCCGGGAGGGCCATAAGCTTTCATTAGTTTATTCAAGTGCATTGGGGTTTGTAATTGATGATTAATTTTAAGAACGGGGTGTTACTTAATTGTAGTGTGTAATATATGATGGTTCTTTTGAGGTTTATCATTATCTACTGTCGATGATTGATGAAAATATGTATGTTATTTTTAATGTTCATTCATTGTCATTCTTATTATTACTTTGACAGGGGTGGTGAAGACCCAGACGGCCATCACTGAGAGACACCGCACACAAGGTTGGTGGAGAATACTTATTTATTTATTGACAGTGATGAGTATTTTAAATTTTATTACTAATGGTATGGTCATGGTATGGTCATGTCGAACGAATGGGAGATGAAAGGCTTACAAAGAGAATATGTGAGTCAGGTACAAGGGGAGATAGAAGGGCAGGAAGACCCCCATTGAGATGGAGAGACTGTGTAAGAAAGGCTTTGGATGATAGAGGAATGACTATAGATCAGGCAGGGGAAGTGGTGGTGGACAGGAGTGAATGGAGAATGCTTGTGAATAGTTGAGTGAACACGTGGTCATTTGGAGTAAGGGGTCGGGCGCAAGTTGGACTAGATAATAGTCCATCAGGCGCCTGGCCCGGGGAGACGATTAATATGAAGGGTGTGCCTGGAAGTGTGGTGGGAGGGCTTGTGGCTTTGGCTCCGCTGCATGTCTGCCTGCCGAGATCGGAACCTCTCCGGGTGGTCAGGGGCCGGGGGAGTGCTGGAGCGACCTTGGTAACCCTGGTCTCTGGGTCTTCTCCTGGGTGACCTGGATGTGTGAGAGTTTGTGTTTTTTATCTGTGTTTATTTTTTGTTTTATGTTGTTTTTGTGTTTTCCCTGTTCTTGCTCTGTCTTGAGTCGGCTACCCCCAAAATGGGGATTGGGCCTGAGCATATAGATAGATAGATAGATAGATTACTAATGATGAATAATACACCAGGAGGCTACACCCTATCATTAAGTGTATAATAGGGGAGAGTGGTGATGGTTCGAACAGTGGGATGGTTCAGATATTCAATTTCCTGTAAAAAGTATGGAGCAAGTTTGTATGGTTTGGGGGGAGATTGTAGACACCAATCGAACAGGGCAATACCCAGGGGAGGCCTCATAGGCATGTGATAGGAGTTGCTGGAGCTCCTGTTTCATTTGTCTGGCTTCCCTCACTGTTTCTGTTTCACCTATACAGAGTACAGTAATCCAGTTAGCTCTCACAAACACCTCTTCCTCCTATTAATTTCACTACACTAAACAAGCACACTACACTTCTTTCCAATAACAAAAAAATAGTTTAAAGTAGAGACTATCAGTCTTTCAACTTTGTGGGAGACACTTGTTACATGCAGCTTTGCCTTTTGTTTCCTTCATACACAGAACAAAAAAATTGTTACCAAAGTACATGTGGCTTCCATAAGATGTGATACCAACTGTACATTTTTGTTTTTGTAATTCCGATTTACTTTTTTAGGTTTGTTTTATAAACTCTGTCTATGAATATACTGTATCATGCATCATTTTAATAAGTACAGTATTATGCTGAAGCTTGTTTATTAACATCATTCTTCAGGTATGAGTTGCTTAGAGCGACTATGAATAGCTTATCCCTTTCAATGAACCTTAGACTAACTCCGACGAATCCTTCTTTATGCATTTGTACAGTACAGACATAATTTTAAAGACCTTAGCCAAATGAAATTTTCTTTATGTTGGTCAGAATAAAATTAGAATCACGGCATAATATTGGATTTGAACTGGGTAAACATCTGCAGGTATGAGTGGGTCGGAGCGACTAAGAGCCCGCCTGGAACAAATGGACTCCCTGGATGAGGCCAGTGGTGGGGGTGGCAGTGGGGGGGTGAGGGAGGTGGGGGGACTGACACAGGAGGAATTCAGTCGCCGCCTCTCAGCTCTCAGGACGGAACTCACGCAGGCCTGGCACACCGATCAGCGCGTCAAGGCTCTCAAGATTGCTATACAGGTCAGTGCAATATTTCCTCACATGTATTTGTGTATTCATATTTATATAGCTTACTATACTTAACCCTTTCACGCACAGGATGCCATTTGAGCCTATTCTGGGATACTTTAAAGCCTTTGTGACCATCAGGGGTGTTTAGAAACCTTTAGTTTATTTACTTCAACCTCTGCAGTTGTATTTGAGTTAGCTGTGGGCAGAAAACTAATTTTGGAGAGGTAATTATAAGATTGAGAGAACTCTACTGTATTTCCGATTGCAAATCGGCAACCCTGGCGTCCATATGTGCGTGAAAGGGTTAATGCTTGCAAGAAACCAATGTTATAATGTACAGTACTGTACTGTAATGTACAGTACTGTACTGTACAGTATATGAGAACATTACTTTTAGCAATATTGAAATATAATTAAATTTATGCTTTATCATGTTATTAATTATTTATCTTTATCTTTGTCCACAGTGTGTTAAACTTTTGAGTTTATCTGCCCCGGAGCATTTCTACCCCAGCAAGTTTGTCCTGGTGATGGAGATCCTTGATACATTTTCCCAGTTGGTGCACCAGCGATTGAAACAAAAATTCCAAAATGAAGGGTGGGTATTGACTGGTTGACCAAAAAATACCAAAACATTATTTATGCCAAAAACAAAATAGTTACTAGGCCTAATCTAGACCTACAGTAGGTATGCAGTCACTGTAAATTTTTAAAAATATTTTAATTGTATATCTTACCTACTGATAGGTGTTGTGAGATATATGGTAGAAGGAACTATGACATAGCTTCTTCCACAGCTTATACCCCAAAACAATACTCACAGAAGTAGGAAAAATAAATGAAAAAAATATTAATACCGGTACTTAATTTTGTTACAGTTCCCCCACTGATATTAGTGGTGAAAATGGTCGGGTGGAGGCGTATGAGACGGCCCACAACTGGTTCTACAAAGTGGCCTCCATCAGAGAACTACTACCTAGACTCTACCTGGAAGCTGCCCTCCTTCCATGTTACTCTCTTTTCGACACTGAGTACGTACCGTTCTCTTCTACCTTCACCATCTGAGTTCTATCTATCTATCTATTGCCGACGCCGTGATCCCCGAAGGGGTGGCCATGAACGAACCGCCCCCATGCACCTCTGTCCCCGGTCAGTCGACGCCCCTCCCCTTGTGTTTTATTTTAGTAAGCGTTATTTCCACATAGCGATTTTGATATGTTATTTTACCTTTATCTTGTATCGTCCCAGTTTTGGTTTGTTTAGTTTTCAAATTTTACATTTTGATTAAAGTATGGTCAATTATGATTACTGTGAAATGTACTTATTTATTTATTTTATGCATAGTAAGAGACCAACACTTGAGGCACAGTTGTGATTACTGTGAAATGTACTTATATATTTATTATGTGCATAGTAAGAGACAAACACTTGAGGTACAGTTGGCCACGTAGGTTCTGTTCCTTTTCGTGATCTTGTGCATAGAAGTATAATGCACGTGACTGACTTGCGAGTGTGTTTTTATAGGCAATGGTTAACTTGTCTGATTAGTCAACTGATTATTAAAAGAAACCACACTCGCAATTAATTCATGCTATTTTACTTTTGGGGACTAGGAATCCTCCTTCCCTTGTAAAAATTCTCCTACAGTACTCAACGAGAAAGGGGCGAGGGAACGCCAAAGTGGTCTCGGAGCCCAATAATTGGAACTTTATAGGAATCTGTTCGGGCTCTGTCTTGAGTCGGCCACCCCCAGCAGTGGGGTATGTGCCTGAGTATATAATATACATACAGTACATATATACATAATAAGAGACTGCAATTTAGTGTTAGAGGCTATTGAATATGCTATTAATATATTTTTACAGTGCATTTAGCCTGTACTTTACCTTCAAGTAACACTAAATATGTGTACAGATAATTTGTTTAGCTATTAAAGGGAAAGGAATGTATGAATAGCCTTTCATAGTTTGCAAGTTTTACATTTTAATACATAGTCCTCTCTTTATTTAGTAGAGTTTATAAGTTGTGTTTTCATAAACAGAAGTGACAATTTATCATGAACACTTAAGTACCTAATTTAGTTAAACCAGTTAGCATGTGATATGAGAAATTAGTATTTTACCCACTCAAAACATTTATTTACATGTCTCGTTATACTTTTTCTTTCACAATACAGTATAACTGAATATGATAACTATTGCAGGGAAGCAGAGAAGTCTCTTACTCGACTGTCACAGATGGTGCGAGGGCTAGGTGACCCACTGATTGCCTCATATGCCCGGATGTTTGTGTGTCGTGTGGGAGTGATGGTCGCACCCACACTCACTCAATATATCGCTGAGAGCCTTGAGGACTTTTTGTATGCTCTTAAACAGGTACAGGCCAACAACATCATTATCATCATCATCTACCATGTTTTGTTTCTTGTAAAATCCTTACTAGGAACTGTTAATTGTATTATAATGTATAAAATTACAGAAGATAAAAATCCACAAGAGAAATGAAGGTCATATAATTTCATATCTATTCACCAACCCACCAATTAATTTACAAATAAACCTAATTAATAAAATCAATGAAACTAATGTATATATGTGGTACTCCAAGGACTCGAACCTAGGATACTCACACCAAAATTTGGCACACTAAGCATTATGCTATCAAAACATAATTAGCATATGCTTTATCTATGGTAAGGGTTACAGTACCTATAAATTAGAACCTTACTTTTATTGATAGAAAATTACTATACCTAACTTAAACATAAATGTGTGACCTTTTCTTTCATGAGATAGTTATTATACCTTACCTGATCTTGTACTTAATTCATCAGGGGTTGTGGCCGGAGGGAGAGGCTGACATGAACATGGGTGAGGACCGCGATGCCCTGGCAGCCAGATTGTTTGGTCCACCACTACACTTCATGATGCAGTGTCTCGCTACTAGAGCTCACCAGTCGCACCTTCAGGTATGTACCGTATATATAGCAGAGAGAAAGAGAGTTAGAAAAGGATAGGGAGGAGGACAAAGAGATAGAAAGGTTGTAACATAGCGATTGGCCTGTCACCCTATACCCTCATGCCAAATTATTTAGGTTACGGTGATAACTTGACCGATAACTGAGAAAGAAAAAGAGAGAGATGACCTTAATTAAAATGTAAAACTTGCAAACTAAACAAACCAAAATTGGGACAAGGACAATATAAAGTCAAATTAAATTATCAAAATCGCTATGTGGAAACAACGCTTACTAAAATGAAAATTATTAAATAAAAGAACACAATCCACCACATAGGGTGTACATCACTACATGAGCAAGTTAATCTGTTTCCCAAGCAAACCAATCGCACATATAACAACGCACTATCGTCACGTTAAAGGAAGTAGTCAAGTTTGGGAAGTCCGGGACATTCTGGCAAATTTTACTAAACTCTGCATGAATAAAGAAACTACATGTTAAATGTCAAAATATTATTTAAAATCAAATTTGCAACATGACAAGACATTAACAATAGCAAAAAATACAAATATTGATAAGATATCTATACTATTACAAAATAATATATAAAATACAGTACAGCACTCACTAACGATAGTGCTATCGGGTAGGTACCTGTAAGCATAGCATGCCTCAAGTGACCCCTATCAATAACTACCCTACAAATAACCTACATTTATAGCACAAATAAACTAAGGAAATCGCAAAAGTAAGCAATTGATACTATCGACAATGAATACATATAATATAAAGAGAAATAATTGCAAAATATGAAGTAACAACAGATTTAAACAAAGAGTACTCTTTTAACAAGAACAATAAATTTAAAAAATCATCAATATTAATAATAATAATAATAATAGAAAAAGAAAAAGAAAAAGATAAACAATAAACACAGACAAAAAGTAAGCAGAGGTTATACAAGAAACTTCAAGTTAAAAATGCTTGATTAAAATTATTGATGTCAAATTTTAGAATACAGTCACAATAATTGACCCTAAAAAGATTAAATTTATGGAACAATTTACTTGCCTCAAAACCTCTGTCCACTAAGAGTCTGTATAGTAACCTAGCTCTAGCCCAAAAGTCATCTACTTTAGTGCAGATTTTACAAAATCTTATTAATTGGGAATAAAAACAATTATAAGTTATTTTACTATCGATATTACTACTAGGGAAAGGAAAGTTTATTACGTTAAAATTAAAATCATCAACTTTGTGATATACCTTAAGTATGCACTGTTCATTAACAATCTCTATATTTATATCAAGAAAATTTTCAACTTTATAATTTACGTTACATTGTGTGAGGGGAATAGAATTAGGGTAAATAAGTTTAGCAACTTGATTAAAATTTAACAAATTGCAAACAAGAATATATCTACTATTATTACTTAACAGTTTAGCAAGTGCTAATTTTCTGGAATTTTATTTTTCTTGCTACTGTCAACTAAGTCTTTTATATATTTAAATTCTAAAGCAAGCAAGAATAAGTCTGCAATTAAAGGGCTAGCATTTCCACCCATAGGAATTCCTAATATTTGTTTGAAAATGTACGGCCCGAATCTAACATAAGTATTGAAAAGGAGGAATTTAAGGGCATCTTTAAGTTTAGTTCTATCAAAATATACAGAACTAGTGGGAGTAGAGCTAAGTGATGCATTATTAAAATATGTATAAACATTTATGAAATAATTACCATTCCTAACGAACCTGTCAAAGTGCAAATCTATAATAAAGCAAAGCTCTGAATATACTAAATCTAAAGGCAAATTGGTATACAAAGTTGAAAAGTCGAAGCTATGTACCGAGGTAACTTTCGGCATGGTATTTATTTTATCAATAACTTCTAACGAATTGTCAACACTCCAATAATAGTTAATGCCAGTTCTTCTCATGATGGTATTACAATATCTTTTATGAGTACTTTTAATGTATTTTAAGCAATTTACTACTTGTTCTGATAGAGTTTTAGTGGTAGCAAATTTTGCTCCGGCAATAAAGCGATATTTATAAGGTCTTTTATGAAATTTAGGTAACATGTATAATTTTGCAATGCACTTGTTCTTATCAGAAAGTTTAATATCAAATATTATATTTTTCTTGGTATGTTCATCGATTAAGTTATCAATATTCAGATTATTTTGAATTTCATAAACAGAATTACCGCAAATATTTTTACGTAATATGTTACCCTTAATACCTAATTCTTTTTTCATATTTTCAAGATAAAATTTCTTACATGTGAAGCTATAATTATTGCTGGCTTTATCTACTGTAGTGATTACAAAATGTTTATGTAAATTTATTAAATCAGCTTTAAGCTTATTATAATTATAGTCTATAAAATCTGAAAGATTAAATTCATTTTTAAGCGAGAAAATTTTATTTCTAATTAACTTAATTAATAATTTAGACCATGCTTCTAGTTCTCTCGCATTGCAGCACGCAATTTTTAACAATTTATCTTTTAATTTATTGACTGAAAAAACAATATCTTTTAAAATTATGTCCCATGTTACTTTATTACTCCCTATTCTAAATTTAAACCCTTTACGACATAGCTCCGCTAATTTGTCGTTTGCAAAATGTTTAACTAGTTCTACATCACCTGTTAATATGTGACATATCGGACTATAAATGAACTTTGCTAGTGCATCACGTCTGCTAGCTGGCATATCCATGACTCTTTCACACACGCATTTATTATTATTGAAAATATCATTATCTGAAAGATTTCCTAAAACTTTATTATAATTACAAATAATAGACCCAACAGGTCGTTCATATGAATACACTATTAATGGTTTGAAATCTTTACAACCATCTGGTAACATGGACTTAACTTTCTTTGAATTAATAAGACTGTTAACATTAATTTTGTCTAAAATTTTAGAGGAATAATTTAAAGTGGACATGACTTTATCTTTAATACGGTTATCTTTGGATTTCTTAGAATTAGCTCTAATATATCCCATAAAAGCAAAGACTATATTCTTAAATTTATTTGTGAAATTATGTTTATTATTTAGAATATTTTCTATAAAAGGAGCAAAACTTTTCTTTTGTAGGCCTTTCAATGAATCTTTTAATTTTTTAATTCCGAAATTTCGATATAATGAATATAAATTATTAACAATAATTATAATATCAGACCTGCTTTTCTTTTTATTAAATGTATTTAGTCTTCTATTACCGTGTCTACCAGGTCTTCTGTTTAAAACAGGGAAGTTAAAATATGGGTTATTAAAATAGTTTTTTAATAAATCTTTATACAAAATGTTGCCTACATTTTTTATTTGATTGTTAAGTCCAAATGGATAGATGGTCATTAATTTTCCAATCCAATAATTTTCTCTATCTAAAACATTTTGATTACTTTGAACAATTTCTATAATTTTGTATTTACAATCAAATTTAGTACAATCTGTGTTAAAATGCTTATATAGAAGAATCTTGGAGTCGATGCCGTTCTTAATTCCTGATCTATGCCCGTAGGCTCTTTCTCTTAAACATTGCTCCGTCTTTCCAACATATTGTATACCACATTTCTCACAGGTTATTAAAGGCGAGGGTTAACCCATCCAGTACCAGGGACGTCCTATTTATCATATTCTGGCAACTATTAGACTATTGTATTCAGCTTACAAAGGAGCTCTAGCAATAATAATGCTTCAAACTATCTCAACCAACCCTTTTAACTACCACTTCTACCTTTTAACTACCACTTGGAATAACTTCCTACAAACACTTGATCACAAAACAAACCCCAAAAAACTATACAAAACACTAAACAGCATCACACTTTCCAACAGCAACACAACACAATCACATGCTGCAATCACAACAACAGACTCTACTCCTTCATGTAAACAACAAGCAAACACTCTCATCAATCACTTTTCACATGTCAGCCACCTAAAACCTCACAAAGACGACCGACGTGTCATCCGACGTAAGAGACAATTCCCCACAGACCCTGACTATACACCCTTCACCAATCACCAGACAAAGCATATCATCAACAATCTCAAGCACTCACCCGCCTGTGGCCTAGACAACATAAGCAACATACACCTCAGACACCTGGGACCACAAGGCATACAAGCACTCACTAACATATCAAACTACAGCTATTCACACAACACAATACCAGACATTTGGAAGCATGGTATCATCATCACTTTCCCCAAACCCAACAAAGACCCCACGCTACCCTCCTCGCACCGCCCCATCACACTCCTTTGCTCCCCCTCCAAAGTCATGGAACGCCTAGTATTACAACTAATTACACCTGACCTACCCCTAGCTCCAACACAACATGGCTTTAGGCCACTGCACTCCACAAACACTCTTCTCACAGACCTTACACAAAGAGCTTTCGACGGCATCAATTCAGCTAGACCACCACACAGATCACTATTAGCCACACTCGACATTAGTAAAGCCTTCGATGCCATCCCCCGCCACAACCTAACAAACAAAATCTACAACACAAACATGCACAACAACACAAAACGGTGGCTGGCCAACTTCCTAGCAGGCAGATGTGCACACGTATCTTTTGCCGGTCAGTCATCTAAAATCAGAAACTTTCCAAACGGAGTCCCACAAGGATCCGTCCTATCGCCCGCACTCTTCAATCTGTACATGCACGATATAACTACACCCAATACGCCCCAAATAAACTTAGCCTCCTATGCAGATGACATAACACTCACATGCACACACCATGACCCAAAAAGAGCAACAGATCTCCTTCAACCCTATCTCAACACACTACATGGCTGGTGCACTACAAACAGACTTAATCTAGCCCCAGCCAAATCCACCGCAACCCTGCTCACAAGTTGGACAGGAGAACACGAATACATCCCTCAACTCACCATAAACAACACACCCCTAACACATACACACACACCCAAAATCCTAGGAGTAACATATGATACTCAAATGACATTCAAACAGCACACCACAAACATTAAAAAGAAACTGACACCCAGACTTAACGCCCTCAGGTCACTTGCTCACACAAAATTTGGACACAACAAAGAAACTACCACCACAGTATATAAACAATACATAAGATCAGTGATGGAATACGCAAGCCCAGCCTGGGCTTCTAACCTAGCTGAAACACATCATAAGACCTTACAGACTATTCAAAACAAAGCCCTGAAGATCATTACAGGCTGCACAGCTACTGCACCCACAGATCACCTACATCAAGAAACCAAAATCCTCAAAGTCAAAGACCATCTGGACATGAGAGGCACTCAATTCCTGGCAGCAGCCTCCACGAACCAAGACCACCCACTAAACTACATGGCAACACACCCACAGACACCAAGAAATATCAAACAACACCCAGCACACGGTATCACACACAATTATTGTCCTCTCTCCCTCCCTGCCCACCCCGAACCAACATCCAGAAGCACATCCATACTCATATCTCTCACCGATCCATCCACTCACTCACAGACAACACACAGCTGCATGCACGACCTCCCGAAATCCATCCTTCCGAATCCTCCCTTCCTCGCGAGGACAGAGTCCACCTGGCCAGGCTGAGATGCGGACACCATCCAGCTCTCCTGAGCTATCAGAAGAGACTGGATGACTCCGTTGTCGACGCCTGCCCGGGATGTAACACAGCACCCCATACCATTAAACACATCATAGAAGACTGCATTTCACACAACCACTTACGCCAACAACACAATCTACACTCAATGAGAGCTCTGTGGGAAAGCCCGATCGTGGCCATGGCCTTTCTCAGGGACTCGGGGCTGTTCGGCCAGGCAGCTTGGGGAACAGCAACAACAACAACAACTACCACAGATCATCCCTAAGCTGCATAATATTGTCTAAATATAGCTAGAATATAATACAACACGCATCGCGGCGGGTGCCCAACCCCGAAAGGGGTTGAAATAGGGGAGCTATCCCCCCGCCAAAGGTGGCTTTCTAGGGCCTTTCCTAGCTGATGCTGAGAGGATTGGGTTCTAGTCATGTGGTGATGGGCTGGTCTATCAGAGTGAGAACTGAGCGATCTCTGCCATACCCATAGCTTAGTCTGACTGTTCCTTTTACTTATATATTTTCTAGATCTCAAGTGACGGCGTCTCTTCCGTGGATTGACCTCCCAATCTACCAAGATTGGAAGCCAAAGCGTCACATTTTTCCTTTGCCCCTCAACTTTCTCTTCATAATTGCTGAGGGGCACAGGGCCCTGGGTGGGTCTTTGGTTTCCCGGGCGTTTCCACACCCTCCTCAGCTCCCCGCCATGGAGTGGCTTCGGTCACCCAGGCTTTATTGTGGTCGGCAGGGAGGGTTCTGTGGGGGCGCTCGGTTATGGCCTTGGCCTTGCTCGGGGCCTTGGCCTTGCTCGGGGCCTTGGGGCTGTTCGGCCAGGCAGCTTGGGGAACAACAACAACAACAACACGCATCGCTGGTACTCAAAGGGTTAAATAGCTGTCAGCTGATCAAAAGAGCTAATGTTCTGATATGTTTTACTCACCCTCCAGAAAATGCTGCACCAGTGTGAGGAAGGTGAGGGCCTGGGTCAGAACCTACTGGTGGAAGCGTTACTGGCCACCTTCCCCAACGCCTTCATTGCCTTACAGTCACTCTCCCTCACACAACTCATCGCTGGATGCACACCACCAGGTATGATAATGTTCTTGTTTTTTCACTGCGCTTTCATATTTCGAATCCCGGGAGGACCATATGCTTTCATTAGTTTATTCAAGTACATTGGGGTTTGTAATTAATGATTAATGTTAAGAACGGGGTGTTACTTATTATATATATATAGGATGGATATTGTACATGCTAAGATTGGTATGCAGGATTCGAAACTGCATAATAAATCGTAGGCTTGTGCAGTATTCTTTAACTGTCTTCGTGGTGCAGTGCATAGTGTGTTGATTTTCGGTGTGAGCATCCTAGTTCGAATCCCTGGACTGCCACATGTGGTTGTTAATTTCATTAGGCCTAATCGATTTTAGGAGTAGAGTTGGTTGGTGGAGAGAACATAATAATATATATACAGTACTTATATATATTTTTAAGCAATATACTTTACTTGTGACTAAACGGGGCTGTTCGGCCAGGCAGCCTAGGGAACGACTACTACTACTACTACTACTACTACTACTACTACTACTACTTATGACTAAATAAGAATACACTTTTCATTCTGCCCTTGAATAAAATTTAATATTGTATATAGCATTTCTTCTTACTGTATTACATGGTTTAAATAATTTTGCCATGATTTATGTCAAAATATTGTTAAGAGGTTTCTAACATCACCTGGAGAAAGAAAGCATACTATTTATTTTTGGACTAGATGTGATAGTACAAAAAGCTTCATCTAAAGTCTGTGTGTTCTAGGTACGAGTCAACACGAGCTGCTATGTGCACTGGGTCAGTGTGTGAGCCAGACCGCCCCACCACAGCCACAGCAACTACCTCTCCTTAACGCTGTGTGGCGGCTGGTCACACGCATCCCTGACACCGCCCACTACCTCGTCACAGCTGGTATTTGGCTAGAGTTCACCGCCAAGCACTTCACTGTGAGTTATTATCATTGGTAGTTCAGTATTATTATGCCTAGATGTGTGTGAGATTTTTATGTTTTGTATTGTTTTGTTTTTCTGATATGTTTTGATGTCCCTGTTCGGGCTCTGTCTCGAGTCGGCCACCCCCTATGATTTAAAAAAAAAAAAAAAAAAAAGGGGGAAGGTGCCAGAGTATATACATACAGTACATACATACATGTTTTATAATATACTCACACACCATAGTCAGTATACAGTACACCCAGTGAATCTTTGAACCTTTAAAGCCTAACTCAGAAGCAATTGGGAGAGATTGGATATTGATGATCGGGTGAAATGTATTAAAGGCTATTTCCTACGTCAACAACACCTTTATCTATTGGACCTATTCAAAATGATTCCCCGGTCCCATTGGTTAGAAGGTTCAGATTATTTATTTGATTAATAATTTTAATGTTGTATGTTTGTTGCAGAATGTAGAGGTGAACACACTGCTGGGCGACGTAGTGAAGCACCTGGGTAGTGAACAACAACGCACCTCAGACCATCAGCACTACCCTGCCCTCCTCACCCTGGTCTCTACGGCTCTCACACACTCCACAGATCCCCATGCACTCTACTCCATGGTCAGTCACTTCATGCATTGCCTGCCTAGTTAATCTGGTCTTAAGATATGGCTAATGTGGCAATACCTAACTAATTAAACTCGTCTCCTTACACATTAAAAACAAAAAAATTGTACCTCATTACTACTAATTACAAGTATTATCATTCCACCCCCAGAGCAACTTCCTGGGAGTGTTGAGTGTCTTCCAGCGTGACAGTGTTGGTGCCGGCGCTGGAGTGACACGGGGTGTTGTTGCATCACTACTAGCTCACCACCCGGGAGTCATCACAGACCCGACACTCGTACACCATCTCCTCACTCTCTGCTCTGCCCTTCATGATTCCATCAAGTCAGTGCACATACTTCTCTGTGTACAGTGCAGAAATGTTATTTTAAATTAGCTTCTTGTAGTAGGGGAGGATGTGTCTGTCATCTACTCAGTTAATATACTACTGTACATCCCTGTTAGCCAATGTATTTTAGCTTCTATTATTATGTTCTCTCCACTAACCAACTTTACAACTTGGGCGGGTGCCCAACCCCGAAAGGGGTTAAAATAGGGGAGCTATCCCCCCGCCAAAGGCGGCTTTCTAGGGCCTTTCCTAGCTGATGCTGAGAGGATTGGGTTCTAGTCATGTGGTGATGGGCTGGTCTATCAGAGTGAGAGCTGAGCAATCTCTGCCATACCCATAGCTTACTCTGACTGTTCCTTTAACTTATATATTTTCTAGATCTCAAGTGACGGCGTCTCTTCCGTGGATTGACCTCCCAATCTACCAAGATTGGAAGCCAAAGCGTCACATTTTTCCCTTGCCCCTCAACTTTCTCTTCATAATTGCTAAGGGGCACAGGGCCCTGGGTGGGGCTTTGGTTTCCCGGGCGTTTCCGCACCCTCCTCAGCTCTCCGCCATGGAGTGGCTTCGGTCACCCAGGCTTTATTGTGGTCGGCGGGGACACTCGGTTATGGCCTTGGAATTGCTCGGGGCCTTGGGGCTGTTCGGCCAGGCAGCTTGGGGAACAACAACAACAACAACAACAAACAACAACAACTCCTCCTATACACCCTTCACCAATCACCAGACAAAGCATATCATCAACAATCTCAAGCACTCACCCGCCTGTGGCCTAGACAACATAAGCAACATACACCTCAGACACCTGGGACCACAAGGCATACAAGCACTCACTAACATATCAAACTACAGCTATTCACACAACACAATACCAGACATTTGGAAGCATGGTATCATCACATTCCCCAAACCCAACAAAGACCCCACGCTACCCTCCTCGCACCGCCCCATCACACTCCTTTGCTCCCCCTCCAAAGTCATGGAACGCCTAGTATTACAACTAATTACACCTGACCTACCCCTAGCTCCAACACAACATGGCTTTAGGCCACTGCACTCCACAAACACTCTTCTCACAGACCTTACACAAAGAGCTTTCGACGGCATCAACTCAGCTAGACCACCACACAGATCACTATTAGCCACACTCGACATTAGTAAAGCCTTCGATGCCATCCCCCGCCACAACCTAACAAACAAAATCTACAACACAAACACAAACTGGACCCACTTCACCTGCACAACACTTGCCTCCAAGAAACACTACACAAACACCTGGACCTGTTCCTCATGCCCCTCCCTCTCCCAGTCAAATCCCTCACCTAAAACCCGTCCACCTCTCCTCCCCAACCCACCTAACCTTCCCATATCATCCACTCCCCCCCCCCCCCCCCTAAAACCCGTCCACCTCTCCTCTCTAACCCACCTAACCTTCCCATACCATCCACATCCTCAACTCAACACACCACACCCCATCCTAATCCATTCCAACCCCCATCTCCTGCTCCCCAATCCCCACCCCCACCTCACCCATCCTCCCCCCACCCCCACCCCCCCCCCCCCTCACCCCCACCCCCACCCCCACCCCATCCTCATGCAGCAGCACCCAACATACATCGTGCACATAACATTAACATTCTTCAACTGAACATAGATGGCATCAACACAAAGAAACATGAACTCTCACACTTCATCAAACAACACAACATACACATTGCCATCTTACAAGAAACAAAACTCTGCACAACACAAAAAACACCCACATTTCATAATTTCACCACCATCAGACAAGACCGGGCTGTCGGCGGGGGCGGTGGACTCATCACCCTGGTACACAAAGAAATATCATACATAGTAACCAGTGTACAAACCAAATCCCTCCTCCCCCCAAATGATAACACAACAGAAATACAGTCAATTAAAATACGCACTGGCAACAACTCCAACATAACCATCATAAACACATACATCCCTCCCCAAACATCCCCTACAGTACCAAATGAATACAGACCACACTTACAACACATCACAAACATCACAAACACCCCACACATCATCCTGGGTGGTGACTTCAACGCCATGATGTCGGCCTGGTTTGTCGACATCCCCGACACAGACAGAGGGCTGGTACTACAAAACCAAACCGATAACCTCATCATCCTTAACGACATCCATCAACATACCCATATTCCTCACCAAGCCCTCTATAACCCATCATCTCCAGACATCACCTTTTGCTCCCCAGAACTCGCCCCCACAACATCCTGGAGGGTGGTCAGAACCTTAGGCTCTGACCACCTCCCGATCATTATCACCACCAAAACCAGACTCACCCCAGCTAGCCACAAACACACATACACCAATTATAAAAGAGCTAACTGGGAAGCATTCACAAATGAGACAGAACAACACTTCACAACTCTAAACAGTACACCCATCACTAACATCAACAATGCTGTACACATACTCAATAAAACTATCCAAAACGCTGACAAGAAACACATTCCAAGAGGTAACAGAAAAAGACACAACCCAACTTCACACCAGAAATTCAAAACCTCATCAGACAACGCGACATACTGAAACACTCCCCAGCACTCCACACACAAGACATCACACAACAAATTCAAGCACTCAACACCCAAACTAACAACAAAATACAACAACAAAAACTAAATTGGAATAACTTCCTACAAACACTTGATCACAAAACAAACCCCAAAAAACTCTACAAAACACTAAACAGCATCACACTTTCCAACAGCAACACAACACAATCACATTCTGCAATCACAACAACAGACTCTACTCCTTCATGTAAACAACAAGCAAACACTCTCATCAATCACTTTTCACATGTCAGCCACCTAAAACCTCACAAAGACGACCGACGTGTCATCCGACGTAAGAGGCAATTCCCCACAGACCCTGACTATACACCCTTCACCAATCACCAGACAAAGCATATCATCAACAATCTCAAGCACTCACCCGCCTGTGGCCTAGACAACATAAGCAACATACACCTCAGACACCTGGGACCACAAGGCATACAAGCACTCACTAACATATCAAACTACAGCTATTCACACAACACAATACCAGACATTTGGAAGCATGGTATCATCATCACATTCCCCAAACCCAACAAAGACCCCACGCTACCCTCCTCGCACCGCCCCATCACACTCCTTTGCTCCCCCTCCAAAGTCATGGAACGCCTAGTATTACAACTAATTACACCTGACCTACCCCTAGCTCCAACACAACATGGCTTTAGGCCACTGCACTCCACAAACACTCTTCTCACAGACCTTACACAAAGAGCTTTCGACGGCATCAACTCAGCTAGACCACCACACAGATCACTATTAGCCACACTCGACATTAGTAAAGCCTTCGATGCCATCCCCCGCCACAACCTAACAAACAAAATCTACAACACAAACATGCACAACAACACAAAAAGGTGGCTGGCCAATTTCCTAGCAGGCAGATGTGCACACGTGTCTTTTGCCGGTCAGTCATCTAAAATCAGAAACTTTCCAAACGGAGTCCCACAAGGATCCGTCCTATCGCCCGCACTCTTCAATCTGTACATGCACGATATAACTACACCCAATACGCCCCAAATAAACTTAGCCTCCTATGCAGATGACATAACACTCACATGCACACACCATGACCCAAAAAGAGCAACAGATCTCCTTCAACCCTATCTCAACACACTACATGGCTGGTGCACGACAAACAGACTTAATCTAGCCCCAGCCAAATCCACCACAACCCTGCTCACAAGTTGGACAGGAGAACACGAATACATCCCTCAACTCACCATAAACAACACACCCCTAACACATACACACACACCCAAAATCCTAGGAGTAACATATGATACTCATATGACATTCAAACAGCACACCACAAACATTAAAAAGAAACTGACACCCAGACTTAACGCCCTCAGGTCACTTGCTCACACAAAATTTGGACACAACAAAGAAACTACCACCACAGTATATAAACAATACATAAGATCAGTGATGGCATACGTAAGCCCAGCCTGGGCTTCTAACCTAGCTGAAACACATCATAAGACTTTACAGACTATTCAAAACAAAGCCCTGAAGATCATTACAGGCTGCACAGCTACTGCACCCACAGATCACCTACATCAAGAAACCAAAATCCTCAAAGTCGAAGACCATCTGGACATGAGAGGCACTCAATTCCTGGCAGCAGCCTCCACGAACCAAGACCACCCACTAAACTACATGGCAACACACCCACAGACACCAAGAAATATCAAAACAACACCCAGCACACGGTATCACACACAATTATTGTCCTCTCTCCCTCCCTGCCCACCCCAAACCAACTTCCAGAAGCACATCCATACTCATATCTCTCACCGATCCATCCACTCACTCACAGACAACACGCAGCTGCATGCACGACCTCCCGAAATCCATCCTTCCAAATCCTCCCTTCCTCGCGAGGACAGAGTCCACCTGGCCAGGCTGAGATGCGGACACCATCCAGCTCTCCTGAGCTATCAGAAGAGACTGGATGACTCCGTTGTCGACTCCTGCCCGGGATGTAACACAGCACCCCATACCATTAAACACTTCATAGAAGACTGCATTTCACACAACCACTTACGCCAACAACACAATTTACACTCAATGAGAGCTCTGTGGGAAAGCCCGATCGTGGCCATGGCCTTCCTCAGGGACTCGGGGTTGTTCGGCCAGGCAGCTTAGGGAACAACAACAACAACAACTCCTAAACTCGATTAATGAAATTAACAAACACATGTGGCAGTCCGGGGATTCGAACCCAGGACGCTTTATTGTTAAGTACAATATAAGAATTGGTTAACCCTTTCACTGCAGGGACCGTACTGGTACAGCCTGGAAATATCCTGGAATGATTAGCCCATTAAAGCCTTTGGAGACAAGATAGAGTGATCAGGAGCACGGCAGGCCCCCCGTCCGCTCTGCAGCAAGTTTGCCGCTGCACTGAAGCTCTGTGGCTTGGTCTCGCAAGATACATTCAGTGTTGCCAAAGGCAAATGTTGCAGAACATTGCTGATGTCTGTAGTAATGCTGCGAGTCAACCCCGGTAGCTAGAGAGCTCATTCTGGTATAATTTGAAAGCTCTTTTCTTCTAGTTTCTTGCTGCAAACATTTCATTTCATTCAGAAACTTGCTTAAGCAATCAGAAGTGCCTGAATGAGCCCTATTATAGCAGGAAATTGCCCGCACTGATATTGAGGTACTGTACTATATTCTTTAATCTGTCTTTCCAGCGCCCTAACGACAGATGACGAACGGCGACAACTTTCCCTGCTCATCATTTCCTTCATCCGTCAAGTGAACTTTGGGCGTGACTTTGAACAACAACTGGACTTCTATGTTAACGCCAGAGCTGCCTTCTCTAACTTAGACCCAGTGCTCGTCGCTCTTATACAGGTACAGTATTTTGCTTTGTTTAGAAATCATCGTGTGTTGATTCAAAATTATGCTAATGAATATTTAGAAGGCTATTATTTGCTTCTTTAGTATTTAATACTCAGGTAAGGTAGAATGATTCTGTTCCATATTTATGAACATACTCGAGCTCAGAAAAGTTGTAATGAAAAAAATTATCCATTGAAAGTTAATAAAAAAATGGTAATATAACTTTTCCTTCAGTGTGTGTGCCAGCTGTGTGTGGCGACCCTTGGTGTGATGCGAGGTCAACATTCGGGCAAGACGGCAGCGTTCGTCCGTGCCTGTGCTGCGTACTGCTTCATCACCGTGCCCTCCCTAGCCTCCCCTGCTTCACGACTCAGACTCTACCTCCTCACTGGCTCCGTGGCTCTGCTCAATAACTGTCTCGGACAAGGTTAGCAGTTGTCTCTGAGTTGTTGTTTGAATGCCAAAAGTACCGCATACAGTAGTAGAGCAGCGAGCATGTTGTATAAATAAATCTTTTTAAGACATCATTAGTTCTGAAGAAGACTGTTTCTAATACTTAGTATTCTTTTTAACCCCTATTTACCATAAAAAATACCTCAAGATGTCACTGCCTCAGATGAACAATTAATCAGTGTTGTGTTTACTTTTTACCTCAGTATGTGAGACAGAAATCATAACACTTATGAATCACTCTGCCTTCTAAGTGTATGTATCTATAGTTTGTGACCCCAGGTGATCTTATAGACTTTTACTTGTCACTGGCTTAGAAGACCCTAGGTGTATAAAGGCAGCCATCAGAGAGGTGATGGAAGTGTGTTTGATGTCAGCACCATTAGCAGTAGTTATCTCGAGATAGCAAGGTGGTGTTAAGGGGATATGGTTCACTTTTTGGGCGATTTTTGCATGTATTCATTATTTGTCTAGAGCTTCCTCCTTAGACCTCCATCAAATTAAAAATAACATCCATTAGATCCCCCTTCTAGATTAATTTGTAGATTTTTCGGTAGAAAAATTTCCCGGCCAAAGGCCGATTCTTCCAACATTACAGGCGCACTATGGTTCACCAGGGAAAAAATCGACACCTAAATAGCACGAAAGGTCTAAATATTGACGAAGAAATGGGGCAAAATGTGTTAAAATCGCCAAATTAATGGGCCGAACGTCTTAAAATCTCGAAACTACGGTAATGGTGCTAAACACGAGGGAAAAAAGGGACCAGATAAATGGCCCATGTCCCCTTAATGGAAGTGATGGTGGTAGTAATGGTGTCATAATATTGGGTTTCTTTCTTACCCCAGGTGATGCATGTATGAAGGCAGCCATCAGAGAAGTGGTTGAAGTGTTTGGGGGCAGTGGTGGAAGAGATCTCAAGGTGGTGTTACTGGCAGTGATGGTGGTAGTAACGGTGTTATAATATTGAGTTTCTTTCTTACCCCAGGTGATGCATGTATGAAGGCAGCCATCGGAGAAGTGGTTGAAGTGTTTGGGGGCAGTGGTGGAAGAGATAGCAAGATGGTGTTACTGGCAGTGAAGGTGGTAGTAACGGTGTCATGATATTGGGTTTCTTTCTTGCCCCAGGTGATGCATGTATGAAGGCAGCCATCAGAGAAGTGGTTGAAGTGTTTGGGGGCAGTGGTGGTGGTAATGGTGAAGAGGTGGTGGTGGCGGGGCTAGTGTCTTCCCTCTCCTCCACCCTGGTATCCACTCCCGACCCCCCCGATGCCTCCCCCCCGCTGTACCTACTACGAGGCCTCACCAACGCCCTGCGCTCTCAGCCCCGCACCTCAGACACAGACACCATTGCCACACTCTCTATAGCTCTCCTTCATGCTCTCTCCGCTGCTGCTCAAGACACCTTGCCTTACCATATACATTCTGGTATTGTATCAATTTTACTTTTCACATTGTAATGATTTTTGCAGTTGTGTTCATTATTTATATAGTATGCTACTTTTGTTGCTATGCTGTATGCAAATGAGGTAAAGATTTTAGTATTATATATTTCTTGTAGAATACATTTGTAAAGTAAAAACAAATCTCTGTCTTATTAAAAAAAAAACATTATTCAAATAATACATATATAATTTATGATTAGTTGTTTATGTTCAGATTGCCTAATCATTAGATTAGAAAGAGCACTACTAAGCCAACTTCTTTTATCATTCAAGGATACAGAACATGATAGGGTGGAGCGGCACATATGCTGGGAACTATACAATAAATATAGCCTATAGGATATGTAAAGATAAACAAATATAGAGCTATACCCTGTTCATAATGATTATGACAAAACTCTTAAACATTGTATAACTCAGAAACAACTTGAATAATCAAACTAATATTTCTACCATTTGGGATAGGTCAGCCAGGGAATAAGGGCAAAATTTCACAGCTCATATGCCTCCAGCCTTATGATGGATTTTGCCCCATAGGCTGGTGCCAAATATTATTATTATTAATTTTTCAGCCCATGCTTAGTTATAGAGGCTAGGGTTCACAATTTCTAGCCTACCTATTTGGAACAGGGTTTAGTAAATAAATAGGTAAGCATCATCAGATACTGTATAGGTACTCGACCACGAAACTGGCTTCCTTAAAACCGTAATTCCCTTATAACCGGCTAATTTTCATGCCAAAAAATTATTATACTTTTAAGAAAAAAAATCAAGAAAAAGCACCTGAATACTTTCTGTGTCACCGCATATAGTTATGGTTGGTTTAACTAGATCAGTTGTTAGGAAGGACTCACTCTGCTCTCCTCCATCCTTCCCTTCACTCCACATGTGTTCAAACTTCAAAGTGGCCACTGGTTGCTCATTTGACTATACAGTATATTACTAAAAGTTTATATTTTGTAGGCTAATGCTAGGCAATATTAGCCATTATCAATAACAAAACTGTAATTTGTGGGTAAAATTATAAAGGAAAGGGTACTTGAAAAATGAAATGGTGGAAATCAACAAAAGTTACAAGATGCCATTGATGTTGTAGTGGGAAAAATCAATATGTTTTTTCAATTTCTTCAGTTATTTATGTTATGAATTACAAAATAGTAAACTATATTCCCTTTCATTTAATAAAACTAAGTAGAAAGTAGTTAGAAGACATCTCTAATGATGTGTCAAAGGTTGAGTGATAAATCGTAGCTTGGGTGCATCTGTAGGTTATTTATCTCAACTTTGCTTTTCAATTCTCTATTGATCATTACATTAGTCAACTTTATTGCGTCATAGTTATAATCTTGCCTTTCAAGGCCATATAATATATTAAATTTTAAAACATGCAAAATAAACAACCCAAAACTGGGACGACACAAGTTAAATATAAAAGAACTAATAAAAAACGCTTAATAAAATATAAGTACTGTACGGTATATTTTAGGAATTTTTAGGGTATTTCATCTAAAACTGGGACAATCTCAATACCGGGAACTCTTTGGTCCTTAGGATTCCATTTGTGTTTGTGCACCTGTCTATAAATTTAGGGTTGTACAATAATGACTTTATTGCAGTTGAGGGAAATGACGCGCTGTATGGAGGAGACCCCCAGGTGAGACAAGAGGCAGAGACACTTTGCTCAAATCTACTCGAGGATATTCTGAGACACATGCAGGTTTGTAACAATCTTGTAATTATCTTTACAGAGCTAACTTTATCCAGTCTTGTATATTTAGTCACTACATTTTGTAGATTTAGGTGGAGTATTAGAAAATGCCTGTGTTACGATGCCTTATACTGTAGTTACTATAGTCCATTCATTAGAGGTAGGCCAGAAATCATGACCCCTAACCTCTGTAACTAAAAAATTACTAGAGCTAATATTTTCACCATTTGGGAAGAGTCAGCCAGGAAATAGGTGTGGAAATTTACACCCCATTTTGAGTTACAGAGGTTAGGGCTCACAATGTCTGGCGTACCTATAATGAGTATCAGCCCCTAACCTTGCCTTTCATTACAGAGTCTAAGTGGTGTGCATGAGAAGCGTTGTGGGCCCCTGGCGTTGTCCCTGTTCTGGTGTGTGGCGACCTGGTGCGACCTGACCCATCCACCCACAGCTACCATTGCCTCACAGATCTGGGCCTTAGTACTCAGATATCATCGACCCGCCACTCTGGTGAGATTATTAGAGGATTGTGTAACTGCTATTTCAGAGTACAGTGGTCCCCCCAACTACACGGGTGTTGCGTATCAAGGAGGTACCATGTACTTAGAATTTGCGTACTTGGGACTGATAAACCAATGCTCACGTTTCTAAGTTGTTGATTGAAGGGTTCTCTCTTAGTGATGGGTGTCCGAGGCAGCCCGCAAGGTCTCGTGGCTAATCCTACTCAATTAATTCGTCGTCTGACACATCAGATGGCTCTAGAGTGTTTAAGATCTGTGTGTGGTAACCCAGGTTCGAATCCCGGTGGATCACATGCTTTCACTAATTTCATTGGGAGGTGTTTGGTGTGGAGAGTGAAATTAATAAATATATATGTGCACAGTATTTGTAATTCAAATTTAAGTACAGTACAGTAATGTGTAATGTTCAGTGTATTTTCATTGTGTTTTTGCTTTACTTTCAGACTAAGGCGCGAGAGTGGGTGACCAAGCGCTCGTCAACACACAGGGACGGAGCTTTGTTACAACTGGTGAAGGACTGTAGGAGATAGCTAGTTGGGCCTTAAGAGCAGTGTGTCAAACCAGGGTAATTTGGTTTTAAGTTTTGAATTATGATGAGATATAATACAGGAGGATTAACTTGAAATTCATTGTTAATGCCATTTTATCACTTTGAAAGACATAATAAGAACTACTATCAAAAAGTTTAACTAGATATACAAAAATAAAAGCAAACAAATAATGGACTAAGTTTTTGTTTGACACCCTGCTCAAGAGATCTGGTGTATATATTGGAGGACTGTATTTAGCCTCTTCCATCAGACAATTTTTATACTTTAATTAAGCACTCAAGACGATTTGACCCTTGAAGGACCTATATAAATGAATTTAAATTTGTATAATATGTTTTTATTGTTTTATACTAGCTGAGGTGGCCAGCTTGTGTGTAGTGTATGAAGTGCATGCTGAATGTTACTGACTTACTGTACTGTTGGAATGGTTGTGGTTGCAAATGTTGTCTGTAACCAATGTAATCAGCTCCATTTTCTGAACAGGTGCAAACATTCACATTGTAAATTTTACACTGGTCTATTGCACCTCTGATGTCTGCCATTGCAGAGAGGGGTCGGATGCCATGAGGATGAGTGGCAAGCACTCGTCTAGTAATGTCACATTATCTGAAATAAGCCTCTAACTTTGACATGTCCCTCCTAAATTTAATAAAATTGTCCGGATATAGCAAGTACTGATTATATACTGTATAACAAAATAAATAATGTCTGATTGAAAGGGTTGTGGAATTTATTCAGGAAGAGATTATATATATTTACACACAAGATTATTTATATAACAGTGGCAATATTTTATAGTGTTGAATTATGAAAGGGAATCCTTAATACAGTATACTGTATTTGATTTAACTAATCCTTGTACGAAACAAAACTGACAAGTTTTATCAGTATACAAAAATGAACAATTATAAAATTATTAGTTACTTTAATCTTCAGTAGATCTTTCTTTAATGACCTATCACTAAATGTTATCATCTTGAATAATATGTAACTACAGAAGTTATAAAAACAATTCTGCAATGCTTTTTTGTATTTTTATACATTTGTCAGTTAATATAATTTCAATAAGCTTAATTCAAGCATTTAATTTGTGCTTTGTAATTGCATTTACTGCAAATGTGCAACATGACTAAAGTGCAAAGTTGCCTTTCCTTGCCAGTCATACATATATATATTTCCTATAAGCATAATTTGAATGATTTAACACTTATTATGAAAATTCAATCTAATAATGTATCAATGAGATTAAATACTCAATAGCTAGAACCTTTGACATAAAGGAGGTCACTTGAGAACTTTTTTCATCAATATTCTATGGTCACAATTTTCCGGCAACAATTTCTGGGAAATTTTTGCATAGTTATCAACAACTACAATGGAGTTGGGTAAACTTACATGACCATTGTTGTTGTTGTTATTGTTGTTCCCCAAGCTGCCTGGCCGAACAGCCCCAAGGCCCCGAGCAAGGCCATAACCGAGCGCCCCCACAGAACCCTCCCTGCCGACCACAATAAAGCCTGGGTGACCGAAGCCACTCCATGGCGGGGAGCTGAGGAGGGTGCGGAAACGCCCGGGAAACCAAAGCCCCACCCAGGGCCCTGTGCCCCTCAGCAATTATGAAGAGAAAGTTGACCATTGTTATGGATGAAAGTTGAGGGAAAAAGTGTTCATGTGATACCGACTTTATAATGCTCAGTGACAGTAAGCAATATCATAACATTTATGCAGACATTTCAGTTTACTGTTATGATTATTATTGGTGCCAAAATTATATCTAAGTTATATATAAGTTAGAGCCACAACTTTATTCTGGCTACTTTTTGAGACTACTGTACATATATTGCATTGGCATTGACAACTAGACTGACTTTTTCTGGCAACATTAGTTAGATCCACAACATTATTCGGGCTACTTTTTGTGACTATATTGCATTGGCATTGACAACTAGACTGAAGGTAGACTAATATGGTTGACAGAATTCTTCTTAAAGTACATTTCAAAAGCTGCCAGATCATAGTTGCAGGAAAAAGCGCTTATGTAAATCCACCTTTGGAAAGCTAGTGTATACTGTATTTATGACTGACAACTGTCTAATGATTTTTGTTTATCATGCTTGGTCATGAATATGATTTATTATGTTCCCTCCACCAACCGACTTTACTTCTAAACTCAATTAATGAAATCAACAAATACATGTGGCAGTCCTGGGATTCGAACCTAGGATGCTGACACTGAAATTCAGTGCATTTATCCATTGCGCTACGAAGACAGTTAAAAAATGGTGGACAAGCCTACGATTTATTATGCAGTTTCGAATCCTGCATATCAATCTAAGCATGTACACAATTTCAACTGCGCTATCATAGTCTATGGATAGATGGATGGAAGAAGTAATTAACCCTCTCCGACATATGACGCAATTTTGAGCCTATTAGGGATACTTTAAAGCCTTTATTACCATCAGGGTTTTTTACAAACCTTTATTTTAGTTACTTCAACCTCTGCAGTTGTCTTTGAGTTAGATGTGGGCAGAAAACTAATTTTGGAGAGGTAATTATAAGAGTGAGAGAACTCTATTTCTTATTGCTAATCTGGCAACCTCTGCGTCATATATGTCTGAAGGGGTTAATGGGGCCTTAACCCTAAGGAAGGCCTCTCTATAGACTACCCCTAAACCTGAATGAATTATTATGTTCCCTCCACCAACCGACTTTACTTCTAAACTCAATTAATGAAATCAACAAATACATGTGGCAGTCCTGGGATTCGAACCTATGAATGAAGAATGTTTCATAAAAAGGGTAAATAATAATAAATCTGTGATATTTATTATCCTGGCCTATATCTATACCTTACCTTTTATTATAAGTTGACGTGTGCATGTATATCTGTGAATGAAACATTTGGTTCCTATTTTTTTTTTCTATGCGAGTTATTAAATAAAGATGGATAACAGCCTTCTGTTCCATTATGGCTAGCAACACATTACTGCATCAAAGCATTAGTAAGTGTCCCTGAATAAGCCAGGGACACTGGCTAGCACCTTTTTTATTTAACCATCAACTACATTTACGTTAGTACTGTAGTAACAAACTACAGTTTACTATGCTTCTTTACGTTTTACCAAAAATACATACTGTAGGTGGTAAAGTTAAATACGCATTTGCTCGGTTGTGGGATGGTTTGGCAGGAGAGAGAGCTAGCACCCTCCACACCTCTCACCCTTGCGTCAACCTCTTCAGTACGATGACACGTTGAGTTACGAAGAGACCCCTTCCATTCATTGGGTTTTTTATTTGACTTGGGAATAGCGTACCTTATTGGCGCCGTCTATAGGAGAGTATTGACAACTTTTTACAGAAAAGACGTTAGTACTGTACCGTATTTTTTTTATTAAACTTTGCCGAGGATTAAAACACACATTACACACATCCCCTTCCCCGGGGGATGAGGGGACACACAATGTTTTACTTAAAACACCCTTAGTATTCATGCCAAGTATGGGCTCTCTATCTTGAAAACTGAGGGAGTTGGGGGGGGGGGGGGGGGGGAGGGGCACATGCCAAGTATTGGCCTCCATCTTGAAAACTGAGGGAGAAGGGGGGATCCTCCCCGGCTTAAGACCTATTCCGGCACCCCCTAAGAATGCATGCCAAGTAAAATGCCCCAGAACGAGAAGCCCACCACAGAAGCCATGAACGAACACCACACAGAAACACCAAAGGAAAGGTCCACAGAACGAAAGGACCAGCTGACCGAGCCAGCCATTTCAGCCAGGCCCAAGCCCGCAGGGCTAAACAGCTCCAGGACACACCCATTTACCTTTTCTAAAACTGACCATTTTCCACACCTCACGTACACTAACCCCCTTGTGTCCTACACTCCTAACTACAAAGATGATGAACAGGAATATACATTCATATTAAAAACACCCATGCCTGTCCCGACGTTGAGCCAATGCCAACACATCAGACAGCCATAATTATATCTATGTATGTTCTTGCATCCGAGAAGTAGATGTTATATATCTTAGAAGTTAAAACACCCACGCTGTCCCTAGACCTCGTATATCATTTTCCATGACGAGTATAGATATATGTAACCCGTGCCCAGTCGCCCCTTGCATTGTTCCTCTAGTAACTAAGTCTATAATATTAACTGCCACCAGCATTGATACGACATAGCAGCACTGTCCTTGCTACAAAGATGATGAATAAGAATATACATTCATATTAAAAAACATGCCCTGTCCCGACGTTGAGCCAATGCCAACACATCAGACAGCCATAAATATATCTATGTATGTTCTTACATCCGAGAAGTAGATGTTATATATCTTAGAAGTTCAAACACCCACGCTTGTCCCTAGACCTCGTATATCATTTTCCATGACGAGTATAGATATATGTAACCCGTGCTCAGTCGCCCCTTGCATTGCTCCTCTAGTAACTAAGTATTAATATTAACATTCCCTAACATCTTGTCTTGCCAGACTAAGCTTCTGAGAAGCCATCGCCCCATAAATCTATGTATGCAATCCTTAGGTTAAGTATTTTTCTCCGCCATTGTGTTCACCTTTTTCCATTTACTTTCCACAATTGTCATACGTCTTCCCCTTGCCTCCTTCGTATCCACAGCCCACACTAACGCCAATTTATTTCGTGTCTTACACCTCTTACCCCAACCAGAGATTGTATAAGATAACCTGGTTACCAGTATCTGTCATAAGTACCCCGAAACAATAACTAAGTACCCCTACGAACTGCCGCTGTGGGTGGTATTTTATATTTAATAGAAAACGCAGTTCCCAGGGCCAACTAATAGTATCCATAACCCTCGGACTGATCACATAACTCTATCTTTTCCAGACTCATATACCACCCCATAGTTGCATTCCCCGGTAGCATTTGGCTAACGTATTCTACTGCCTTTTCAAACTTCCATATCAATTGTAGCCTAATGCCACCCCCACGCCCAGGGACCTTAGGGGCAAAATTTCCCTGTAGCCCTTGAACTCCCCCCCCCCCCCCCTCTCATTAAGACACCCGCGCTTCTCGACTCTTGTCCGACCTAGCCTCTCTCTCATACCTCTTGAAGATCCTTGAATTGTCCGTTACTAACGCTCTCCAACCTTTTATATATATACTCCTATCCAGCCTACCTTCACTTAGTAGGCCAGAACAACATTAGAACTTTACTAGCCCCTTGCATGCCATCTATTCTCTTACAACACATTCACAACCCTGCACCCAATGGTCGTCGGTGCGAGGCTAGCCGCCCCGCCAGTAACTAACTTCTATTGCCATACTTCCAGATAAATGTGGCAGAGTTAGCAACCCAGTCTCCACCATATCCAGCAAACCCTACAATTAACAACCAGCCGAGTAAAACCAGCTAGCTAAGGCACCTTCGGTTTTGGTATTAAAGACACTCCCATCTGTCTCATACACAGAGGGTTATTACAAACACTGGTGATATGGCAAGCCCCTAGCCACAGCCGCCGATCGACTATATCAGAGAGAGGGCGCCCAGCTCCCCCTTTTTGTCCACCCGAGGAGGGAGACCCCCACCCCCGCGGAGGTATACCTGGCCCCTGTTTTGACTTTCGAGTCATTGCCAGGTAGCACAGGAATTCTTCCTATCGATGAACTAACCATGAATGACTAACACCTTACTAACCTCTATTAACTCACAATAAACCATTTACCTTTCTTGCATGCTCTGATCACTAAATTAGCACCTCAGCTATACCATAGAATGAAGATTGAACAATCTAGAGAGACGCTCCTATCACAGCTGTCCCCATCCTCCTCGCAAAGTAGATCCAGTCTCTCTCCCCTAAATACGTCCAGTATAGCCAAAATAGTACCTCTTACTAAGGCTCAGTTATATGAAAATATAAAGGCTTCCTATCGCCCTGTGCCACAACAGTAAATACCATCTTACCTAGTCCCCATATCTATTGAGAGCTCAATTAAGTCCATAACACTCGAGATCCCTACTGTCTACAGGGTCCAGAACCGAGCCTATAAATCTAACTCCCGCCCCCAGTCAAATCAGTTGAAAGCTAGACACCAACCAGGGGTCACTACCCTGCAGTTAATTTCTAGCTCTGCCCTTGTGTTGTTCCGGAGTGAGATCCCAGAACCGGCAGACTCCGTGGCAGATTTGGATAGAAGGACCTGCCCACGTATTGAAGAACTTCACACATATGGCCCCCCTGGACGGCCCCGGAACCAGTCGTTAGCCCCCAACATCATGGACGCAAGATAACCAGGACCAGACCCATCAGATACTACCCAAGATTCCCTTTAGCAGTACTACATATTACTGTGCTGTTTTAGATTCACTAATTAATATTTCTACGAAGTGGCTAAGACCTTGCCCAGTGTAATTCATACTTAACCATTCCATTTGGGACGTACTAAGCGATCAGTGCTCTTTAATTAACAGGCGACCTTGACTCTCGTAATTACCTTATTCAGATATTAAAACTAGTGATATCTAACGTTCGCCCACTGATTTGCGTTCTATGTATTTCTGAGACAAGGATATAAAACTTAGATCAGTACCCCCTGAGGTTACTAGAATTCCCGTGCTCTAAAAATGCGTGTCTAATCTAGTCTGTGAACTACTACTTGTGCACCAGAGCTACCAGTAATAAATCTAACAGTGAATATGAATCTATAAGTAACATTGATGGTCTTCGGTATATAAACCTGTGAAATCAAAGCCAGTGATCAGAAGATTAATACCTGAACGTTGGAAGTGGGAGACTAGGCTCCATCCAGATCCACTTATGCTAGTGTTGTTCAATTCTATTATATTGTCTTACACAAGTATTCTGCAGTGGTATATCAATAAACGTGATCATGTAACTTGCTACCATGTGTTTCTTTGTGTTCTCTATTCCTCATATCTTGTATTGTGCATGCAGCCTTATATACCCCGTCAATTTAGAACTCACATTACCCAAGTTAAACCTGTAGAAAAACAGGGCATAACATTGGCGGCAGCGGTGGTTCTTGATTCGGATAAAAGGTTGCATTACACTGCAAGTTTGGAACAGTAGAAGCATGGCAACATCGCGAAATCTTCAGCCATTCGCACACATTCCCAAGTATGATATAAACACTTATGATATCACCAGTTACTTAGACATAATAAAGCCAGTGTACGATGTGGTACTTCATAATGACCACGAAAAAATCGCCTGGGCAATTTTGCATATTATACAGTTGGGAGAAGCCGTTTCCCAACTTGTTGATAAGCCTACCTTTCAAGAATTTGTTCACCAAATGGTGACACAGGATACGCCAGAGAGTACCTGGAACCAGTTTCGATCCTTCGTGATCCGGACCTTAGATCCACTTTTGGGTTCCCCCGTCGCCCCCAAAATAATAAAAGTCGACGAGATCAAGTATGAAGGGGATATAAATGTGACCCTCATACAACTCTACAGATACGTGAGGACCACGTATAGCTATGAAGATTACGACCAACAAAATGAACTCTTATTCACCGCTTTGTTAAACATCCTCCCACCCCACATCACCGCCCATCTCGACCCGTATGGCTTATTCGAAGAACATATGCTCTCCATCAGAGAAGAATGCCTACGCAGTTCGATGAATCCCCTATCCAACCCTTCAACCCCTATCCAAGACTCCGTGCACCCTTCCAAAATGACTTCCGGTGAAAGTCCAACCCCAGTTAACTTTTCCCCCACCAACCCTCCGCAGCCCCCCCAACAAGCCCCGTATTCTAGCTATGCCTACCTATGTAGGCCTACCACAACATATTTTCCCCATGACCCCAGAAATGTTCAGCTATCCCCCCACCAACAAAATTTCCCTTGTGACAGTTTTCCGTCGGTAGCTTGTGACAGTTTTCAGTCAGTAGCTCCCTTCCACCCCCACACAATTCACACCCCTAGAAAACTTCGAAACCCCACACTTGACTCGCCCTCTCATGTCAAACAAACTCACCAGTCCCAGATAACCTCTAACCAGACCGAGACTGCCACCAAGAAAATTCCCCAAACTCGTCCTGTTAATGTCAAACAAACCCACCAACCCCAGATAACCGCTAACCAGACCGTGACTGCCACCAAGAAGATTCCTAAAATTCGTCCTGTTAACAACCCCAAATCAATAGATCAGTCCTCTACCAATAACCCCTGTTCTACACCTAACTCTTCCCCCACCAACCCGCCGCAGTCCCCCCAACAAATCCCGTTTCCTAACTCGCTCACCTCTCACCACCCTGACCCTCCCACACGCGCCGTTAATCCTCCCCTCACGCGTGACGACCTAAGGACCCAACTATGTTCCCCCCCTTCCCCCAGAAATACTCAGCTATTCCCCCACCAACAAAATCTCCCTTGTGACAGTTTTCCGTCAGTAGCTCCCTTCCACCCCCCCCACAATTCACACCCCTAATAAACTTCAAAACCCCACACTTGACTCACCCCCTCATGACAGACAAACCCACCAACCCCAGATAACCTCTAAGCAAACCGTCACTGCCACCGACACACCCCACCACTCTGATCCTCCCACACGCGCCGTTAATCCCCCCCTCACGCGTGACCCCCACCAAAGTGATTCCCCCCCCCTCATGCGTACCGAACACCTGCTCACCAGTCGGTCCCCCACCATCATGAGCCCAGCTAAACTATCAACCTCCCCCTCTTCACCGTTACCCCACCCGCCCCAAATTCACTCACCCCCTCATGACAGACAAACCCACCAACCCCAGATAACCTCTAAGCAAACCGTCACTGCCACCGACACACCCCACCACTCGGATCCTCCCACACGCGCCGTTAATCCCCCCCTCACGCGTGACCCCCACCAAAGTGATTTCCCCCCCCCTCATGCGTACCGAACACCTGCTCACCAGTCGATCCCCCACCATCATGAGCCCAGCTAAACTTTCAACCTCTCCCTCTTCACCGTTACCCCACCCGCCCCAAATTCCCCCCCCAAAGATCCCGCTCGACGAAATACCACTCCCATCCCAATCCAACCACAAAACTTTTTCCACCTTGGCTAAACCCCAAAATACTCTCTCTCTCGCCCCCAACAACATAATCAACCTCTCAACTTCAACCACTCCTCGAAATCCCATCCATGTCTCTCCCGGAAATAAAATCAGTCTAAATTCAACCCCTCTCAAACCACAACCCTGCCTGCCCAGACCCCCCCCCACCATCTCCCTATCAAATCCCCACACCCCAAACCTCCAAACCACCCGATCATAGTAAACTCTCAACCTTCAGCCTTACTCACCCTTCCCCAAACCCCACTCACGACCACAACTCTCTACACAATTCAACCCCTCCCCAGCACCAACCTCTTCCGCAACAACAACCCCGACTCGACCTGCCCGTTTCATCTTTAAAACCCCCCTATCACTACCCCCGACCGAAACCACTTAGACCCCCCCTCCAAAACTGGCCCCGGGCCAGCTCGCCCCCAGACCCACATTCCTAACGACAAGAACTAACGGTATATCCACCCCGCCCTTCCAAAGTGAAAGTGAACCACCACCCCCTATTACCAGACCGTCACCCAGACTAACGGCGACCCTAAATACCCCCCCCCCCCCCCCTGATGATGATGAGGATATTATTGTACTAAATTGTTTCGAATGTTTTCAATTCCTAAGCGATAGGGCATGATTCTATAAATTTACATGTTTTCCATATACTGTATATATATTTTTTTTCCTTAGTCATACTACTTTTCTTGTTACCTACACTTTTCTGACTATCTTTTAAATTTGCTTTATACATTGTTAAACACTTTACCTCTTCTTAATTTCCTGTGTTCTTAAGTATCTGTCCTTTCTTAAATTTACATGTTTTCCATATACTGTATATATTATTTTTTTCCCTTAGTCATACTACTTTTCTTGTTAACCTACACTTTTCTGACTATGCTTCTTTTTACTTCACCCTTGAGGCTCGAGGACGAGCCTATAATGAAGGAGAGGGAAGTAAAATGCCCCAGAACGAGAAGCCCACCACAGAAGCCATGAACGAACACCACACAGAAACACCAAAGGAAAGGTCCACAGAACGAAAGGACCAGCTGACCGAGCCAGCCATTTCAGCCAGGCCCAAGCCCGCAGGGCTAAACAGCTCCAGGACACACCCATTTACCTTTTCTAAAACTGACCATTTTCCACACCCTATGTACACTAACCCCCTTGTGTCCTACACTCCTAACTACAAAGATGATGAACAGGAATATACATTCATATTAAAAACACCCATGCCTGTCCCGACGTTGAGCCAATGCCAACACATCAGACAGCCATAATTATATCTATGTATGTTCTTGCATCCGAGAAGTAGATGTTATATATCTTAGAAGTTAAAACACCCACGCTGTCCCTAGACCTCGTATATCATTTTCCATGACGAGTATAGATATATGTAACCCGTGCCCAGTCGCCCCTTGCATTGTTCCTCTAGTAACTAAGTCTATAATATTAACTGCCACCAGCATTGATACGACATAGCGGCACTGTCCTTGCTACAAAGATGATGAATAAGAATATACATTCATATTAAAAACATGCCCTGTCCCGACGTTGAGCCAATGCCAACACATCAGACAGCCATAAATATATCTATGTATGTTCTTACATCCGAGAAGTAGATGTTATATATCTTAGAAGTTCAAACACCCACGCTTGTCCCTAGACCTCGTATATCATTTTCCATGACGAGTATAGATATATGTAACCCGTGCTCAGTCGCCCCTTGCATTGCTCCTCTAGTAACTAAGTATTAATATTAACATTCCCTAACATCTTGTCTTGCCAGACTAAGCTTCTGAAGACCCATCGCCCCATAAATCTATGTATGCAATCCTTAGGTTAAGTATTTTTTCTCCGCCATTGTGTTCACCTTTTTCCATTTACTTTCCACAATTGTCATACGTCTTCCCCTTGCCTCCTTCGTATCCACAGCCCACACTACGCCAATTTATTTCGTGTCTTACACCTCTTACCCCAACCAGAGATTGTATAAGATAACCTGGTTACCAGTATCTGTCATAAGTACCCCGAAACAATAACTAAGTACCCCTACGAACTGCCGCTGTGGGTGGTATTTTATATTTAATAGAAAACGCAGTTCCCAGGGCCAACTAATAGTATCCATAACCCTCGGACTGATCACATAACTCTATCTTTTCAGACTCATATACCACCCCATAGTTGCATTCCCCGGTAGCATTTGGCTAACGTATTCTACTGCCTTTTCAAACTTCCATATCAATTGTAGCCTAATGCCACCCCCACGCCCAGGGACCTTAGGGGCAAAATTTCCCTGTAGCCCTTGAACTCCCCCCCCCCCCCCATCTCATTAAGACACCCAGGCTTCTCGACTCTTGTCCGACCTAGCCTCTCTCTCATACCTCTTGAAGATCCTTGAATTGTCCGTTACTAACGCTCTCCAACCTTTTATATATACTCCTATCCAGCCTACCTTCACTTAGTAGGCCAGAACAACATTAGAACTTTACTAGCCCCTTGCATGCCATCTATTCTCTTACAACACATTCACAACCCTGCACCCAATGGTCGTCGGTGCGAGGCTAGCCGCCCCGCCAGTAACTAACTTCTATTGCCATACTTCCAGATAAATGTGGCAGAGTTAGCAACCCAGTCTCCACCATATCCAGCAAACCCTACAATTAACAACCAGCCGAGTAAAACCAGCTAGCTAAGGCACCTTCGGTTTTGGTATTAAAGACACTCCCATCTGTCTCATACACAGAGGGTTATTACAAACACTGGTGATATGGCAAGCCCCTAGCCACAGCCGCCGGACGACTATATCAGAGAGAGGGCGCCCAGCTCCCCCTTTTTGCCCACCCGAGGAGGGAGACCCCCACCCCCGCGGAGGTATACCTGGCCCCTGTTTTGACTTTCGAGTCATTGCCAGGTAGCACAGGAATTCTTCCTATCGATGAACTAACCATGAATGACTAACACCTTACTAACCTCTATTAACTCACAATAAACCATTTACCTTTCTTGCATGCTCTGATCACTAAATTAGCACCTCAGCTATACCATAGAATGAAGATTGAACAATCTAGAGAGACGCTCCTATCACAGCTGTCCCCATCCTCCTCGCAAAGTAGATCCAGTCTCTCTCCCCTAAATACGTCCAGTATAGCCAAAATAGTACCTCTTACTAAGGCTCAGTTATATGAAAATATAAAGGCTTCCTATCGCCCTGTGCCACAACAGTAAATACCATCTTACCTAGTCCCCATATCTATTGAGAGCTCAATTAAGTCCATAACACTCGAGATCCCTACTGTCTACAGGGTCCAGAACCGAGCCTATAAATCTAACTCCCGCCCCCAGTCAAATCAGTTGAAAGCTAGACACCAACCAGGGGTCACTACCCTGCAGTTAATTTCTAGCTCTGCCCTTGTGTTGTTCCGGAGTGAGATCCCAGAACCGGCAGACTCCGTGGCAGATTTGGATAGAAGGACCTGCCCACGTATTGAAGAACTTCACACATATGGCCCCCCTGGACGGCCCGCGGAACCAGTCGTTAGCCCCCAACATCATGGACGCAAGATAACCAGGACCAGACCCATCAGATACTACCCAAGATTCCCTTTAGCAGTACTACATATTACTGTGCTGTTTTAGATTCACTAATTAATATTTCTACGAAGTGGCTAAGACCTTGCCCAGTGTAATTCATACTTAACCATTCCATTTGGGACGTACTAAGCGATCAGTGCTCTTTAATTAACAGGCGACCTTGACTCTCGTAATTACCTTATTCAGATATTAAAAACTAGTGATATCTAACGTTCGCCCACTGATTTGCGTTCTATGTATTTCTGAGACAAGGATATAAAACTTAGATCAGTACCCCCTGAGGTTACTAGAATTCCCGTGCTCTAAAAATGCGTGTCTAATCTAGTCTGTGAACTACTACTTGTGCACCAGAGCTACCAGTAATAAATCTAACAGTGAATATGAATCTATAAGTAACATTGATGGTCTTCGGTATATAAACCTGTGAAATCAAAGCCAGTGATCAGAAGATTAATACCTGAACGTTGGAAGTGGGAGACTAGGCTCCATACAGATCCACTTATGCTAGTGTTGTTCAATTCTATTATATTGTCTTACACAAGTATTCTGCAGTGGTATATCAATAAACGTGATCATGTAACTTGCTACCATGTGTTTCTTTGTGTTCTCTATTCCTCATATCTTGTATTGTGCATGCAGCCTTATATACCCAGTCAATTTAGAACTCACATTACCCAAGTTAAACCTGTAGAAAAACAGGGCATAACACCAAGTATGGGCTCTCCATCTTGAAAACTGAGGAAGTAGTTCGTTAACAAATGGACAGAAAGTGCCCTATATATACCCAGCCCCCCATTAGCTCCTATTAGCACAGCATATACCCTACTAGTAACTGCCAAGGCAAATCGTATAGGCAAATCGGTTGGTAGAGCTTTTGGTGCTAAATCAAATGGCACCACAACAATTTACATAACTGAGAGTAGTATGCTATGACTTATGGGTAATTGTTTAGTTTATGTCCTCCTCCTAAAGAAAATGGATTTTTGAGCACAGACTTAAGCAAATGTTTACTACTGTATTTACATAGCTGGTCATTAAATTAACCTAACCTAACCTAAGGTAACCTGGGCATCCTGGGGGCTGCTGCCCCCAGACCCCCGCTGGTCTTGGGTTGAAAAGTGATAAAAAACACATATCTCTTACCTCATTATTCAAAGTTTTGTATTTGGTTTAATATACATTTCCCAGGTCATTTGAACAGTTCTATTGCTACTATATATCATATAATACACCATAGAATACGTTTTTAATAACTAGAAAAAGAGGACATAAACTAAACAATTACGACGATTTTATTAAATTTAGGAAGGATCTATGATAATATAGCCTAAGGGTAAAGACCGTCTCGTTTAACCCTCTGACTTCCTAATACCCTTACTAATCTAAATTACATTGTCTAATAATAGCCAGAATAAACTGTCAAAATGCGCCATAATTTTCATAGGGTTAACAATATTTTTGGCGTTTATTACAGTAAGATATTTCACAGTACTTATAATAGCCGGTAAGATTTATCAGTTTAACTCTCCAGTCCTATCCTAAGATGCTTCTCTAGACTCCCATAGCCCGCATCCCCTCCACCCGCTGCCAGCACATCATGCTGCTCCCTAGGGGCTCTTCCAGGGAATCTACTGTGAGTTATGTGAAACCTTGTGTGAAACATAGAAGATGGCAACACTGCGTAGTCTGCGACTCTGCGTGACTACACTGCGAGTCTGCGTTTCACCGTTGGCGACTTGGCGTAAGGCGTTTACTATTTACGTTAGATGTACTCGAGATTCCGTGGGGGGTGCACGTCGGCCGCGCTCCTCGCTCATCTTCAGTTAATTGCTCAGAAACCCAGTTACTAATACATCCCGTTTTAAGAGATTACACAAAAACAGCACAGCCATGAATCCCGAGGAGGTTGTATCTGGCCTCAAGTGGGTTTTAGGGGGATTTTTGTTCTTTTCTGCGTGTAATCAACTGTTGCGCTTGGTGGTCCCCCATAGTGCTAGGAACACAACGGCTCAAACCTGGAAGTGGAAAAACACGGCCGTTTCCCTCATCCACTCACTCGTCACGGGGCCTTGGTCATTATATTGGTGAGTAGTCGTAACATTCACTCGGTTCCACGTTTTGTTTACATTTAGCCTACACTTTCGCTTGTAATCTTACCAGGCCTACGCGTTCTATGTTGTGCTATGCGTTAGGCCTAAGTTTTGTTGACTGGCTACTATTCAATGAATGAAAGTGTACTTTGTTGACTTGGCAGTTTAACGATATGACTAGACATAAGACAGAGGCCTAAGGGCCTGCGTCCAGTACTTCAGTAAGGTTCTAAAATATTAACACTAACGTCATTGTACTTGAGATGGAAGATGAATCCCATTAATTTGTGGATGCTGCAACAGCCAAGTTAGAATCAGACTTGCTTCCGTTAATGTATGTAACTGTAAATAACCTACAATATAGCCTATCGTAATTATTTACAAAACTTCCTTCCGCTTATTTGCAGTGTAGGCCTAAACTATTCCATATAATAAGAAATGGCATAGGCTACATTCAGAACGGAAACGCTGAATTTATGATATTAAAATGTAAAACTTGCAAACTAGGCTATGGTTGACATTCAGCTAGCCTAGGCCTATGTGATTTTTAGTCAGAATAGGAAGGACTAGGCTATATGGGAATCATGGTATTAAAATAGTATAATTGATAATATTCAAGGACACTAGTGCGACGTTATGAGAAACAATTTATTAGGGAAAATAGGCACCAATAGATTCGCCATATTGTTTTCTATAGAATAGTCCGCATGGAGGATTTTCGTTATCAACAAATTGAAAAATACCCACTTCACAGACAAATACACCCAAAATCAAAGTCAAAGCGGGGGTGTGGGGGCGGCAGCCCCCACCTATAATAGTATGATAGGTAAGGTTAGGCTAATGTCCTTTCAAAGGGGTATAGGCTAGTAAACACTAGGATAGCCTATACCCGGTCAGAGGTAAGAAGAAGAAGAAGAAGAAGAGTCCTGCAGTAGTCTCCTTGAATGCTACCCAGAATCTGCATATGGTCCTATACGGTACCGGTAACATGACGTAACTCCGGACGGGGAGATAACTTCGGTTACTTCGGACACTACATTTTTTTTTACAATGAACCACAGTTATGGGATAAATACATTATGTTATGGAAAAACAAGTATGTCTGCGGTGTTCTTCCATAATGCAGTCATTTTTCCATAACTGTAGCTTACGTAATGTTATCCAGAAATTTCCGAAGTATAGCCCCCGTCCGAAGCTAGGGCATTTCACGGCACTACAACGAATACTACGGTGTCAACGAATATTATTATATCACTATAAAGTCACCTCTGTAATAATGTTAATGACACTTGGTGTAAGAAGTCATAATGCAGTACAGGTGGGTCTATGCATATAAGTTATCGTACACAACAGTCAACACTCATAGTACCAGTAGGCCTATATCTGATGGTGTTTCACGTTTTGGTATTGCCTATCTTTATTGACTGTTTACCTTTGGTGATTTTATAGTGATGAATAAGAGGTTCATAGGAGTGCCTCTTCTCAAGTTCTCAGGGATTCTTTAATTAAGTTGTCATAACTATTTTTGAAAACATTAATACTAAAGGTAGCGCCAACAAACTTGACAACAATCTTGATCCCTGACCTCTATAACTCAATTTATTCAAAAGGGCCTAGAGCATAGTTTTTTTTTTTTTTTTTTTTTTAAGAGATAATGAACGGAGGAAGGAAAAACACAGATAAAACAAAAAGGTCCATGTGCCTAAAGGCATCCTCCATTCATAAAATGTTGGTAACAACTGGATTTAAACATTTGTAGATTGTAAGTTTGTGGAAAGCAATTCGAGGGAAGTGAATTCCAAAGAGTAGTAGCTCTGGGGATAAATGAATTCTGATAAGCAGAAGTTCTGCATTGTGGAGGAGAAAGTGTAAATTCATGGGCGCTCTCAGCTGCCCTAGTTCTACGGGGAAAGATGTGGAGAGGCGGCACAATTGAAGCAAGTTCCTCGGAACAATTGCTGTGAAAATATCTGTAGAATAATGCAAGGGATGCAACGTTTCTTCGTATGGATAATGTAGGAAGGTCCTGTGTGATTGCAGGGTTATTGATTAATCTAATAGCTTTATTTTGAATTTTGTCCAACTGCCTCAATGCAACCACTCCACTTCCACCCCACAGAGGTGAACAGTAATCCATCTGAGAACGCACATGACTTATATATTACGGCCAACTGCTCGTCAGTGAAGAATTCTCGAACTCTGTACAGGAGTCCCAGTTTTTTAGAGGCATTCTTAGCAATGCTTCTAACATAATGTGTCCAGCTCAAGTTAGTAGTTAATGTTACACCGACAATGTCAATACTAGGGGAAGTGGGAATATTTTCATCATTAACAAATATATGGGAGTCAGTGAGATTCTGTCGGTTAGAAAATTGAATGTACTTTGTTTTCTGTGCATTAAAGGAAACTAGATTCTTTTGTCCCCATCCATTAATTCTAGAAAGGTCCTGGTTCAGAGAAATTGCAGTGTTTATTTTTGAATTTATAAGATCGGGTTGGGTGAAAGAATTGGTAAATGTGAAGGAACTGTGGAGTGTTGAGTCATCTGCGTAGGAATGTATTGGATTATGAGTGGTAGATATGAGATCATTGATATGAATGAGGAACAGAATTGGGGCCAAAATGATCCCTGGGGAACACCAGCATTTATTAAGTGAAATTGAGAATAAAGGCCATCTACCATTACACATATTTTTCTGTTATGAAGATAAGAAGAAATTAGTGGAACTAATGATGCAGGCCGTAGTGTGACATCTTCGACAATAAGGATTGATGCCAGACTCTATCAAATGCCTTTGATATATCCAGTGCTATTGTATGTGTTTCACCATGTTGGTCTGTAGCTTGGTTGATTTGATGCGTAAGAAGGCAAAGCATGTCTGCAGTTGATCGACATCGTCTAAAACCATATTGCCTATCACTGATTAATTTATTATTCTCAAGATGTTTAATTATGTGATTATTTAATATAATTTCAAAGACTTTACCAAGAGTGGAAGTTATAGCTATTGGTCTGTAGTTTGATGGATCTGAAGAGGGTACCTTTTTTAGGAACTGGATGGATGTTTGCTTCTTTCCAGGGTACTGGGAAGCATGAGGTATGAGTACATAGACGGAACAATTTTGCCAATACAGGAGCGAGCACCAAGGAGCAATTCTTAAGTACTATTGGAGGAATTTCATCTGGACCAGGAGCCTTATCTACTGAGAGATTCTGCAAACTAGTTTTGACATGTCTGGTGTGGATCTTAAGTGAGGGAATTTCAGGCGAATTAAAATTAAGTACAGGGACATCTTGATTTATTTCATCTAAGGTTGAGTTGGTGGAGAAAATATCCGCAAGAAAGTTAGCTTTACCTCGTGGGTCACTTACAAGATTGCCAGTCGGAGATTTTAATGGTGGAATGGATGAAGCAGTAGTGAAGTTACTGGCTGTAAATATCCACACCTATTTTATGGTGGACTCTTCCCATATGATAGAAACGTCAGTCTGATTGTTTTAATTCATTTCGAGATATAAGAAATTAAGGGGTCAAGGTCGTTGGCACTACCTATAGGCTAGTAGCCTACTGGCAACTCCAATTTCTGGGAGTCGGTTTCATTTTCATATTGTCTTTATTTTTGTTAGTGAATAGTGATTGCTTCACTAATACCGGTATGTAGCCTATATGATAGGCGGCGACGTTAATGCATTATGCTAGGTCGATATATATATTATATATATATCGTAGGTGGAGAGAGAGAGAAGAATGGTTGAAGAATGTTATTGTTAGCTACAGCGCTCTCCCTAGATTATGGTTAGTGATTAGCCTAGGTAGAATTTTCGAAGTTCCAGTCGCTCCTGAAGTCCATAGGCTGCAGTACCTGCGCGCAGGCTCAGGAAAGTCCATGGATAGGTTATAGGCTGCTGGACCCATGAACTATAGACATGTTATCTTCCGGCAACACTACATTTGATTGATTTGTGTAAATAACAAATTATAATCTGATTGCCTTTGATAATAATTAGAAAATAGTCGAAAGGAACTGGTAATTATTACAGAAAGGACTAATATTATGGTATAGACCTATATAGCAGTAGCGATATGAGCATCCCCACGAGCCTTCCAGAAATTCCAGCCCCAAGACGATCGATGGCAACGTGTTACTATGATGCTCTCCCACCTCGTGCCTCTCTCTCTCTCTCTCTCTCTCTCTCTCTCTCATATATGTCACTAATTCTAAGCACCGTAGTTCCCAGCTGTCAGTATATGTAAACTTGAGTCATGCAGAAGATTAATGTAGCCTGATAACAAGTGACATTGAAGTGAGAATGACAGTGTAGCAGCCATCATGAGCGGTCGAGTTTGTGAGGTGGATTTATGAACTATGGCAATGCCCATAATTCAAAAAAAAAAAAAAAAATCCAACCGTATATCTGTCCACTAATGTCACTATCTTTCATTTCACCTTGTCCTTATCTAACCTTGGAAAATATATTATAATACATAATCAAAACTTATATTTTCTGATGTCATTAGCGCCATTTCTCGATATCAGCTGATTCAATACCGCTCACGTTTCGGTAGACCTACCTATCCAAAGAACAAAGATCTTGGTCTTCTACAGGGTGGTGCTGAATTCAGTTATCCAGGGAATAGGATTAACGTCTTACGCATGGGAAACCTAATTATGAGCCTCCCTGTAGTTCACCTGTACATTACCTTGTCCTTATTCAAACACTATAATGTTCTCTTTGAAGAGGTTGAGAACCTAGCTTTCGTTGCGTAGTGTGTTTCCATAAGTTACCGGTATTACTTATCTAGGACACGGACATATCCTGCATAGAAGAAGAGTTATATTATAAGTTTGCAGCACGACATTGTCAAATGAATGATGGTTTGATTAACTGGTATCTATTACTTGAGGGATTACCATATTTGTTCATACTCTCTCTCTCAGACTCTCTTTTTATCTCTGACGCTCTCTCTCTCAGACTCTCTCTTTTTCTCACGCTCTCTCAGACTCTCTCTCTCTCTCTCTCTCTCTCTCTCTCTCTCTCTCTCTCTCTCTCTCTCTCTCTCATATGTGTGTGTGTGTTGTGCTGAATTAAGCGCTTTAGGTATATTCCACCAAAATGAATGGTGCTCTGTGACTGAAACCTCCACGTTACATCATGGTGTGTTGTGTTGTGTCCCCTGGAAGCCCCCCCCCCCCCCCCCCCCCCCCCCCTATAATCTAGATGTTACCTTGGAAACCAGTTCGGTTACACAGCTCTGCCACCCCGAAGCCAGACTGTGGGGTTGCTATGGTTCTCGCGTGTTTAGAAGCGTATGTGTTTATTACTGGTATACTCTTAAGCTTATTGGGGTTTGTTGAATAATATTTATGTTTTTATATATGCACTGCAACCTTATTGTAACTGGCAATTCGGCTAAATATCGATACTTAAACTCCAACTTCCTTATAGCACGAAACTCGCAATTGGTCAATTGAATACCGTAATGAATAACATGAGTTACATGAGAGGTCCACGAACTAAGAGGGAGTGTATCATACTGGGTATTATCACTGCAGTAGTAAGAGTTTGTTGAGCAATAGTGTTATGTGAATATGGGAGTTCATACATTATAGAGGCGGATACAATGAGTTAATATACCGTAGTGCAGAGCAGGACCCTGGTGCAGAGGGTGCATGTGACACTGCGTAGAACACGTACCGTAGCACCCGACTTGCGACACAATCCCACCCCTACTCTGTCCAATCTCCAACCCAAGAGTGAAACGATACTCCCAATCTTTCTTCTATTCAATAGCTAAATTCTGGAACTCTATCTGAATCTAGCTTTCCCTCATCCTATGACTTAAATTGCTTCAAACTCCGTGTGTCCAGGCATTTTGGCTCTTACATTCCTTGAATTTGGCCCTGTCTGTCAACTCTGGGGAGACACTCGTCACTTGCAGTTTTGCCCTTTGTCTCCCTTATCCACGTTAACAAAAATGTCCCTGTGATAGTAAGAGTAGGCCTACCTGTACCGTAGGTTACCTGTCTGTTGTGTCTTACGTGTTACCGGTATGTGAGTATGAACTTACCATATAATATTAATAGAGTCGGAAACAAAGAAATTACTGGAGAGGTTGTACCGTACGTTAATAGTATTAGCAGTGTAGCATTGGTGATAGGCTACTAAGAGTAAGCTATGTTGGTGTAACAGGTGTTATACAAGTGAGCATATATTATAATGAGGCGCGGAAACAATGAGGGATTGTACCATACTGGAGAGGGTATTAGTTCTCTTAAAGTCAGAGTGCCAGTAATAAGTGTAGATAGAGACGGAAACAACTAGTGACTGTTTTAAGGGGGGGGGGGGGGGATGGGTAGTTTTTCTGGTCCCTCTTTTTCCTCATGTTTAGCCCCATTAGTTTCAGATTTTATGACGTTTGGCCCATTAGTTTGGCGATTTTGAGACTTTTCGCCCATTTATTTGTCAATATTAAGACTTCGTGTCATTTAGGTGTCGACTTTTTTCCTGGCGAGCGATAGTGTGTGTGCCTGTAATTTAAGAGAAAAAAGGACATGTTTCTAACGAAAAATGTACACCTTTTTCTTGAAGGATAAATTTGGGGTGTTTTTAAAGCTTGATGGAGGTCTAGGGAGAGAAAAAAAAAATATATACCGTATATATCTAAAAAGATACATAAATGAGGATATAGATACGCCTATACCCCTTTAAGGATGTACAGTAGGATTATCACTGCAATAGTATTTTTATTTTTTTTTTTTTTTTGTGTAAGTGTTATATGAATTATTTCGGGCTATAGGCTATGGAGGCAGAAACTACGAGTGACTGGTTTACGGTACCAGTATTATTAGCACTGCGATAGTAACATTTTGTTGTGGAAGTGTTATATGAATGTCGGCGTATAGAGGCAGACACAATGGGTGACGGGAGTGTGCGGTAAGATCAGCACTGATACGGTACGGTAGTAAAAGTGTGTGTGCTATATGCATGTCGGCCTACAGTATAGAGGCGAAGGGTATTACCACTATCGTAAAAGTATGTTGTTTAAGGGGGGTCACCGTTTTTTTTTTTTTTTTTTTTTTTTTTTTTTTTTTTTTTTTTTTCCCCTGGCTTGTATCCATTCGGGCCCTTTCAGCCAACTGTCTTAAGACGTTTATCCTCATCCAGGTATCGATTTCTTCCTGGCGAGCGATAGCGAGCCAGCATTATATGGAGAAATCCGGCTTCGCCGGATTTTTTTTTCTATCAAAAAATGTACAAATTTAGCTTGCTGTCAAAACAAAAATATATATATGCTGGCTTGCTACCGCTCGCCAGGCAAATATTGACACCTGGATGGGGGTAAACGTCTTAAAACAGTAGGCTGAATGGGGCCGAATGGATACAAACCAAAGAGAGAGGGAGATAAAGAGAAAACACAGCGAGGTGGGCTCCCTTAAGTGTTATATGATTATCGGCGTACCGGTATATACTGTAGAGGCGGAAACAATGAGTGACGCAAGTATAAGCCCTGGGGCCTTGCTTACATCCGGTCTTGTTTACTCATTGTTGGGATTTACAGCACTATATCATTCAAAGTATATAAACACAACTATATACTGTATGTGCTTTGGCAGAATTTAGTTATGTATTTGATGAAGTTTGGTTTAATCTTGATGGCGATGAATTGTAGATCCGTACCACAAAATTAGGCTACCGGTATCTTATGAAAAAAACAAAAAAACATTTACCGGTACGTTAAATAACTTAAATTGCCTTGTCCCCATCTAGGTGCCGGTACTCGGCTATTACGAAGATTTTTGAGCGACATGTCTTGTTAATAATGAAAATTTGTCATTAAAATTATGCAGATACATAATAATTCATATATTTAAATTAAATATCGGTAGGCCTATCAGCTGCTAAGGGTCTTAAATGTTCCGCCAGATGAAACCAAAATGTGATGCAATAGGTTTATATTGAGTGACGCAAGTAGGGGGACCTTGCGTATGTCCTATGTGGTTTACCGTACTGTTTATTGGTCTTTTCGGCACTAGAACATTGGACCATCATATAATACACTGCCAGAGACATGCTAAGCATGTTTAATTGTGTATTTTGAGTGACGCAAGTACCGTAGGCGGTCGTTTATATTTTGTGTTGTTTGGTCACTTGGTGGGCTCAGCTGCATTCTTAACTAGAGGGGCACTAGGGAGAGCACATACCTCCGCCTACGCTGATGGAGGTATGTGCTCTACCGATCGCCTCCTAAATGGAACAACTTCCTTGGCACATATCCTATCTGTATCTTCATGGAAATCGGTTCATAAATTAGCGAGATATCTTGATTACAGACGTACATACATACGTAGGTGAAAACATAATTTCCGTCCAACTTCGTTGGCGGAGGTAATAATAAGGCTACTGATACAAACTCGGAGTTTTGGGGTGTGACGTCATCACATCCATGACGTCACCGTTTCTTGTATCAGGCTACCTACAGTTTCCGGTTTGTTACTGGAATTAAAAAGGTTTAACCCTTTCAGTATGATGATGTCTTTATTTGGTATATTCTGGATAACGTTAGACTATTTTACTCGCTTTATACTTGGGCCTAGCCTATCCTAGTCTAGGGGATAGGCTAGATAGGCCTACTACCCGGCAATGAATCCCCTGACACCCAAAGATCCTTCTTCTCCCAAGCTGAATAATATGTTGTTGTTGTTCCCCAAGCTGCCTGGCCGAACAGCCCCAAGGCCCCGAGCACGGCCAAGGCCATAACCGAGCGCCCCCACAGAACCCTCCCTGCCGACCACAATAAAGCCTGGGTAACCGAAGCCACTCCATGGCGGGGAGCTGAGGAGGGTGCGGAAACGCCCGGGAAACCAAAGACACACCCAGGGCCCTGTGACCCTTAGCAATTATGAAGAGAAAGTTGAGGGGCAAAGGAAAAATGTGACGCTTTAGCTTCCAATCTTGGTAGATTGGGAGGTCAATCCACGGAAGAGACGCCGTCACTTGAGATCTAGAAAATATATAAGTAAAAGGAACAGTCAGACTAAGCTATGGGTATGGCAGAGATCGCTCAGTTCCCACTCTGATAGACCAGCCCATCACCACATGACTAGAACCCAATCCTCTCAGCATCAGCTAGGAAAGGCCCTAGAAAGCCGCCTTTGGCGGGGGGATAGCTCCCCTATTTCAACCCCTTTCGGGGTTGGGCACCCGCCCATATATAATATTATGTTATGTTAGCCAGCTGATACAACCGTTTTATCTTAGGTGTGACGTCACATCTATGGCGTCATCAACTGCTTTGTTTCGTTTTCAGTTACTGGTACCTTGTTTTTGTCACATTCGAGCAATGTATTTTAGTTTGTCCCCAAGGCTAACAAAAAAACTTCCCAGATTTCCTTCACACTAAAAATGCCACCCAAGATCCCCGTCAAGCTATATTTGTATTTTTTTTTTCCGATAAAAAAATGTCTCTGCTGAAGGCCGATTTCTTGAAGTTTCAGGCTCGCTATCGACTGACCCCCCAAAAAAATAAAAATAAATAAAAATAAAAATAAAATAAAATAAGAATAAAAAAAAATCGACACATGAATCAGTTGAAACTTCGTATTGTCGCCAAACTAATGGGGTGAAATTTATTAATATCGCCAACTAAATTATGGTCCAAAACGACCCCTCTTGGACCAGTTAGAGTTAACCCTCTGACTCCCATAGGCCTAGCTCCTTCACTAACAGAAAATTGGCAAGGCCGTGTGTTCTGGGCCTTGACGTCATCATAATCATATTCATGGCGCTATCACTTATATTGGTTTGTGTTTGGCTGTATGTGTTTGACTGTGTGTGTGTATTTGACTTTGTGTGTTTGGCTGTAATAATAATAATAATAATAATAATAATAATAATAATAATTGTTGGTTTATTGTTCATTGTGTGTGTTTGCCCGTGTGTGTGTATTTGACTGTGTTTTTGGTTGTTATAATAATAATAATAATAATAATAATAATAATAATAATAATAATAATTGTTGGTTTATTGTTCATTGTGTGTGTTTGCCCGTGTGTGTGTATTTGACTGTGTGTATATATGTGTTTGTGTGTATCTTAGGCTGTGTGTGTGTTTTAGTCACATTGCGTCACGGGGGGTTACCATTTCGTCTCACTTCCGGTACAGTAGTGGAATTAGATAATGTTGGTGGCTGTTTAAACGGTGAATATTCCAATCTTCTTTTCCTATTCAAAATACCAATCATAAATATTCGTTCATAGGTTTACCGTATAATATGTCGAATTTTAAACTGGGATTATACTGTACCGGTGTGTGTGTATATATAATATATATATATATACCGTATATATATATATATATATATATATATATATATATATATATATATATATATATATATATATATATATATATATTATATATATATATATATATATATATATATATATATATATATATATATAGATATATATATATATATATATATATATATATATATATATATATATATATATTATTGTTCAGCTATAAATCAAACCTATTATATTGAGTCTATACTATGTACTATATGATATTTGTGTTTACTTTGATAGATTGTTTGGTCCGAGGTAATTTTGGGAAGGTTTGTTGTGTAGGGGAAGGTGGGCGGGTGATATCCTTGAGAATGATAGGTCAAATTACTCCCTTCCTCCCTCCCTCTAGTGTACAGTCACAGTCAAGAGTTTCTGCTACAACGTTGATAATGAGTTGAGATTACTACTCGCTGCCTTCTTCTCTCTCACACTCGCTTGTACAGTCCAAGGCAAAAGTAAAGCGACAATTCTTGAGAAGGATAGGTCAGATTAGTCAATACACTCGTACTCCTCCCTTTCCTTGCTTCTCCCCATGGGTTTGGCGATTTTATGACGTTTCGCCACATTTTTGTTAACGACTATCATGCGTGAAGCTATATTCATGTGTAGATTTTTTCCCTAGCGAGCGATATCGAGCTTGCTAATCGGGGCAAATCGGCCTTTGGCCGGGACTTTTTACTGAACATTTTACAAATTTAGCATGAAGGGTCTAGGAGGCGTTTTTTATGTTTTGTTTTGGTTTGGAGGGGTCTAGGGAATGACAACAAGAAAAAGAAAATAAAGTGAACAAATGTACAAGCAAATCCCTCTTGAAACCTTGTGTACAGTAGAATACAAGAGTGTGGAGACCTTATCACAATGAACACATTTACCTTAACCATATATTTGGTTCGAGGGTGTCTTTTTGGAACCTAACTGATTCGCTCCATTAGTTTGGAGATTTTAAGACGTTTCACCCCTTTAGTTAGTACAAAGGAAATCAAGCAACAACAGGTCTAGTGACCCTTCTAGGCTTCTTGTCCTCCAAAACACTGAGGATCAAGTGTCCAAACAGTGGTTTAGAGTGGGTAAGGGAACATTGGAAAGGGAACTACTGCCCTGGAACTAATGTCCGTGGCAGGACTAGGAAGTTAGTAGGGGACATATGGGTTAGTAACTGAGGGGAGGATAAAATAAAGTTATTCATTTACAAACGCAGTCAGTCGCGGGTTTGATGCGAGATATTTGTCTAAGCGGAGTTTAAATGAATCAACGGTGCTTCAGTCTATAACGTCTCGGGGAAGCCCATTCCACAAGTTGACAACTCGATTGAAGAAGAAATTCTTAGATTCGTGTGAGTTAAAAGATTTACCAATAATTTTGCAACCGTTTCCCCGCGTGTAATTAGATTGGTCGATAGTGAAGTACTTACTACAGTACATATTGTCGATGCCTTTGATGATTTTGAACACTTGAATTAAGTCACCTCTTAATCTGCGCTGGGTTAAAGGAAATAGATTTAATTCTCTAAGACGCTCTTCGTATGGTTTGTTCTTTAGGCTAGGTATAATTTTGGTAACTCTACGTTGAACTCGTTCTAGCTTGTTTATGTCTTTTTGGTAATAAGGGCACCAGCATTGAACGTAGTATTCCAGAAGAGGGCGGACTAAGGAATTGTAAAGGGTTAGGATAACGTCTTTGGATTTATGCTCAAATGACCTGCCTATAAAGCCAATTATTTTGTTTGCCTTCTTAACAACTTCTGAACATTGTTGACTCGGTTTTAGGTTACTCGATATTGTTACTCCCAGATCGGTTTCTCTGTTTACATTCTTAAGCTGAGTGCCATTCGTCAAATAGTTTGCTTTCTCATTTAGGTATCCGATATGTAGTACTTTACATTTATCCGCATTGAAACTCATTTGCCAAATTTGGGCCCAATGTGACAATTTATCTAGATTGTGTTGCATATCGTCAACTTGTTCTTTTGAGAGTACGCTATTTGCAATTTTTGTATCGTCAGCGTAGTTTGGCGATAGTAAGACTTCAATCCTCTCAGCTGGCGATTGATAGCCAGAATGAAGTAAAGAAGGCATCCTCAAAGACTGAATAACTTATGAGCTACTATAACTACAGTATAGTCCATTCATTATAAGCAGGCCAGTCATTGTGACTCGTAACCTCTATACCGGTAACTCAGAAAGGACTGGAGCAAATGGGCTGTACATTTCCACACCAAATTCCTACCTAATTCTTCACAAATGGTAGGGATATTAGCTCGAATTAATCTAGTTGCTTTTGAGTTACAGAGGTTAGAGACTATCGTATATGCAGTATAGCGCATCATATTGACTGGCTAGGAAATTAGGAATACGGCCAAACTATCGTCATCTACACCAACAATGATGGAGCGTGTGTACGCCTGACTGTACACCTTCCCTCCCTACTTCCTCTGCCCTTCACTCCCGCTCTCTGTCGTATGCTCTTCTAGCTCTCTCTCTCTCGTGATTATGCCTCATGTGTTGTTGCATTGCCTAATAATGATAATGATCGGTTTATTTCAAGCCGGCAGCCAATGAGGCTGAACATACACAAACCTATATCTTATCCTAAGGTATCAACAGACTGATCCTGGCTGCTAATGAGAGCGCCTACATACCCTCTAGGGAGAAGGACATGGGCAGGAGACTTTGTGGGTCCCCCGAGGCGATCCATCCAGACCGTCCAGACCTAGCCTTCACGGCCAGGGAACAATTTTGAGAAAACTTGGGATCGAAACCCCGACACCAGAGCTAGAGCTCCCAATGCAGAGACTAAGCACGCTCGGCCATCTGGTTCAGGAGTAATTTATCGAGAGGCCTTCCCTAGTGGTTAAGGCCACATTAATTGCTCTTTCCATGCACATATGCATAGCCTACGTGAGTTGCAGTTGGGATGTGTGTACATGCTTAGATTGATATGCAGGATTCGAAGTTGCATAATAAATCGTAGGCAGTGTCCACCATTCTTTAACTGCCTTCGTGGTGTAATGCATAAGGTGTTGATATTCGGTGTGAGCATCCTGGGTTCGAATCCACGGACTGCCACATGTGTTTGTAATATTTCATTAATCGATTTTAGGAGTAGAGTTGGTTGTTGGATAGAACATAATAATTGATATTGGTTCAGGAGTAATTTATCGAGAGGCCTTCCCTAGTGGTTAAGGCCCCATTAATTGCTCTTTCCATTCACATATGCATAGCCTACGTGAGTTGCAGTTGGGATGTGTGTACATGCTTAGATTGATATGCAGGATTCGAAGTTGCATAATAAATCGTAGGCAGTGTCCACCATTCTTTAACTGCCTTCGTGGTGTAATGCATAAGGTGTTGATATTCGGTGTGAGCGTCCTGGGTTCGAATCCACGGACCCCGAGGTGTGTGTTTCTCGTACACGTGGATATTGATGGCTTATTATTGTTGCCACGATGGGGATTACAGGATGTTCAGCTATAAACTGCTGCAATAATTCAAAATGGAATAGAGACCTGTCTTTTTCCGCTTTCCAAAGGATCCTAAAAGGTGAGTTTTAACTTAGTTTTGTAGCTAGGAAATGCATAATTTTTTACTATCAAATCATGTATCTGATGTCTGTGACACTGATAGTGTACCAGTCTTCAGGTTTATTAACTAACAGGAATTATGCGTCAGCCTGATGTTTTAATGGCACACTATAATCATCATTAGGCCTATTGACAAAAGTATATATGAAAACTGAAGGCTATTTGCTGCCGTCCATAAGAGTTCAGAGTGAATAAGATTTTCAGCCACATTTCCAAGATCACTTGCTGGGGTACTGTTAATACGTAAAATATATTAACAAGGATTCTCTATACTAGGTATTAACAATTACTAAAGGTATTTTCGATCTCACTATTGTGTGCCACATAATTATGAATGCAGTTTAGTCATAAAAACGCATTGCATCAAGGTGTGACGACTATAGGCTATGATGTTAGAGGAAATGGTAGTAGTTTGCTTTGATGAAATGTCATTGAGTGTAGGTTTGAAATATGAAAAGAATGATGATCAGATAGTTGGTTTCCAAGATTCAGGACCTGGTATCGGCAGAACAACTGCAAGAGCTAGTGAAGCACTAGTAGTAATGGTAAGGTGTTTGTTTGATAAATGGAAACAGCCAGTTGGATATTTTTTATCTGGTAATGCCATGAAAGGAGATACTTTGAAAATAATTGTAGAACAGGGTGTGGAAAAGCTACTAAATATTGGTTTTGATGTGCGTGCTATTGTAGCTGATCAAGGTTCAAACAACCGGAGGGCGTTCTCATCTCTTGGTGTCACAGAAAGCAAACCTTACTTTTATGTAGGACAGCATCGTGTGTGGTGCTTATATGATCCTCCTCATTTAATTAAGAATATTAGGAACAACTTGAAGAAGCATGGTGCAATGTTTGAAGATAAAAAGCTTGCCCAGTGGAACCATATTGAGGACTTTTATCAGCAGGATTCTGTAGCATCAAAATTTGCTCTTGCCCCCAAACTAACCAATGCACATATTTTCACTCCCCCTTTTAAGACTATGCGTGTGTGCTTGGCTACTCAATTAATTAGTCGCACTATTGCAGCTGCAATGAACACGCATGTTTCTTTAGGTAAGTTACCTAGCACTGCAGAGTTAATTGCAAAATGGAATGACATCTTTGACAGTGTAAATGGACGAACTTTTGAAGTATGTGAAGAGTTAAAGAAACCAGTGAAAATCACAAGTCCTCATGTTTCTTTTTGGATGGATACAATTGAATGGCTCCAGGGTGTACATTTTAACACGTCTTATACTATTCACTGTCTTGTTGGATGGAGACTAACCCTACAAGCAATGCTTGGCCTCATGCAGGACCTACAATCCATTGATGGATTTAAGTTCCTACTTCCATCCCGGCTAAACCAGGACTGTCTTGAGAATCTGTTTGCTATAATTCGACAGAAGGGTGGTAACAGATACAATCCAGATCCTAATCAGTTCCGATTCACCTTCAGACAGACTGTGTAACATGCTCCTTGCACCATCTTTGTCTGCCAATTGTGCCCCAGACTCTGATTCTCTCCTCATCACACTATCTGAGTTAAACAAAGCTCATACACAGTCATGTTCAACCTCTAGAGCACCATCAACATCCATTTCAACTTCTTGTGATACAAGTGACTTGTCTTATGACTACCAAGTTGATGACTTGGATGCTAATGGTGTCAGTTATGTTCTAGGCTATGTACTAAAAAAACTAAATATCTCTTGTGCTACCTGCTCCACTTCATTTGTAAACAATTCTGATTTTCTCAATGAAGCTAGTCAGATATTTACACACATGAAAGCTTTCAAAACATCGAACAGAGACTTTGGTGGTCTCACAGTACCATCAGAGGATTTGGTGCAATCATTTCACTCTGTTCACAGCTCTATGATTGTACCATTCCTGTCTGACATGACAAATCTGGTTGGACCGAATGTGAATTCCAGGTTGACCATATGTGTTGTAAATACTCTGTCACACCTTTCAATCTGCAGAGATTGCTTGTTTAAAATTGCACAAGTGTATTGCAGAATAGCAATATACTGGAAAATTCACAAACTAAATAATAGTTATCGAGCTTCCCAAATGAAAAAACAAAACAGGAAATCTTTAATTTTGAAACATGTGTAGTGCTAACAGGTTCACATCAGGCCTAAGATGCTCGGGGAATAAGTGTGGTAATATACAGCCCATTTACTCCAGCCCTGTTTTAGTTACAGAGATTAGAAGTAATACTTTCTGGCCTAACTATAATGAACAGGGTATAGTAGTAGTAGTAGCAGTTGTAGTGGTGGTGGTGTATTTACAAACAATGTTACATAGTCATAAGAATGGCTTTATAGGTGGTGATGGAGTATTAGGCTACAGTATATAATCACAATGTTCTGTAGTGTTAAGAATAAATATACAAGGTGGTGGTGGTGGTGGTCTACTGTACTGCAGGCTATTGCATATTCACTATGTTCTGTAGTCTATATAATATACTGTAAACTCTATATACTTGTGTTTCTTTTTCATGAATATGTACATATATAAGATGTGATCTGCAATACAGCTGTAAACAATGAAGTAGCCTACAACTGTATAATTTCATTCTTGGTATAAATTTAGTTTTCTTAATTATTTCCTTTCTGTTTATCTTATTATGTATTCAAAATCGCTTATAAATGTTTATACACAAGTGATATTATCATACTGATATTATCTTCAGCATAAAGAGTAATGTGTATGGTTATTGAGATGAAGTGTACGCCAGCAAGAGTAGTGTTTCCTATCGGCCGCTAGAGGTGCTACCGTCGCGGCGAGCCCGGGCAATACAAAAAATTAACGCTGAGTGCCCCATCCTATTACTATTTACTATCCTTGCCTCTAGGGAGAAGGACGTGGGCAGGAGACTTTGTGGGTCCCCCGAGGCGATCCATCCAGACCATCCAGACCTAGCCTTCACGGCCAGGGAACAATTTTGAGAAAACTTGGGATCGAAACCCCGACACCAGAGCTAGAGCTCCCAATGCAGAGACTAAGCGCGCTCGGCCATCTTGACACGCATATGCTTGTGTGTGTGTGTGTGTGTATTTACCTATTTGTAAGTTTACAGGAATTGAGCCTAAGCTCGTGGTGTCCCGTCTGCTTGTTTCATTTGATCATATTTCTCTTTAAAGCTATGGATAGTTTTGGCACACACTACTTTTTCCGGTAAGGCATTCCACTCAATTGACCTTGTTGGAAAGCTGAATTTTCTGACATCCTTCTTGCCTCGCATCGTTGCCAATTTCCGACTGTGTCCTCTTGTCCTTCCCACTGCTGGCGTGATGAAGTTATCCCGATCGAAAAATTCCACTCCATTGACACTTGTAAAGAGTAATCATGTCCCCCCTTTCTCTCCTCTCTTCTAGTGTGGTTAAGCTAATTTTTTCCAGTCGTTCCTTGTATGATAGACCTCTTAGTTCTGGTACCCATCGTGTCGCGGCTCTCTGTAGGCCTACTTTTTCCAACTTGTTAATATGTTTTTTTAAGTGAGGGCTCCACACCATAGCAGCATACTCCAGGATGGGTCTAATGAACGCCTCAATTAGCTTTTTCATCATGCTCCCATCTACATATTTGAATGCAACTCTTATGTTTGCCAGTAATGCATATGCCTTTTTCACCTTTTCATTTATATGATCTTCAGGTGATAATTTTGAGTTTATTGTCACACCCAAATCTTTTTCCTTTCGTGACTTTCCAAGATAAATCTCTCCAAGTTTGTATTGTCCGTGTGGTCGTCGAGCGCTATCACCCATCTCCATTATGTGACATGTGTGTGTGTGTGTGTTCCTTCTCCTTCTCTGTCCTTCGCTCTCTCTCACGCTTACTCTCATCGTTAGTGACTTGGCATTATTGTATAGTCTACTTGGTTCTCCCTCCCTCAGTGTTGCCTCTGTGGTATCTATCTAGTCCCGGGCTATTTCACACCTCTGTTGTTTCATTGATAGCTTATCTTTATTGCACTCCATTTACGCAACGCGCGCTCTCTCTCTCTCTCTCTCTATATATATATATATATATATATATATATATATATGTGTGTGTGTGTGTGTTCAATAAACTTACGGCAATGCACAGGGTAATATAACAAAAGTTGTAAAATACATCAACATACACTTCCATAGTTTTTAGCTCCATGTGGGTTAGACAACAACCTTCGCACACGTTTAGGCTAACCCAATTTCGTCCGTGGCGGGCCTTTGGGTTTTGTTAACCAAGGGGGCTGGTCTAATAGAGTGAGAGTTGAGCGTTCTCTGGCATACCTATAGCTTATTCTGACTGTTCCTTTCACTTATATATTTTCTAGATCTCAAGTACGTGGATTGACCTCTCTACTACCAACCAAGAGCTGGCAGACTGGGAACGAAAGTGTCACATTTTTCATTTGCCCCTCAACTTTCCCATCATAATTGTTAAGGGTCACAAGGCCCTGGGAAGGGCTTCGGTGTCCTGGGCGTTTCAACACTCTCCTCAGCTCCTCACCTGGGAGCGGCTTCGGTCACCTGGGGATTATTAGTGGTAAAGCTGGAGTGTTCTGTGGGGGCGCTCAGTTATGGCCTTGGCCTTGCTCAGGACCTTGGGGCTGCTCGATCAGACCGTCTGGGGATCAGCAACAACAACAACAAACTAATATACATTCTTCGAAAATGGTAAAAGCAAGATAAATCTTCAATAATAATTAAATATAATATAGTAACCCCCATGAGGACGGATCAGATAGTTTTAAAAATACGTCCACATGTAGGCCAAGGTTAACCTTGATGTAGGCTACATCACAGTGCATGGTTAGGAATATTACCGCCAGGGTTTAGAAAGGCTGGTTATATGCTAAGTTCGACGTGACTATAGGACTTGTTTGTGTCGATGAGTACGGTATGTGCAGGTGGTGGTGGTGGTGTCCTGGGTTTTGTACCAGGACTGCTTTTGGTATTAGGGCTTATATAATGGTGTGTGTGTGTGTGTCTATATACCGTATATATATATGTGTGTGTTTTGTGTAGAAGTGAGACAATTTATTATTAGGGCTTATATAATGGTGTGTGTGTATGTGTGTTTTGTGTAGGAGCGAGACAATTTGTTATTAGGGCTTATATAATTGTGTGTGTGTGTGTGTGTTTGTTTTGTGTAGGAGCGAGACAATTTGTTATTAGGGCTTATATAATGAGATTTAAAATGCGCGCGTGTGTGTGTGTGTGTACGTTTGTGTGTTTGTGTACGAGAGACTGCATTTGTTTATATTGGGGTTTACAATATGTGTGTGTCTTGTGTATGAGAGAGATATATTATTATATTTACATACATTTACATATATACACTGGCCACACAGATCTTACGATCCCTGCGAGGTGGCCAGGACTTAATTTTAATAGAGATAACAACCCTAAGAGAAAGTGGAAGGAAAGGATAGCAAATAAGAAGGCTCTCTCTCCCCATCCTCCGCTACCTCCGGCAATTTGCCATAGGCTTACATGAAAATAGTTAGAAATGAATAACCTTGCAGGGCTAGGAAATCGCCTGAAGGAATTTAAAGTATACCGGTACCGGTAGTTGGAAATGGAAAGGAAAGGGCATGCACACCTTCACTTTTTTTTTTTTTTTTATAAGAGAGACTGCATTTGTTATTAGGGCTTATATGACGATGTGTGGGTGTGTATTTTGTATGAGATGAGTGCATTCGGTATGAGGGCTTGTATAATGGTGCGTGTGTTTTGTGTATGTGACAGTCTGTATTCGTTATAAGGGCTCATATAATGGGGTTTATGTGTAATGTGTATGTGTGTCTTTCTGTCTGTGTGTGTGTGTTACCGTGTATTAATATTTGTGTGTGATGCCGTGTGATGTAATTTGTGGAGTGATTCACTGTCTGTATACAGTATATGTGTGTTTGTATGTATGTGTATGGGTGGGGGGGGGGGGGGGTGACTGTTTGTGTGTTTGTATGTGACTGTGTGTGCGCATGTGTCCCTGTGTATATCCGTATTTGTGTGTGTGTGTGTGTATTTGACTCGCACTTAACGAGCACACATGTGACGCCACCACACTTGGTTTTTGCAAGGTTTTCATAATTTAAATAATTATTGCCAAATGATGCAAACGTAATATATGAGAGTTAAAATAATTTCCCAATATAATCACTTCAGCAATAGTCATATATATCCACATGTTTTCATCATCAATACCGGTAATTACTCTGAAGATTTCTTAAGATATAGGGTTCTTTATTCTATTTATTATTATTATTATTATTATTATTATTATTATTATTATTATGTTATCCTTTTATTTATTTATTTTATTATTAAGACCTCCATCAATACCTCCCATCGAGTTAAATTTGTTTATTTTTCGCTAGTAAAATATTCGGCTGGTTTCTCCTAAATTGCAGGCTCGCCATTGCTCGCCAGGAAAAAATCGACACCTACTGTAAATGGCACGAAGGGTCATAAAATCGCCAAACTAATAGGGCGAACGTCTTAAAATCTAAAACAATAGTGGGGCTAAACAAGAGGGAGAAGGGGATCCAGAAACATCATCCCCCTATTTCCTTCAACTAGTAGCGCCTTGGGGCTGTTCGGCCAGGCAGCTTGGGGAACAACAACAACCCTGGTCTGTCTGCGTTTGAGATAAACTTCAGGTTGTTGTTTTCTCCTGGACTCTCTTCTCCCTCATGCTTGCCCCATTAATTTTCAGATTTGAAGACGTTCGGGCCATTAGTTTGGCGAGTTTAAAACTTTTCGCCCCTATTCTTTGTCAATATTAAGAATTTTCGCGTCATGTACAGTAGGTGTCGATTTGTCGAGGCGAGCGATAGCGAGCCTGCAATTCAGGAGGTACTGGTAGCTGCCTGAGACCTGAGCATATTCTACCAACAAAGGCACATATATTTCGAATGGGGCTCTTGGGAGTATTTTTTAAGCTTGGTGCAGGTCTAGGAAGGAAACTAAAAGAAGAACAAAATAATAAATAAATACATAATTCTCCCCTTAAATGGCCAAATATTACGCTACTTTGTCTACGTCCTATTAAGGCCAAGTTTTCATAATTAACAAACAAATTCGCTACCAAAACCTTGTTACTGATCAATTGAGTGTGCGCGGCAACTCTCACAGCTGGTACCGGTATGTAAAGTGTACGGTATGTGTTGTCGCCGCCGTTATGTAAGCGGTAGTTTACGTGCTTAGCGGGAGTGTTATGGTAATTGGCCTCTCATTACCTGGGTACAACATTAGTCCTTGATTATACACTGACACGGAGTTGTATTTATCTTTCTCGGTAATTCTTGTCTGACAACTTCATTAACCTCTAGTAAGAATTGTGTCTTCTATTATCTGTGTGTGTACGGTACCTTTAATCTTGTTGCCGATACCAGTGCAAAATAGTTCCGAAAAATTGGAATGAAGTCCATCAAAACAATACTGCAAAAGTGTGTGCGTAAATTGTCACACACACACACACACACACACACACATTATTTCGACAGTTGCCCATAGCAATGACACATACAACACAAATACCGGTATATATTCCCTTTGCAAATAGTGACTGATACAATAGATAGGTTGTCATGGTTGTTGTTGTTGTGTTCCCCAAGCTTGCCTGGCCGAACAGCCCACAAGGCCCCGAGCTAAGGCCAAGGCCATAACCGAACGAGTGGCCATAGTTATATTTGGAAGCCAAGTTGGTGCCTCTGTTATCAAAGAACGAGGGTTTATTTTATTTTTGATGGTGTAGGATACACATCCACATATTAAACTATATACCCTATACTAGTATTCCCATATGTATATTATGGGTACAGGTATGGAGGCATTGAGTGTAAAGAGGACAATATTTTGATTAACTATTTGAACCACGAAGATTAAATGGCTGAGATTCACTAGTTTAAGTTTCATCGTTTTGATTGCAACATTGCGAGGAGTTCAAGTACTTTTGACCATTGTAGGCCCTACTATTATGCATGTGTAGTAATAGATAATAAGATAGCTAATAACAGCCAAATTGTTTTCATGCGGCATTGATACTATCCCAATGAGCGAACCTATCCATGCAGTGCACTTCACAAGATACATTTGATGCAGTTGTGTAATTCTGTTATAGTGGAGGACTGAGGAGCGAGTGTGTCTGGAAAGAGCTATAGTAGGTAGATGGTGGAGGAATCGTGAGGGGGGGGGGGGGATCTCAAGGGTTGACTTAGGTGAGTTGAGCTTTGTGGAGAGAGAGAGAGAGAGAGAGAGATTGTGATTGTGTATGACAGTGAGTTGGCAAAGGGGAGCCACTGGAAGACATAGCTTAATCCCAGCGGAGTGGAAAGCGAGGAGATTGTTTTGAAGAGAGGCGAAGATGGATAGTTGGATACAAATAGAGAGCCCAGGAGAAGGTCAAGAAAAGAGTAGTGGGCAGAGAATATTTGGAGAGGAGGAGAAAGTGGATAAAAGTAGAGTGGCAAAAAATAGATAAAAAGAGTAGTTATAGATACCATATTATGTTGTGAAGAGAAAATAGTTATAGCTGAGGAGATGAGCTAAAAATTAGTGATGATGCGAGTTATTAGGAGAAGAGGAGTGATATGATAGAGCTGAGGAGAGGAACTATGAAAGAAGAACGGTGATAGAGATTATTTAGCTGAGGAGGGAAGCTAAAGAAAAGTTATGATATATTTAGCTGAGAAGTGGAGCTAAAGAAGAGTGGTGATAGAGATTATTTAGCTAAGGAGGGAAGCTAAAGAAGAGTGATGATATATTTAGCTGAGAAGAGGAGCTAAAGAAGAGTGGTGATAGAGATTATTTAGCTAAGGAGGGAAGCTAAAGAAGAGTGATGATATATTTAGCTGAGAAGAGGAGCTAAAGAAGAGTGGTGATAGAGATTATTTAGCTAAGGAGGGAAGCTAAAGAAGAGTGATGATACATTTAGCTGAGAAGAGGAGCTAAAGAAGAGTGGTGATAGAGATTATTTAGCTGAGAGGAGGTAGAGTGGGCATAATTATATTTAACTTAGTAGGGGAGCTATTAAGAAGAATTGTCCTAGTTTATAGTTATCCATGTACGGTGCCGGTATTTATTTATTTACTTAATATATACCCGGTATGTTATTATTTTTGTTTTCAAGGAGAGGAGAAAAGGGGTAAATATAAGGTGCCAATGAGCAGTGTGAGATGATTTTATAAGAGACATTTGATACAGGTAGGGCTGAGAAGAGCCAGATAAAGATTATTATGTGGAGAGGAGACAGTGGATAATGATAATGTATAAACTGAATGGTGATATATTATACCCTGTTCCAAATAAAGAGGCCAAAACTCTTGAACATCATCCTCTATAAGTAATCGAAGTAATATATCTACCATCCGGGAAGAGTCAGCTAAGGCATAGGTGTGGACATATGCAGCCCATTTTGCTGAAACCCTTTTTGAGTTACAGAGGTTTGGGTTTACGATTTCTGGCCTACCTACGGTAGCCTACTTGGAACAGGGACAAGATTCTATGTTAAGGATATAAGAGAACATTGATAGAATATAGGAGAAAATTGATAAAGAATATAGGAGAAATTTAATAAAGCATATAGGAGAAAATTGATAAAGAATATAGGAGAAAATTGATAAAGAATATAGGAGAAAATTGATAAAGAATATAGGAGAAATTTAATAAAGCATATAGGAGAAAATTGATAAAGAATATAGGAGAAAATTGATAAAGAATATAGGAGAAAATTGATAAAGAATATAGGAGAAAATTGATAAAACATAGGAGAAAATTGTTAAAGAATATAGGAGAAAATTGTTAAAGAATATAGGAGAAAATTGATAAAACATATAGGAGAAAATTGATAAAGAATATAGGAGAAAATTGATAAAGCATATAGGAGAAAATTGATAAAGAATATAGGAGAAAATTGTTAAAGAATATAGGAGAAAATTGATAAAGAATATAGGAGAAAATTGATAAAGCATATAGGAGAAAATTGATAAAGCATATAGGAGAAAATTGATAAAGGAGAGAGTTGAACATTAATAAACGTGGAATGGCAGAGAGGAACTAGAAAAGCGAGCTGATAAAAATAACCCATTTAACCACATGCAAACTAATAATGTTCTTTCTTTTTTCAGGTGAGTACGAATGGAAGCTGACGAACATTGAAGCAGATTCGGTAAGAGACTGGTATTTACTCCTAATTTTACCCTACGTTGCGAATTACTACACCATTGCTAAATATTTATGAGAGATTAAGGTACCCGTAGCCTATGTGTATTTATGTTGATGAGTTATGGGGAGATGGGTCGTTTTACTGGTCCACCTTCTTCCTCATGTTTAGCCCCATTAGTTTTCTGATTTTGAGACGTTTGGCCCATTAGTTAGTTAGTTAGTTAAAACTGTTTGTGTCATTTAGTTGTCCATTTTTTCCTGGCGAGCAAAAGCTAGCCTGTAATTTAAGAAGAATCGGCCTTTGGCCGGGACATTTTCTATCGAAAAATTTACAAATTTATCTTGAAGGAGGGTCTGGGGGGTTAAGATTGATGGAGTTCTAAAAAAAAATGTAAAACTAAACTAAAAAAAGATAATAAAAATATAGACAAATGAGTCAATAAATACGCCATCCCCAGCTTAATTAATAGCGTAACCTGAGCGGGTTGAGGTGTTTGTCTGCGGGGGCCAGGTGTAGCACAGTGGTGGTTTATGACAGCCAAAGGGTTTATAGAGCATAATGGTGTTTTAACTGTCATGTACCCAACCATCTCACACGCTCACTTTGCGCACCAAGTTAAGTTAAAAGGGGGGTGACCTGCTTTTTGTTATTTCTGTCCTTTTCTCTCTTTCTCTGGCTTGTATCCATTCGGCCCCATTCAGCCAACTATTTTAAGACGTTTATCCCCATCTAGGTGTCGATTTCCTCCTGGCGAGCGATAGCGAGCCAGCATTATATGAAGAAATCCGGCTTCGCCGGAGAAATTTTTCTATCGAAAAATGTACAAATTTAGCCTGCTGTCAAACAAAAATAAAAAATATGCTGGCTCGCTACCGCTCACCAGTAAAAAATTGACACCTGGATGGGGATAAACGTCTTAAAACAGTAGGCTGAATGGGGCCAAATGGATACAAGCCAGAGAAAGATAGAAAAGGACAGAACAAAAACAGGCCACCCCCCTTAGGTCACCAGGGAGTGGTGGGGAGGTTTACCCACGGTATAAAGACAATAGAGTAACTATACCGTGGGTTTAACCCTTTGGCTTCAACTAAACGCTTGAGATTATGGCCAGAGCTCGAACTTTCTTATAGCCGGGAACTCGGAACTTGGCAATTTTGGATTATTTTACAGTATTTAACTTGGAAGAAAGTGCCTGACTCCGAGGGTTCATTGAGTGTGTTTAACCCTCTCCGACATATGACTCCGAGGGTTCATTGAGTGTGTTTAACCCTCTCCGACATATGACTCCGAGGGTTTATTGAGTGTGTTTAACCCTCTCCGACATAATTATGACTCCGAGGGTTCATTGAGTGTGTTTAAGTTAATATGCACGTAGTAATATATGACACACACTCACTCTCTCTCTCCAGCAGCTGTGTCAAGGTCGGCAACAAGTGGGTGGAAGAGGTGGGGGTGGGATTCAAGGGGGACTTTATTACCCCCCCCCCCCCTCGTACCGTGGTCTTTTTAGTTGTATTCTAGCTACATATAGACGATTTTGTGCTGCTAAAGAAGGATCCTTTGGTGTAAAAGGGGCTAAGTGAAATAGTTAGTAACATATTGTAATTGGTAGTTCTACTAAACATCGATGTAAAACAAACTCCAATTTCCTTATAGCCCAAAACTCGTAACATTTTGAATTGAGTTTAATGTATATATAAATGTACTGCCACCATATTTTAGTGGGTAATTCTGCTAAATGTTGATACCAAAAAAAAAAAAAAAAAAAGACTCCAACTTCCTAAAAGCCTCAAACTCACAGGTGGTCAATTGGTGTTTTGTGGCATGTGTGTGTGGGTCTGAATGTTGGTAATGTCCATGTGTGTGAGTGAATGTTGGTAATGTTGCTTCCTGCTTGTAGTTGCTTGTATAGGACGAGACGGTAATGCTGATACAACGCTTAACACTATCTGATGTGACGTATTGGAGGTTACTAGCATATTTTGTTTATTATTGATTGAGGGTTTTATTTAATTGCTTACGCCATTTTGGATTAGTGTATTTTTAGTTTGTGAAACTAAGCTTAAAATACTGTATGTTTGCTCAGACCCCTTTCAAACTTAAAAAACTCTCCTCAGGCTCACGATGTATATTGTTCGGTAGAAAGATTACCAGGCCAAAGTCTGACTTTTCCAAATATGCAGGCTCGCTATCGCTTGCCCAGAAAAGATCGATACCTGAATAGGGTGAAATGTCTTATAATCGTCAAGTACTGAAGTGAAACAGGGAGGACCGACTCTCCTCGTACCAGATAGGGTTAACCTATGATGACGTAGTTTTCATCGTATTCTGGTGACCATTAGACGATTTTCTTAAGCTTATAATCTACCCCCAGGACTTCAAAGTGGTAAATGTTATCTCAATATAGTATACACTGCATAACAGGTCCTTCTCAAACTGCATAACATCTCAAATTGCATAATATCGTTTAATTTTAGCCAGAATCAAAGGTAAAAAGGCGTCATCGTGCTGAATGGGTTAAGGAGAGGTATTTAGTTTGTGCCCTACTTTTTCATCAAGCTTAAAATTACACCCCCTAGACCCCCTTTCAAGATAAATTTGTACATTTTTCGGTAGAAAAATTTCCCGGCCAGAGGCCGGTTGCTCTTAAATTACAGGCTCGCTATCGCTCGCCAGGAAAAAATTGACACCTAAACGGCACGAAAGGTCATACAAATGACAGAAATGGGGCAAAATTTCTTAAAATATCCAAACTACTAGGGCGAAAGTCTTAAAATCTCAAAAGCAATGGGGCTAAACATGAGGGAGAAAGGGGTCAAGAAAAAAATCCCTCAAGTGGAAATCTCCCCTTAAGTAATGGAATATACAAGTACGAGATACCTTTTATGAGCGCATTAAAATCATCTAAGGTTAGCCAGAATACAGTAATTGACTTGTATTCTAGCTAGTATTATAATGTATTTGTATTTGTACTTGTATTCTAGCTAGTATTATAATGTATTTGTATTTGTACTTGTATTCTAGCTAGTATTATAATGTATTTGTATTTTGGGCTGGCACTTGGCGATTTTAATATGCTCAGTGTCTTTTCTAAGCGTAATATAGGCCTAATCGTCTAGGGTATATTTTTATCTTATAGGACAAACTCAAATATCTCGCTCGAAATTGGCAAAAACAAGCACAATTCTCATTAATAATTCAACAAAATGGCCCACCCTTGACATATATAATTCTTACTGTTTCTATCTGTGTATCTTGGATGGCCTTGTTAAGCTAATATAAGCTTTTGAATCAGCTCAACAAGCATCTGTGCCTCATTTCAAGCCCCACTATCACGTGACTCGAGCACACAACCCGCAGATGTGAAGACGCCTATTCATGTGTCACATCATCTTTCAGGAGAGGTTACTTCGTTTTGTACGTTACTCATCACATTTGTCACAGTTCATGACACCTCCACCTCCCTCATGTTTCATACCGGGTATGTTCATAATGAGTAACAGGTGATGAGTGTTGTCTTCTTGTGTGTGTGTGTGTGTGTGTGTGTTATGTTATGTTATGTTATGTTATGTGTGTTTTCATAATACAATTGTCAGGTGCTTTCGAATGGAATATAGAAAACGTCGTCTGGTTGAAGAGGATTAAGGCAATAGGTACCGCTATTTTGTGTCGGTAGTCGTAACCAATAGAATCGCCTGACATCCCCCCCCCCCCCTCCCTCACCACGATCAACAGGCGAACGTGCTACCCACTATACCACACTGGCTTATATCAAAACAAAGTGGGTTGTATAAGCGGGTTTGTGTTTGCATGCGAAGTAGGCAAGAGTGAAGGAAAAGGAGAGAGAGAGAGAGAGAGAGAGAGACTTTACGTGTACCGGTATATTTCTATCACTAGTAAAGATGAAGACAAGTTTTAGACCAGAAAACAATAGAAGAATAAGAAGAACCAGGGCAACATATGGAAATCCTGGAAGTTGAGAAGAAATACACCCTCGGAGTCGCACAGGGGAGGGAGCATGACTTTGTACATAAAAGATAATCGTGAGAAAACCAACAACAATAACAAGGGCAAACGAGAGAGAGAGAGAGAGAGAGAGAGAGAGAGAGAGAGAGAGAGAGAGAGAGAGAGAAATAATATGACCAGGGATAGTATTAATTATAGACAATTTCGGAAACGGGAACATTTAAGCGGAAATAGCAGTTGTGTGTGTGTGTGTGTTCATAATTGTAGTTTGACAAGATTTTAGTTTTTTTTATAGTATTGTCCCGCTTCCTAGACATTATTATCAATGACAATTACTCATCTCCTTGCTCAAGGGAGATAGTAACCGCCGTATGTCTCAGAAAACCTTCATCAACCTGAGCGAGATTTGATCCCGGGTCTGCTGGGTAGCAGGCGGGAACGGTACCACTGAGCTAGCCGTACGGTGTGTGGTCATCAATACACACACACAGACACATACTTCAAATACGGATTTTATGTGTGTGTGTGTGTATATTCGTTAATACACACACACACACATACCTCCCCCCCCCCCCCCCCAAGACCCACCCGGCCTAAGACTCTCTCTCTCTCTCTCTCTCTCTCTCTCTCTCTCTCTCTCTCTCTCTCTCTCTCTCTCTCTCTCTCTCTCTCTCTCTCTCTCTCTCTCTCTCTCTCTCTCTCTTAAGGAAAAGGAATCAACTCCACAAACTTGTAAAAAATAACACAAACACTGAAGTAATTAAAAACGTGTACAAAAATAGTAGAAGGGAAGTGAAAAAAAATAATTAGGGCGAACAAACAAAATTACGAAATGACTATTGCCAGAGAGAGTGCCACAAACCCCACAAAATTCTACAGTTACGTAAATAAAAATAAACAGATCAAAAGCGGAATCGGACCGCTAATAGAAGATGGCCAGACAATAACAGGTGACACAAACACGGCAAATATGCTCAACAAATATTTTGGCTCAGTTTTCACAGAAGAAGTTATCGATCATACCCCTGAAAATAACACCTCAACTCATGTGATAGGAGATTTCACCATCAGTGTTAGCGAAGTACAAAGCAAATTGAGTAATTCAAATGTAAATAAGACCCCGGGACCCGACATGCTCCACCCGAAAATAATTAAGAATGTTAAGGACGAAATAGCAAAACCCCTGACACAACTATTTAACTTATCATTACTACAGGGGATTGTACCGAGTGATTGGAAAGATGCGAACATTACGCCGATATACAAGAAGGGTAGCAAGGCCAAAGCGAGTAATTACAGACCAATTAGTCTAACTTCAATTGTAGGAAAAATCATGGAAAAAAATCCTTAGAGATAAGATAGTAGATTACCTCGAATCAAACAAGCTAATCAAAAATAGTCAACACGGCTTTAGATCAAATAAGTCATGCCTAACAAATTTGATTGAATTTTATAACAACTATTCACATATAACGACATGACGAAATCACTAGATATAATCTTCTTGGACTTTCAAAAAGCTTTCGACAAGGGTGCCACACCGAAAACTATTGGCTAAACTGGAGAGGATAGGTATCAAAGGTGAAATTCATTCTTGGATAAAAAATTGGCTTACAGACAGAAGACAGAGAGTGGTGATAAATGGAGTGGAATCGGAGTGGGAGCCTGTCACTAGTGGAGTTCCACAGGGTTCAGTCCTTGGACCGGTCCTGTTTCTCATTTACATTAACGATATTGATGTAGGGGTAAACTACACCATTTCCAAATTCGCCGACGATACAAAAATAGGAAATACAGTCCTGAACGAAGATGATAGAAATGCGTTGCAATCTGATTTAAACAAGATATCAGAGTGGTCGAAAAAATGGCAGATGCCCTTCAATGTCGATAAATGTCAGGTGCTGCAGGTTGGTAGCAGAAATATGAAATACAAATACGAAATGAATGGCAAACAAATAAAAACCGCAACGGTTGTAAAAGACCTAGGGGTACTAATATCTGAAAACCTAAAAACTTCCGACCAATGTATAGCAGCTGCAAATAAGGCAAACATAGCATTGGGCTTTATTAAACGAAAATTTACATATAAACATGAGAACGTAATAGTGCCACTGTTCAAAAGTATGGTGAGGCCCCACCTTGAATATGGTGTGCAGTTATGGTCACCTTATCTGATCAAGGACATTGTAAGACTCGAGTCAGTACAGCGTAGAGCGACGAAGATGATACCCTCATTAAGAAATAAATCATATGAAGAAAGACTTAAACGATTGAACCTGTTGTCATTAAAAAAGAGGAGGTTGAGGGGTCAGCTTATTGAGTGCTTTAAGATACTAAAAGGTTTCGACAAAGTCGATGTAAATGCACTATTCACATTAAACAATACTAATCAAACTCGCGGAAATGGAATGAAATTAAAAAACCAAAAAGGCAAACCTAGATGTCACAAAGAGTTTCTTCACCTACAGTGTGGCGACAGAGTGGAATAAACTACCAGCGAGAGTGGTGGAGAGCGACACAATAAACGCTTTCAAGGGAAGGCTTGACCTCTATCTGCAGAGGGCTGGGGTGATATGAAAAAAAAAAAAAAAAAAAAAAAAAATTATGTATGTGTATGTGTGTGCACTGTACAGTATGTATATATATGTATGTATGTGTGTATGTATGTATGTGTATATGTGTGTGTAATGTGTGTATATGTATGTAACGGTGTATATATATATATATTATATATATATTATATATATATATATATATATAATCATATATATATATTATATATATATATATATATATATATATAGATATATATATGATATATATATATATATATATATATACTATATATATAGTTTGTAAGGCCAGACTGCCTAGTAAGGACCTTGAGGTCTGTGTGGTCTGTGTATCTATGTAGCTCTCTCTCTCTCTCCCATGTATGTGTGAGATTAGATTCCCCGGAGGTGTATATAACTGGTGCCATAGACGAGGGTGGAGGATAAAGATAGCAGATCCTCCTTGATTATATACCGATACCACGGCTTGCGATAGGCGCCACTGCTCGGTTAACGGGAGATTTCCACTTGAGGGAATTTTTTCTTGACCCCTTTCTCCCTCATGTCTAACCCCATTGCTTTTGAGATTTTAAGACGTTTGCCCCATTAGTTTGGTGATTTTTAAGAATTTCCGCCCCATTCTGTCAATTTTAAGACCTTTTGTGCCATGTAGGTGTCGATTTTATCCTGGCGAGCGATAGCGAGCCTGTAATTTAAGAGTAATCGGCCTTCGGCCGGGACATTTTTCTACCGAAAAATGTACAAATTTATCTTGAAAGGGGGTCAAGGGGGTGAAATTTTAAGATTCCTGGAGGAGTAGGAAACAAACTAGAAACCTGCCCTTAAGGGGGTACTGGTTTGTTTTGGCTCTATCATATATGTATTTATTTATTGTATGGTAACCTCGCTAGACCTCTATCAAGCTTAACAAAAAACACCCCCTAAATCCCCCTTCACGATAAATTTGTACATTTTTCGGCAGAACAATGTTTGGTTCCTCCAAGAATTACAGGCTCGCTATATCTCGCCAGAAAATAATCGACACCTAAATGGCACGACAGGTCAAGGCCTATTGACAAAGAAATGGGGCGAAAGTTCTTAAAATCGCCAATCTAATGGAGTGAACGCCATAAAATCTCATAGCTAATGGGACTAAACATGAGGGAGAACAGGCAACTACCTCCCCCTTAAGATTATCGTTTCTTGGTCGATAAGCAAGATAGAGAAAGATAACTCATTTGTGTTAACATAGAAAGTTGATTTAGTGTCCCGGAAATATTAGGAATTAACCCCTTGGGAATTATGATGTATATATATATTAGGAATTAACCCCTTGGGAATTATGATGTGTATATATATATATTAGGAATTAACCCCTTGGGAATTATGATGTATATATATATTAGGAATTAACCCCTTGGGAATTATGATGTGTATATATATATATTAGGAATTAACCCCTTGGGAATTATGATGTATATATATATTAGGAATTAACCCCTTGGGAATTATGATGTGTATATATATATTAGGAATTAACCCCTTGGGAATTATGATGTATATATATTAGGAATTAACCCCTTGGGAATTATGATGTGTATATATATATATTAGGAATTAACCCCTTGGGAATTATGATGTATATATATATTAGGAATTAACCCCTTGGGAATTATGATGTGTATATATATATATTAGGAATTAACCCCTTGGGAATTATGATGTATATATATATATTAGGAATTAACCCCTTGGGAATTATGATGTATATATATATATTAGGAATTAACCCCTTGGGAATTATGATGTGTATATATATTAGGAATTAACCCCTTGGGAATTATGATGTATATATATATATTAGGAATTAACCCCTTGGGAATTATGATGTGTATATATATTAGGAATTAACCCCTTGGGAATTATGATGTGTATATATATTTGCCCCTTCTGTACCGGCGACGTCTTTTTACTTTTATTCTAGCCATATTTAGACAGTTCTGTGCTGTTTAAGGGGAGATTTCCACTTGAGGGATTTTTTTCTGGACCCCTTTCTCCCTCATGTTTAGCCCCCTTGCTTATGAGATTTTAGGACATTCGCCCCATTATTTTGGCGATTTTAAGAACTTTCACCCCATTTCTGTAAATTTTAAGACCTTTCGTGCCATTTAGGTGTCGATTTTTTCCTGGCGAGCGATAGCGAGCCTGTAATTTAAAAGGCACCGGCTTTCGGCCAGGAAATTTTTCTACCGAAAAATGTACAAATTTATCTTGAAAGGGGGTCTAGGGGGTGTAATTTTAAGCTTGATGGAGGTCTAGGGAACACGCTAAAAACCTCCCCTTAAGAAGGATTTGATATAGTAAAAAGAGTTAAAGTGAGATAGTTCGAAGCCTGTTGATTGCTGGTGGACCTACTGTATATTAAACTGAATACAATCGTCTAATCGTAGCCAGATTAAAGTTAAAATGAGGACACCGGTATTGAGAGGGGTTAAGGGGGTATTACTCGCTCTTTCTGGACCCCCTTCTCCCTCAAGCGTAACAATCCACATCGAACACACACACACACACACACACACACATATAAATATACACACACTATATAAACGAGGAGATGCTGGAGAAAATAATAAAAACATTGGTGAGACCAAGACTGGAGTATGCGGCAGTGGTGTGGGCACCACATCTAAAAAAGCATATAAAGAAGCTGGAGAAGGTTCAGAGAGCTGCAACTAGGATGATACCAGAACTGAGAGAATTACCATATGAGGAGAGATTAAAGAAATTAGATTTACCATCTCTAATGGATAGGAGGGAGAGAGGCGATATGATTATGATGTACAAATGTGTGAGAGGACTCGAAAAGGTGGACAAGAAGGGTTATATTGTGAAAGATAATGGTAGAACTAGGGGGCATAGATATAAACTAATGAAAGGAAGATGTAAAGGAGATGTGAGAAAGTATAGTTTCCCTTACAGAAGTATAAGTAAGTGCAAATCAGTTGGAAGAGGAAGTGGCGTGTGCCAAAAACATTCATATTTTTAAGGCAAAGTTAGATAATTGTAACTCAGGAAGTGGGACAATACGAGCCTAAAAAGCTCAACTCCTGTATACTACAAATAGGTAAATACAAATAGGTAAATACACACACACACACACACACACACACACACACACACACACACACACACACACACACACACACACACACACACACACTGTACTATAGTCAATTCATTATAGTTTGACCAGAAAGTGTAAAGCCTAAGCTCTGTAACTCCAACTGGGCTAGAGGAAATGGGCTGTAGATTTTCAAACCTATTCCCTGGCTGACTCTTCCTAAATGGTGAAAATAGTGCCTCGAATACCAGTACTCTAGTTGTTATGGATTTACAGAGGTTAGGGGTTACAATTTCTGGCCTACTTAGAATGAATGAACTATAGTAATGAATGAATTATAGAGGCTGTGGGTAATATTTGATAACGTTATAATGTGTGTGTCTGCGTGTGCATTAGTATACCCCTTGTGGTTACTCATTTACGGTCCTGTCTGGTGGGTTATCTGATCCCAAAGCTGTCATCAAGGGCTTGACCCTCTTATGTTTGTGATGCGCAGTACCGGTATTTCAGTGGGTCGGGAAAGGGGATGACAGATATGAGATAGATACAAGAGATACAATAAATATATTAGTTACAATATATACAATAGATACAATAATGCCCAGATACGATACATATAATAGTTACAATAGATAGAATAATACGCATATACAATAGATACAATAATGCCCTGATACGATACATATAATAGTTACAATAGATAGAATAATACGCAGATACAATAATGCCCAGTTACGATAGATATAATATATACAATAATGCATTGCTTCATCAAGTTAAAAGCAAGAATATTTATTTTAATATAAGAACACAGTAATACATGTGTGGTGTGCAGTATATTATGCCCTCCCGTGCCTGTTCGTGCTTTCTCCCGTGCCTGTTTGCGCTTATTACCTCCCGTGCTTTGTGTTCGTGCATATCGGTGGCGCCCCCTTGGTGACACACACAGACACACAGACACACACACACACACACACACACACACACACACACACACACACACACACACACACACACACACACACCTCTATCTTATCTCAAACACTAGTTTCTTTCTTGTATTGCTTGTTTGGTTATACTTGCTTCTTTCTTCCCGTGCGTGTTCGTGTTTCCTATCTCTCGTGCTTTCCACATGTCGTACTCCAACCCCCGGTCCAGCTCTCGTGCCTGTTCGTGCATTCATGTGCCGTGCTTCCCATCCGCCGTGCTTCCCTCCTCTCGTGCTTCCTCTTTACCGTGCTTCCGTGCCCTTGGTGAACATATCGGTGTTGCGCCTCCCGGGTGACACACACACACACACACACACACTTTCTCTCTCGCTCTCTCTCTCCCTCTCCCTCTCCCTCTTATCTCAGGCACTATGAGTATTTTTTTCTCTCTTCCCTGCCTGTTTGCCGGAGATGTGACAGGTGTGTGTGTGTGTGGGGGGGGGGGTGAAGGCACAGTGGGTGGGTGGGGGTGGGTTTAAGTGGAGGTGTGGGTGAATGTCGAGGCAGATACAGTATGTGGAGGTGGGGTGGGTACTGTGGGTGGAGGGAGTTAAGGTGGAGGAATACTCGTAGAAGGGAGGGATGGGGAGGTATAGAGTCATCGACAATAAATAATACGAATTTTATTTTATTTTTCTCTTGATATACAGCCGCCATAGTTTTCAATCTAGAGGTAAAACTTTAAAGGTATGGTGAGATAGGCCCTGAGTAGGTTTTAAACTTTAAAGTGACATTTTAACCTGGGCGTTTAGGAGTGGGGCCATTTAGGAGTGGGGCTATTTAGGAGTGTCGCCGTATAGGAGTGTCGCCGTTTAGGAGTGTCGCCTTTTTTTAGTGTGGCCGGTTTAGGAGTGTGGCTGTTAAGGAATGTGTCCGTTTTGTAGTGAGGCTGTTATGACCTGCCACCAAATGAACACAGGTGGTTTGGGAGGCTGGAGGGAAAAGGGGGGGGGGCCTCCTTCCTTCCTTCCTTCCGTCTCTCTTACCTGTCATCTCTCTCTCTCTCTCTCTCTCTCTCATCTTTGTATATACCGATATATTACAAAATGGGACAATAGACAAAAAGTGCTTATAGTGAATTCAAGGCCCAATCATAGTGTTTTGGGAAAGGTATTTAAGGGGGGTCACTGGCTTTTTGTTTTATCTTTCTCTCCTTTTCTCTCTTTCCCTGGTTTGTATCCATTCGACCCCATTCAGCCAACTGTTTTAAGACGTTTATCCCCATCCAGGTGTCGATTTATCCCTGGCGAGCGATAGCGAGCCAGCATTGTATGGAGAAATCCGGCTTTGCCAGAGACATTTTTCTATCGAAAAATTTACAAATTTATCTTACTGTCAAAACAAAAATATATATATGCTGGTTCGCTACCGCTCGCCTGAAAAATATTGACACCTGGATGGGGGTAAGTGTCTTAAAACAGTAGGCTGAATGGATACAAGCCAAAGAGATAGGGAGAGAAAGATAAAAATAAGCGAGGTTGGCTCCCTTAATGTAATTGTGTGGGTGTAGGTGTTTATTTGTTTTGCTTTAGGAATATGAACGATATCTTAAAGAACAATTATGAGGATGAAGAGGATTTTTTGTATTATTATTATTATTATTATTATATTAATAGTATACAGTATATATATTTATTATATTTGTATTTATTATTATTATTATTATATTTATTATTATATTTATTATTATATTTATTATATATTATTATTATTATTATTATTATATTTATTATTATATTTATTATATTATATTATTATATTTATTATTATTATTATTATATTTATTATTTTTATTATTTATATTATTATTTTATTTATTATTATATTAATAGTATACAGTATATTTTGTTTGAATTATTATTATCGCCTCTTTGCATTCTTTATTATTTTGTGTCGTTGTTGATTCTTCCTCTTTATTTAATTTCCTCTTCTGGCCTTTTCTTCTTTAACAAGGTCATACGGTATACATTACCTTGTTCTCTCTCACTTTAATAGTATTCTCTGGATTTGTTATTCCTCTCTCTCTCTCTCTCTCTCTCTCTCTCTCTCTCTCTCTCTCTCTCTCTCTCTCTCTCTCTCTCGTCTGTGTGCGTCAATTACGAAGGCCTCTGAATTATCGACTTTAATGTTTGCTTTCTTAACCCAGAGAAGCCCATGTCAAATAGGCTTAGGGCTAACTGCCCTCCTCCGCTTTGTATTATTATATTAAGGGGAGGTTTCCACTTGAAGGACTTTTTTCTTGACCCCTTTCTCCCTCATGTCTAGCCCCATCGCTTTTGAGATTTTAAGACGCTCGCCCACTTTAGTTTGTCGATTTTAAGAACTTTCGCCCCATTTCTGTCAATTTTAAGAACTTTCGTGCCATTTAGGTGTCGATTTTTTCCTGGCGAGCGATAGCGAGCCTGTAATTTGAGAGGAACCGGCCTTTGGCCGGGAAATTTACAAATTTATCTTGAAAGGTGTAATTTTAAGTTTGATGGAGTTCTAGGGAAGAAACTAAATACCTCCCCTTAAGGGATTGAATTTTGGTGAATATATTTGGTTGTCTGTCCTTTTGTTTACTTATTCCTTCAGTTCATTCTTCTTTCCTCCCTCCTTTCTTTATTTATTTCATTATCTCCTTTCCCTCCTTCCTTCCATATATTCTTCCTTTATTCTGGTCTTCCCTTAATGTTCCCTTTCTCTCTCCTTCCATGCCTGCAATCTTTCATCCCTCCCTCTCTCCTTCCCTCCCTCAATAACTTCCTTCCTCCCTCCTTCCCTCCTTCTATATTTGACGCCTTCCCTTCCTTACTTCTTCCTTCCCTTTCTCCCTGCCTCCCTCTCCCTCCCTTCCTTCTTTCCTTCCTTCCTTCCTGCCTCCCTCTCCCTCCCTTCTTTCCTTCCTTCCTGCCTCCCTCTCCCTCCCTCCCTTCCTTCCTGCCTCCCTCTCCCTCCCTTCCTTCCTGCCTCCCTCTCCCTCCCTTCCTTACTTCTTCCTTCCCTTTCTCCCTGCCTCCCTCTCCCTTCCTTCCTTCCTTCCTTCCTTCCTTCCTTCTTTCCTTCATTCCTTCCTGCCTCCCTCTCCCTCCCTTCATTCATTCCTTCCTTCTTTCCTTCCTTCCTTCCTGCCTCCCTCCCTCCCTCCCTCTCCCTCCCTCCCTCCCTCCCTTCCTTCCTTCCTTCATTCCTTCCTTCTTTCCTTCCTTCCTTCCTTCCTGCCTCCCTCCCTCTCTCCTTCCTTCCTTCCTTCCTTCCTTCCTTCCTTCCTTCCTTCCTTCCTTCCTTCCTTCCTCCCCCCCCCCCCCCCCCCCCCCCTCCCCCTCCCCCTCCCCCTCCCCCTCCCCTCCCTTCCCTTCCCTTCCCCCCTTCCTTCCTTCCTGTGTCAAGCGACTTGTTACACTCACTTCATTAAGGTAAAAGGGAGGAGGAGGAGGGTTGAGGTAAAGGAAGAAGGAGGGAAGGGGAGCAGGAGGATGGCAGGGGAAAAGGAGTAGAGGGAGAAGAAATATAGTGAAAGAGAAGAGAGGGAGAATGTGATGATGTGGCATAATAAGAGGAAGAAAAGCAGTTAAGAAGGAGAAGAAGAGATGAGACGACAATGAATACACGAAAAATGAATAGGGAGTAATCGGAGAATGAATGGTCGGAAGAGAAGAAGGAAAGTAAAGTAAGAAGGAGAACAGAGGACGAAGTGAAAGAGTAGGTTCAGTAAAAGTGTAGAGGAGACAAAGAAGGAGGAAAAGGAGAAGAAATTGACGAAGAGGAGGAAACAGAACAGAAGAAGAGGAAGAGGAGGCGAAAAAGGAGGAATAGGAGAAGAGAAAGAGGAGGAGGTAAAGGAAATGAGGAGGAGTGAAAGGAAATGACAAAGGTAAAGAGGAGGAGGAGAAAGAGAAGAAACGGGAAAGACGAGGAGAAGGAGGAGTAGAAAAACGAGAAGGGGGAAGGAGGAGGAAAAGGAGAAGACAAAGAGGAAGAGCAAAAGGAGGAGGAAAAGGAGAAGAAAGAGAGGAGAAGGAAAAGAAGAAGTGGAAGAGGAGGATAATAAGAAGGAGAAAAGGGAGAAGAAAGAGAGGAAGAGGAGAAGGAAAAGAAGAAGTGGAAGAGGAGGAAAAGAAGAAGGAGAAAAGGGAGAAGAAAGAGGAAGAGGAGAAGGAAAAGAAGACGTGGAATAGGAGGAAAAGAAGAAGGAGAAAAGGGAGAAGAAAGAGAGGAAGAGGAGAAGGAAAAGAAGACGTGGAATAGGAGGAAAAGAAGAAGGAGAAGAAAGAGAGGAAGAGGCAGGATAAGATAGGAGTAGAAACAGGAAGATGTAATGATATTGAATGTGGAATATTGTGATTGATATTAATGGAAAGGGGGATAGCCTGGACCAGATTGACAGATTGATGGATAAGTCAATACGTATATCATTATTGATGAAGATGTGTGCTACAAGGAGTTACCGTACGAGGAGTAGTTAGTATCTCAAAGACCTTGCGATTCTTTACTAGAATGCAGATATACTCTTGGTGTAGGCCTAAGTAAAGAGATTATAAAGTGCATTACCGGTACTTTTATCGCAAGGCGTCCATACAAAATATATATTTTGTTCTTAAACTGTTGTACTGAAGAACTATTGACAACTTATTATAATGGGAGTTTGTTTCAGGTAGAACAGATTCTATATATAAAGAAGTTTGCACATACACTGGTGCTAAATCTTTGCAGTTTCAACTTCTCATTGTGGTTGCGTGTTGTATTCACGTGAACGGTAAACATCTTGTAAACCACGTTGTCAATTCCATTTAGTATTATACAAACTTCAATCGGTTTACCTTGTAGTCAGCGTGTTCCCAATTAAGGGGGGTCACCGTTTTTTTTTTTATCTTTCTCTCCTTTTCTTTCTTTCCCTGGCTTGTATCCATTCGGCCTCATTCAGCCAACTGTTTTAGGACGTTTATCCCCATCCAGGTGTCGATTTATTCCTGGCGAGCGATAGCGAGCCAGCATTGTATGGAGAAATAAGGCTTCGCTGGAGAAAATATTCTATAGAAAAATTTACAAATTTAGCTTGCTGTCAAAATAAAAATATACCTGTATATATAAATATATATATATATATATATATATAAATATATATATATATATATGCTGGCAAGGAAAATATTGACACCTGGATGGGGGTAAACGTCTTAAAACAGTAGGCTGAATGGGGCCGAATGGATATAAGCCAAAGAGAGAGGGAGAGAAAAAGAAAACAAAAGTGAGGTGGACTCCCTTAAAGGAGACCGAAAGCTCTCTACAGATCCTCATAGATAATTCTCCTGTTTGATGGGATATGTTTTGTACCTTGGATGCTGAAAAGTTGTAGAGAGAGAGAGAGAGAGAGAGGGGGGGGGGGGGTAATTATGCCTATATTGTGTCGTCTCAGTGTTGTGTGTGTACCGTATATTATTAAAGAGAAGGTCTCAATGTTGCAAAGTGTTGACAGAGCAGGCATCTTTACTCTCACTACATAACCTCTCTCTCTCTCTCTCTCTCTCTCTCTCTCTCTCTCTCTCTCTCTCTCTCTCTCTCTCTCTCTCTCTCTGTATGTATGTACCGTATGTATATAATATTATGTTTGTGTGTGTGTGTTTACTCCTATGTGTATGTGTGATTATTGTGTGTTGACTTGTATGCAGGCTTCGTATGCGTGCCTGTGTACCCCCCCCCCCCCCCCCCCCCCACACACACACACACACATGAATGCCTCTTGCTGCCGCGTTGTTTCCGGGCGAAGTATTGAAAACTGCTTTCCCATCTGGTTCCACAATGGCGCCCTATCTGACCTTCATCTTGGCCTGTCTCGCACGGGGGAGTTTTTATATTATCGCTATTTTCTATGTGTTGTCATTTCTTGTTACCGTATATACTTGTTCTATTTTGTATGCACTAGGCTGTACAACTAATATAATAATAATAATAATAATAATAATAATAATAGTTTTATTGTCTCATTCATTAAATCCCCACACCACACACGCGCGTTTATATATAATTTATATATATATATATATATATATATATATATATATATATATATATATATATATATATATATATATATATATATATACAGTATATACGGTATATATCAAACCTATGCATATCGGTATATTTAAATGGAGATTTTGCTATTGTTTTTCTTAATTATATTTTCGCCCCCACTTTGAGAGAGAGAGAGCCTTCCACATTATATTTATTGGGAGCACTGATAGAAAATACTAGAAGACATAATGTGATGCCAAGGTGCGGATAATTGGTTGATAGTATATATATATATATATATATATATATATATATATATATATATATATATATATATATATATATATATATATATATATATATATATATTATATATACATACGGTAATATAAAGGTCATATTAACGCATTCCTATCCATCAATAATAATACATTTAGATTTAAGAAAAAGAAAAAATAATTTTCTCATATGGGAAGTGAATCAGAAATGTTGCGAATAATGTATGTATGTACTCTGGCACATACCCCATTGCTGGGGGTGGCCGACTCGAGACAGAGGCCGAACAGAAACCTGTAAAGTTCCAATTCTTAGGGTCCGGGACCACTTTCACGTTCCCTCGCCCCTTTCTCTGGTGCAATTAAGAACATAAGAACATAAGAAAATGGGAGTCTGCAGAAAGCCGATTGGCCTAAGCAAGGCAGATCCCTGTCCCACACAACCCCAATTCAATTACAAAGCCCAATTATAGGCTTCACACTCTAATACCCTGAGGATCATCTTACCAAAACGGTTAGAGATTAACGCAGGATTATGGAGGTCTGCAGAGCGCTGATTGGCCCAACCCGGCTGATCCCCCTTCACACCCAACCCTTCTCGTCCATATGCTTATCCAATTTTATCTTAAAGCTCCCTACAGTTTTAGATCCCACTATAGCACTTGGTAGTCCATTCCACCCATCTACAACTCTGTTACCAAACCAATACTTGCCTATATCTTTTCTGAAACGAAATTTATCTAATTTGAAACCATTGGTACGAGTTCTTTCGCTATCACTGAGCTTTAGTACATTTTGGCATGTCCCCTTTGTTAATCCCACTAACCCACTTGAACACCTCTATCATATCCCCTCTAACTCTGCGTCTCTCTAACGAATGTAAACCTAATTTCTTCAACCTTTCTTCATACGAAAGATTTCTAATATTATGGATCATTTTTGTCATTCTACGCTGTACTCTCTCCAATGAATCTATGTCCATTCTGTAATAAGGACACCAAAATTGGACAGCATAATCCATATGGGGTCTCACTAATGACAAGTAAAGTTTTAAGATAACATCAGCAGTTCTGTTACTCACACTCCTAGAGATGAACCCGAGAATCCTGTTTGCCTTATTACGAACGCTTATACACTGTTTTCTAGGCTTCAAATCATTGCTAACAAACACACGTAGATCTTTCTCGCAATCTGAATTTTCTAATTCTAAATTAGCTAGTTTATATTTAACATTTGTTTGCATCTTCCCTATCTTTAATACCTTGCATTTGTCAATGTTAAACTTCATCTGCCAATTTACTGACCATTCATCTAGATCCCTTTGGAGGCACTCTATATCGCTATCTGAATCAATTGATCTCCCTATTTTAGTATCGTCTGCGAATTTACTTATCCTACTAGTTATACCTAAATCTAGGTCATTTATGTATATAAGAAACAACAGGGGACCTAATACCGATCCCTGGGGGACACCACTTTTGACTGCTCCCCATTCTGACTTGGTACCATTTATGCTGACTCTCTGCTTCCTACCAATTAGCCATGACCTAATCCATCCTAACAACGCCCACCTAGTATAATAAGTATAACACACACACACACACACACACACACACACACACACACACACACACATATAGCCTCCCGTGATCTCCTTGCCTGGCCGGAAATTAGATTCCTTGGTACTTTCCTCCAATCATAGTTTTCAATAAATGTGGAAGAGTAAATGTTTATTACGGTTTTGTTTGTTTGTATATGAGAGAGAGAGAGAGAGAGAGAGAGAGAGAGAGAGAGAGAGAGAGAGAGATTTACATAGATACCCTGACTACAGAGATCTTCCTATCCAAACGAGGTGGTCAAGACTTAATATTAGTAGAGATATCAGAACCCCAAATAAAGGAAAGTGGAAGAAAGTGATAGCACAGTAGAAAAGAGAGAGAGAGATGTTTCGTTTAATGGTTCTGTTTGTTTGACTGTACGTTTGTTTTTGTATTACTTTTATAATCGCACGGTACGAATAGCTTACATATTTTGCTTAACCCCTTCTGTACCGGATACGTCCTTTTCACTATATTGTGGCTACTATCAGACGACTTTATTCAGCTTAGGAAGGACGTCTACCTAATAAAAAGCTACAGACTATCTCAAATAATCCTTTTAGCTACCATATATCCTTCCTAGGCTACATAAAATCGTGTTAATGGTGCTGAAGAAAAAAAACGTCACTGGTGCAGAACGGGTTAATATGTTCATAGTATTTTATTCATTGGCCATTTACGTGTCTTCATTTTGTCTGTTCAAAAAAATATATATTTTGAAATAAAAAGGTTGACGCAAAATTGCCATTAAAATGGTTGGTGTGACTGAGCCTTTTGACCTTATGCAAATGACCCTGCAATAAACTGAGACTGGACAACTGCATCCAATTTGTGCCCTTAACCAATTTATAAACAACTTGGTACTAATGTATAAAAGATTATCCGGGTTTGGACACTTAAAAAAGAAGGGACAAGTTGCGACATGGTAGCAGAAATATGACCTATACCATAACAGGTTATTAATAGTTGCAGTATATTATAATGACATACTTAATTTTGATTAGCTATCGTTAGACGATTTTATACAGCTTAGGAAAATATGTGAGAGTTGCAAGGTTAATGAAGATAATGTATGCCATTTTATGTTCTTCCTTGAAATTCTTCCTGAACGGTATAAACTCGCCTAATGATAACCAGTATAAAATGTGAAATTGTTTTATATACAGTATGGTTACTTCCTTTCGTCATAATTGTCTTCCCATGTCTTAGCTCCCAACATGTCTCAATGGAATCCGGTGGTTTTTGTCGACTAGTATTTGATGTTTGGTTACGTCAATCAAGGCGTTATGTATTACTGTGGATATTACTGTATGTGACTGTATCTATATAATCTTTGAATAATTACATAATATGAGCGTTATTGAATCAGAAAATGTGGAGAACTTGCGCTTATAACAGTAGAAAACACCAACTTTCATTGTGTGTCCGATCTCAGTTGTGTAAAGGGTCTCTGCCTTACACAAACGTATGGCCGCGCGGTTGGCAGGCCTGTAGGGAAGGAAGGTTTGGCGCCACGGCCCCTTTGCAGTGTTGCCAGAACTGCTCAGCCTTACGAGTGGTTTCATTCATAACATTACCAGATACTACACTCAATTTCCCTACTCTCTGTTTTGCATTTGTTGTGTAGTTTTTGGGAATTCAGACAGTAGCTTTAATTTCTATATTTTGTATATTGTGCATCCTCAATTTTAGGTTTCAAACCTACTCTAATTTACGTAATGCTACAGTAAGTGTATGGACTACATAAAGTAATATTAATTAGATAACTGTGTTCTCCAATATTAGTCAAGCATCCTACTGACATTTAATTTATATTGATAATATTTGCAATAACATGAAAAATAGGGGGGTTAGATTTGATAACTGATGTTGGTAACTATGACATATCGGATGACATTTTTGTATTATATAACCTAAGTTCATGCTATTTGTGTTGTTATTTCACCTTCAAAACATGGACGTACTTAAACTGAATATCTATCTATCTATCTATATGCTCAGGCCCAATCCCCATTTTGGGGGTAGCCGACTCAAGACAGAGCAAGAACAGGGAAAACACAAAAACAACATAAAACAACAAATAAACACAGACAAAAAGCACAAACTCACACACATCCAGGTCACCCAGGAGAAGACCCAGAGACCAGGGTCACCAAGGTCGCTCCAGCACTCCCCCGGCCCCCGACCACCCGGAGAGGTTCTGATCTCGGCAGGCAGACATGCAGCGGAGCCAAAGCCACAAGCCCTCCCGCCACACTTCCAGGCGCACCCTTCATATTAATCGTCTCCCCGGGCCAGGCGCCTGATGGACTATTATCTAGTCCAACTTGCGCCCGACCCCTTACTCCAAAACTGAATATAATCTAATAAATTACTGAATAAATTCCTCAGAATAAATGCGTCTTCTGAAAATAATTATTAGCCAACTTTGGAAGTAATTTATAGTCCTATGCTCTATTGGTGAGATCCTGTAGTAAGAGAGAGTGGTCATTCATTTCTTCGTATGCCATTTTGGTGCCTCGATTATCAAAGGACGATATGTAAATTGGTATTTTGATCATGTAGAATGCATATCCAAATACCAAACTACGTATCCTGTACCAGAATATCTGAATGTTTATTGTGGTTTTGAAGATATTAGAGTGTAAAGCGAGGATAATATCACCAGTAGCACCAATATGGCAGAGGTTGACCGATCATCTTTTTACCATAGGGTCTTCAGTGATTACTATTGATTCCCTAGTAATTTAGGTTAAATACACAGTATGAGGTTATACTAATTATACACACAATACAAGGGTATGATTGTTTTAATAACCACGAAGATCTATATTAATTGTATTCATTATATGTAAGGGGTTGAATAGGGTTCGGAGTGCAATTTACCTTAACTGAGCGGAAATAAAAGAGAGTTTTTTTCCATTATTCCCACTGCTTAGGTTCAATGAGGACGACCCCCCCTAAGCTCTTACCCCTATGTTGAGTCACTCCCTTTTTTTGATCGTTGGCAAAGGTCAACACAACCAGATATCCAAGGAAGTATCCAATGTTTACAGTATAGTACACTCCCAAGCGGACGAGTTCGAAGGTATCTTTTATTTACCGGGTATATATTGATCTATTCATTTATTTATATATTTATTTAGCCTAGTATATATATATATATATATATATATATATATATATATATATATATATATATATATATACTTGGAGGGGTTATTTAAGCAGCTTAAGGAGTCAGAAAGATCCATGACTTGTTTCCTAGAGTGTACAGTACATTTATGTAAAGACCAAAGGGTATAGGTACTGTATATGAGTGGATACATTCTCAATGCCTTGATTAGAAATCTTGACTCTATAGAAAAATGTAAAAATTTAACTTTAAGTATAACTTGGTGGACATTTTGCATTTATTTATTTATTTATTTATGTATATGTTTATTTATAATTATATATATATATATATATATATATATATATATATATATATATATATATATATATATATATATATATATATATATATATATATATATATATATATATATATATATATATATATATTATTTAAATTTTTGTTATAGGGAATCTGGGAAGGCATTTTTGTTAGCTAAGGGGGCATTGCTCGAATTAAGGCATAAACAAGCAAAATCCTCAATAATAATTATACAAAATATAATACCCCACAAGACCTCGGACCAGATAGTGTTAAAGTGTAATTGCCTTGTGTTCTTCCTGCTCATTAATTATAAATCAAATTGATCGAGATACTATAGCAGCGCGCGATGGCCATGCATATTATATCCTCACGTAAGTTCCGTTATATCACAAAACTGTGTTGGTGGTGTAATGGTTTAGGTGCTTATGTTCCGGGTGTGGTGTCCCGAGTTCGAATCCCGGGAGGACCATGTGCTTGCATTGATTTATTCAGGTACATTGGGGTTTGTAATTGATGATTAATGTTAAGAACGGTGTGTTACTTAAATCACAAATCTGTATTGATTTATTGATACTTTCCTCCTGTCCTCTCTGATATAATTACCTTACATACTATACCCCTCAAAAATATATAAATAACTAAATAAATAAAACATACAATAAATATTAATAAACACATAGATTTATTGATGCAGTCTGCCCCATCTCTCCGATACAATTACATATAGTACTATATCCCTCTTTATAAAACTATATATTTATTGATGTATTCCTCCTCTTCTCTCCAATATAATTACCTTGAACACTATACCTCTTAAAAAACTATATAGGCTATAGATGTATTGATGCATTCCTCCTCTTCTCTCCGATATAATTACCTTTAATACGATACCCCTAAAACAAGTAAGTCAATTTGATCAGTGAATCTGCGCAGTATGTCTTAACATTTTTAGATAAAGGTAGACGAGGAATCACAAAGCGCTGTTTCTGGCTACTTCGATCAGCATTTTTTTTTTAAATCTACAACTAGCCTAAACTGCTGAAGGTATTAAGTTTTAGGGCGGTGAATTCTTATGTAAGAAAACTTCCCAAACCTAAGTTGCCTGGAAAAGTATGTATCTATGTATGTACAGTATATAGGCCTACTCAGGCACATACCCCATTAATGGGGGTGGCCGGACTCGAGAGAGAGAGCCCGAACAGAAACCTTTAAAGTTCCAATTCTTAGGGTCTGGGACCACTTTCGTGTTCCCTCGCCCCTTTCTCTGTCTCGTTGAGTTGGAGAATTTTAGAAGGGGGAGGAGGATTCCTAGCCTCCTGCCACCCTGGGAAAAGTGTTGTGTACAGTATGCATTCCCATATAGTAGCTGTATTGTTAATTTATGCTATAGGGAACGAATTACATAACCAGTCTTTGTGTACCGAGATTCCTATGTAACGCGGTCGATGCCTAAAAGTAGATACGAAGTGCCGTTGTATAGGCTTACCCCTCAATACCTTCCCCTGACCTGACCTGGCATACAACCTCATGTAATATCCGTTATACAAGAACACTGTATATATTTATTGATGAATTCCTCTTCTTTTTCCCTTATACATTTACCATTAACACAATGTGATCCGACCTCTTGTGGGTTATTTCACCCCATTAGTTTGCCGATAATAAGACGCTTAGACGCTTCACCCCATTAAGGTGTCGATTTTTTTTCTGCGCGAGCAATAACGAGCCTGTAACTTAGAAGAAATCAGCCATCGGCCAGGACGTGTTTCTATCGAAAAATTAATACATTTTACTTGAAGGGGGCGTGGGTGGACTTTTTTAGTTTGAAGGAAGTCTGGGAAGGTGTTTTGTTAGCCTAGGGGACAAACTAAGATACATTGCTCGATTATTTATAGCAAAAACAAACATAATCCTCCATAACAGTTTAATAAATTATCATAACCCCCAAGACGTCAGACCAGATAGTGTTAAATTTGCTGTAGAGAACGAGTTAGTGAAAGGTGCTGATTTATCGAGACTCTTATATAACGCGGTCGATGAACATACGTATTTCCTGAAGTAGGTTTGTCTCCGTTATACCGGAAAATCATACCAGTTTACGTAAATATAGTATTACATTCCTTCCTTTCTCTCTGATATCATTACCTTTAGTTCTATGCCCCACTAAATATAATAGTAACTCAATTTGATCAATGAAACAGCGGGTCATGCCTGAGAAAATTCTGGATAACCGAAAGGTGGAATCACACAGGCGCTTTTCTAGCAACTTTCGATTAGCATGCTTTTCCTGACTATCATTCCCAGCCACTTTTGCATTTTAATCTGCAGTTTAGATGAAGGTGGATTATATTGGGTGGCTGAATTAACTTAAAAGATAGATTTATAAGCTGTTAGACCCGAATTGCCTGAAAAGAGTAGTTGAAAAGGGCAATCGTGTGACTCGACCTCCTCAACTTGCGTAAGGTCAGGAAAGCTGGAGGGAGGGTTGGTAGGCGTGGCGCGGGCCGTGACGTCACAATCACCGATATTCATAAACGTTACCGACAAGACCTTAACTTAATAAATGAAATGTGTCGATATAAAGAATAACATCGAGGAAAACCGGTTGATATCAAGGTTTCTTTCATGAATTAGCACTCTGTTTATGATGGTTATTATAGTTTAGTTGTACTCTACAGTATGTGAGGCTACTGGCAACACCCATGTCTAGGAATACCTATACCACAAGTTACATAATTATGTGGTCACGTGGGGTCTCGCGCGGTGTTTCATGTAACTGGCGACGGGATGTGCAGGTCACTGGCTTATCATAGGTGATTGTGGAGTTAATGTTGACAGACATCATCAATCAAGGGCAGAGGAAAAGTGAGAAGCTTGTACGAAAACAGCTGTGTTTAGCAATTTACTGTTTCGTAAGGGAATTTGTAATGATAAGCAAGCATTCACTTGAAAAATAAAGGTCGAAACCAATCTTATATGCAGACCTAGCATATCTCTCTCTCTCTCTCTCTCTCTCTCTCTCTCTCTCTCTCTCTCTCTCTCTCTCTCTCTCTCTCTCTCTCTCTCTCTCTCTGTATGTATGTATGTATATATATATATATATATATATATATATATATATATATATATATATATATATATAAATATCTATATATATATACATAGATCTATATATATATATATATATATAATATACATATATATATATATATATATATATATATATATATATATATATATATATATATATATATATATACATATATATATATATATATATATATATATATATATATATATATATATATATATATATATATATATATATAGACTGTGTGTGTTTTATATATATACAGTATATGTGTACCGTGTATGTGTATGTGCGTGACCAAGTGTGTGCGTGTTTAATATCTTGATCGTATAAAGCTATTACTGTTCTTTCAAATATGTATATATTTTTCGACGTTGTGTGTGTGTGTATGTGTGTGTGTGCACATGAAGTGGTTTCAGGTGTACACATTTCATAATATTTGCCGTTTATGTGTAAAAGTAGATCAACCCGACAATTTAAGTGTAGGCCTACACACATTATTAAAATGCTTAGAAATTAAGTGCTTTAGATTAGGTTAGGTTTGATCTGAAGTTATATTTAAACTTAAATGGACAATATACTCACAGACATACATACACTAATTTCCCTGAGTACGCTACCGATAAACACAACATAGGTTAAGGTGGGTCACCGGCTCTTTTTATCTTTCTCTCCTTTTCTCTCTTTCCCTGGCTTGTATCCATTCAGTCAACTGTTTTAAGACGTTTATCCCCATCCAGGTGTCGATTTCTTCCTGGCGAGCGATAGCGAGCCAGCATTGTATGTAGAAATCCGGCTTCGCCGGAGAAATTTTTCTGTCGAAAAATGTACAAATTTAGCTTGCTGTCAAAACAAATATAATTTATAGGCTGGCTCGCTACCGCTCGCCAGGAAAATATTGACACTTGGAGGGGGGTAAACGTCTTAAAACAGTAAGCTGAATGGGTCCGAATGGATACAAACAAAAGACAGAGGGAGAGAAGAAGAAAAAAAGCGAGGTGGGCCCCCTTAACATCTCCACAACAATAAGACAACGGTCCAGTAGATTGTCCCTTTCAGTACCGTTGACGTCTTTTTCATTATATTCTGGATTTTATTCAGTCTAGGAAGGACCTCTAGCTGCTAAATGACCAACTCTCATGTTTACCCCTTTTGATTTCCACAGATCGTTCTTAAGCTGCATTTTGGCTCGTACTTTCCTTGATTTTGGCCCTGTCACTCTTTCAACTCTAGGGGAGGCACTCGTCACAGGCAGTTTTCCCATTTGTCTCCCCCATCCAAAAAAAAAAAAAAAAAAAAAAAAAAATCTTCTACATACAGTATAGCTAAACAGATGTCACCAGTTCTGAAAAGGGTTTTCATTGTCGCTAAAATCCCACTGATTTTCCCGATGTTTACCCTGGCCCACAATACTACTCTTCTGCCTGGTCAAATCTGTGGCTTCCGCATTGCCAGATTAAGTTTAAAGGAGGATGAGTCATTTTTCTGGTCCCCTTTCTCCCTCGTGTTAAGCCTCATTTGTTTTGAGATTATAAGACGTTCGGCCCATTAGTTTGGCGATTTTAACACCTTTCGCCCAATTTCCTGTGATTTAGGAGTCGATTTTTTCCTGTCGAGCGATAGCGAGCCTTTAAATTTAAGAGTAATCGGCCTTTGGCCGGGACATATGTACAAATTTATCTTGAAGTGGGGGGGGGGGGGTCCTAGGGGGTGTATATTTGAAGCTTCGGTAGAACAATGTACACATTTATCTTGAAGGGTCTAGGGGGTGTATATTTGAAGCTTGATGGAGGTCTAGCGAGGAAGCTAAACATTAATGAATACATGAATTCATTAAAAAAAAAAAAAAAAAAAAACACACAGCCACTAGCCCCGTCTTCCGTAAAATGTGTGACTTCCGCATTGTGAGATAAAGTTTACCGTGTGGCTGAGTAACTACGTGGTGATGCCTGGCTGTTCAGAGGACGTTACTGTACTCCCTCAGTGGATGTATTGATGTGTGGGTGAGTCAGTCTTATATAAATATCTGCTTATTGGGAACACACACATACTGTACATATACACCCCATCATACACACACACACACACACACACACACACTGCACACTGTACACACACACACACACACGCACCAACACACACACACACTAGCCTAGTAGGTAGAGCTCTCGTCTCACACACGAGGGGTCGGGGGTTCAATCCCCGGCCGGGCGGAGAC
>CM064483.1:72047713-72052713 GCA_032716605.1 Paralithodes platypus
AACAGTAATCCATCTAAGAATCACAATGACTTTTATATAGTTACGGCCAACGTGGCTCCGTACAGTGAAGGAATTGCTCGAACTCTGCCAGGAGTCCCAGTAGTTTTTTAGACGGCAATTCCTTAGCCATGCTTTCTAACATAATGTGGTCCAGCTCAAGTTAAGTAGTTACTGTTACACCGAGACTGTAAATACTAGGGGGGAAGTGGGAATATGTTACATCTAGATTACACAAATATATGGGAGTCAGTGAAGATTCTGGTCGTAGTTAGAAATAATTTTGGAATGTAACTTGCGTGTTGTTGGCTGTGCATTTAAAGGAAACTAGATGTCTTTTGTCCCCATATCATTCCAATTTCTAGAAAGGTCCTGGTTCCAGAGAAAATTGCAGTTGCTTATTTTTTTGTACATTTATAAGATCGGGTTGGCGTGAAAGAATTGGATAAAATGTGACGCAGAACTGTGGGTGTGTGAGTCTCTGCGTAGAGAATGTATTGGATTATGAGTGGGCAGATATGAGGATCATTGATATGAATGAGGAAACAGAGTTGGGGCCAAAAATGATCCCTGGGGAACACCATCAGTTTATTGAGGTGGAAATTGGAGAATTAAAGGCCATCTACCATATACACATATTTTTCTGTTATGAAGATAAGAAGAAATTAGTGGACGACTACTGGAAGCAAATACTGCGAATAAGGAGGGCAAAGGCCGTACGTTTGTGACGATCTTCGCACAATAAGGATTTGATGACAGACTCTACAAATGCCTTTGATATATGCCCGTGTCCTATTGTATGTGGTTTCACCATGGTGGTCTGTAGCCTTGGTTGATTTGATGCGTAATGAAGGCAAAGACTGTCTGCAGTTGATCGACAGGTCGTTCTAAAACCATATTGCCTATCACGGATTACTTTATTATTCTTCAAGATGCCTTAATTATGTGATTATTTAATGATAATTTCAAAGGACTACCAAGAGGGGAAGTTCTATAGCTATTGCGTTCCTGTCGAGTTTGATGGATCTGAAGAGAGCACACGTTTATTTAGGAACTGGATGAATGTTTGCTTTCTTTCCATGCACGGTACTGGGGAAGCATGAGGTATGAGCTACATGAGACGGAAAATTTGTGCCGAATACAGGAGGCGAGCACCAAGGATCCATTCTTAAGTACTATTGGAGGAATTTCATCTGGACCAGGAGCCTTATGTTACTGAGCAGTATTCTGCAAAATAGTTTTGACATGATGTCTGGGGTGGAGCTTAAGTGAGGGAATTTCAGGGCGAATTAAAAATTAAGGTACAGGGGACATCTTGATTTATTTCATCTAAGGTTGTGAGTGTGGTGGGGAGAAGAAAATATCCGCAAGAAGGTTAGCTTTACCTCGTGGGTCGCTTACAAGGATTGCCAGATCGGAGATTTTAATGGCTGGAATGGATGAAGCAGTTGGGAAGTTGGAATTTTTGAATGATTTAAGAGTAGACCAAAATATTTTTTTATCATTTGGATATTTGAGACAGTTTATTTGCCTGCTTGTGGAGAAAGTTTGATTTAGTTAGGTTTAATAGCAGTTTTTAAGAGCGATGAGTTTCTGATGGATCTTTCTAAAGTAATTAAAGGCCTGAGTTTTTTTTATTTTTTTTTTTTTTTTTTTTTTTTTTGTGTTTTGATCCTTTTGTGGTAATTGCATTGTAGGCTATTACTTTTATGCCTTGCAGTTACTCTAGCACAATTATGCGTCAAACCATTTATGGTTGGAATTAGATCTTTTACATGTAGCTGTTGATTGAGGGAATAAAAGTTTCAATTCCAATTTTTAACACTACAATCTTGTATGTGGACTCAAGGTGGAGTGTGGCATCATTAGAACAAGAAAGAGGTACAGGGAAGTATCAATAAAGAAACCTTGAAGACCCTCCCAGTTCTGTCTGCCCTAATCGTAATGCCATTTTAGGTCACACAAAACAGGTTCAGAGTGGGAAGGTGTGGTAGGTGATAGGAGCAGGTGACCTGTATCAGACAGTGATTCGAAGATCCAAGCGGGGACCGTCACTGTAACATCATAATTTTCTGAAGTGGTTGGTTGAAAAATAAGTCCAGTAGGTGGGAATTATGATTAGGATTATCTGGTACACGGGTGGGTTGGTTGACTAGTTGAGTGAGATTAAATGAGTCTTTCACGTGTTTCACCTTAAATATTGATAGGAAACTCTAGGTACAGCGCTATTGAAGACTTTGTGTAGTTGAGTCAGCATAATGTTTGGTTTATGTCTTAATTGGCACTGAAATATTAAAATTCCAGATTGATAGCTTGTTGATGATGTGTGAGTGGGACTTGATCAATATTGTTATTATTGTTATTACATATTCAGTATATAATATTATACAATATATATATATATATATATATATATATATATATATATATATATATATTAACAACATTGCTATTACTACTAAACTACTATTTATATCTATTTATTATTACTATAATTATTGTTTCGGTATGTATATTAGTAGTAGTAGTAGTAGTAGTATGAAAAACACTACTAACCACGTTCAATCCTGATATTAAGTAAATTTAATGGAATTGTAAATTATATTCTAGTTCTTGGATATCAGGCTTTTCATAACACAATGCTAGCTCACCTTGGAGGTCACTTCCATTTTTGTTTTCTCTCTCTCTCTCTCTCTCTCTCTCTCGCTCTTCGCTCATCCCTCTCTCTTCTCTCCTCTCATCTCTCTCTCTCTCTCGGGTCTCTCTCTCAAAGTCGTCTCTCCCCTCCTCCCTCCCTCGCCCTCTCTCGATCTCTCATCTCTCTCCTTCTCTCTTTTTCTCCTCGCTCTCAATCGTTCCGTCTCTCTCTCTCCTCTACTCCCTCGTCTCTCTGCTCGGTCTCGCTCGTACTCTCTCTCTCTCTGGTGTGTGAGCCGAGATGACCAGTTTGTGTAATGGTCATTGGGTGATCAAACTACGTAAGTGCGTGTGTGTGTGTGTGTATGATACGTTTTGTAAGGCCAGTGATAAGAGATCCCGTTGAATAAGATAGCAGTACTTGAGTATGTGTGTACACATGTGTTTACGAAGGGGTGATGCGCAGAGGGATTACATAGTACAGCATTATGTACAGAGGATTTACGAACACGAATTAAAGAGGGTCGGAGGGGAGAGAGGGGATAATAATAATAATCAGATTAATAATAATAATAATAATAATATAAAACTAAGTAATATTAATGTCAATTTTAATAATACAGTAATGTCAATTTAATAATACTAATTATTATCATCATGATAATTACATACTGGTGTTTTATTTGTGTTCAGTTTTAATGAATGGAGAACGCTATAATGTTGAGTTAATGGAATATTTTAATATTGTTTTTCTTCTGCAGCTTTATGTATAATTATATCCCCCTTCTCTCTCTCTCTCTCTCTCTGAGAGAGAGAGATGAATGGCACTCAGCTTAAGAATGTAAACAGAGAAACCGATCTGGGAGTAACAATATCGAGTAACCTAAAACCGAGTCAACAATGTTAAGAAGGCAAACAAAATAATTGGCTTTATAGGCAGGTCATTTGAGCATAAATCCAAAGACGTTATCCTAACCCTTTACAATTCCTTAGTCCGCCCTCTTCTGGAATACTGCGTTCAATGCTGGTGCCCTTATTACCAAAAAGACATAAACAAGCTAGAACGAGTTCAACGTAGAGTTACCAAAATGATACCTAGCCTAAAGAACAAACCATACGAAGAGCGTCTTAGAGAATTAAATCTATTTCCTTTAACCCAGCGCAGATTAAGAGGTGACTTAATTCAAGTGTTCAAAATCATCAAAGGCATCGACAATATGTACTGTAGTAAGTACTTCACTATCGACCAATCTAATTACACGCGGGGAAACGGTTGCAAAATCATTGGTAAATCTTTTAACTCACACGAATCTAAGAATTTCTTCTTCAATCGAGTTGTCAACTTGTGGAATGGGCTTCCCCGAGACGTTATAGACTGCAGCGCCGTTGATTCATTTAAACTCCGCCTAGACAAATATCTCGCATCAAACTGACTGCGTTTGTAAATGAATAACTTTATTTTATCCTCCCCTCAGTTACTAACCCATATGTCCCCTACTAACTTCCTAGTCCTGCCACGGACATTAGTTCCAGGGCAGTAGTTCCCTTTCCAATGGTCCCTTACCCACTCTAAACCAATGTGTAGGGACACTTGATCCTCAGTGTTTTGGAGGACAAGCAGCCTAGAAGGGTCACTAGATCTGTTGTTGCTTGATTTCCTTTGTACTCTCTCTCTCTCTCTCTCTCTCTCTCTAATTTGCGTGTAATGTGTGTGCATATATGTGTACGAGAGAGAGAGAGAGAGAGAGAGAGAGAGAGAGAGAGAGAGAGAGAGAGGGGGGGGGGTGATATACATAAAGCTACTGGTCTTAGGTTCAACGAGAAATCTTCACGGTGTCTTACTTATATAAATTACTCTCTCTCTCTCTATCTCTGATTTGTGTGTATAGTGTGTGTATATGTGTACGAGAGAGAGAGAGAGAGAGAGAGAGAGAGAGAGAGAGAGGGGGGGGGGGTGATATACATAAAGCTACTGGTCTTAGGTTCAACGAGAACTCTTCACGGTGTCTTACTTATATAAATTACTCTCTCTCTCTATCTCTGATTTGTGTGTATAGTGTGTGTATATATGTGTACGAGAGAGAGAGAGAGAGAGAGAGAGAGAGAGAGAGAGAGAGAGAGAGAGAGAGAGAGAGAGAAGGGAGATATATACATAAAGCTGCAGAAGACAAACTCTTAAAATATTCCTCGTAAACACAATATAGTTTTTGGTTTAACTGTTTTCTTCTGTGCTAAGTAAGCTATATTGTTGTGTTCATCTTTGTGGATTTTGATATTTACATACATACATACATACATACATACATACATACATACATACATACATACATATATTCATACATGCAGTACATACACACAGTATATGA
>CM064483.1:72057713-72222713 GCA_032716605.1 Paralithodes platypus
TCTCCATTTTCATCGACTAACGGTCCAACAGTTGAAGTAACTACTTTTTTTCTTTCTGATATAACTATAGAATTATTTCGGGTTTGTTTTACTTTGATTCGCAATATGTAACTCTAGGGTCTTTTTACTTTGCTTAATTAACTTTTTGGCTTTGCGTCGTAGCTCTACAAATTTCACCCGTTCTTCGTCATTTTGTGAGGATATTAATCTATCATTAGCAAATTTTTTAGCAAGCAGGCAGTTTGAAATATCTTTATTCCACCATTTGGGCTTATTATTATGGCCTGGACGCCGTATTTTCGATGGTATGCAGTCTTGCACTGCTTTTAGGTAAGTGGTTTCGAATAACTTCCAAGATGTATTTATGTCGTTATTCTTAATTAAAAAGCCCCAGTCAGTTTCTTTAAACATAGCTCTAAGTTTATGAAAGTTTGCTTTCTTGAAATTAGGGACTTTTTCGATGCTACTATTTGGTTCGTTACTAGTAAAGTGAATGTTATCGTACGATGGTCGCTGTTACTGAATTCATCACCAACATTCAAATTCTCTATTAATTCTTCTTTTGTTGCAAGTACAATGTCAAGAACGTTATTACCACGGGTCGGTGTTCGAACAAATTGATAAAGCGAACTCTTGCAAGTTCGTATACAAGTCATGTCCGGAGTGTGAAGTAAGAGTATCGCCCCACTTGGTCACAGGTAAATTAAAGTCGCCAAAAAATACGGTATCTTGTGAGTTACTTACATCTGCAATTTGTTCATAAATTTCTCGGTCAGTTTGCACTGATTGAGCTGGAGGTCTGTATATTAATGCAAGTATTATTTGTGTACCTCTATTATTCTTTATTAGCACAAAAGATGTGTCGACGTTCACAATTTGAGGTTTTGACAAGAGGGTCGGGTTAAGACTTTCTTTGATATAAAATAAAAACCCCACCTCCATTTTTATTTATTCGGCTTTTCTCAAACATTACATAACCGGGAAGTGAATACTCTGCTAAAAAGTCTCTATCTACTGTATTGAGCCAAGATTCTGTTATACCAATCACATCATAATTTTCAGTAAACACTAGTTCCTCTAAATCTGAACATTTATTGCGTATGCTACGAGCGTTTGCATAGAAAACCTTTAAAGTTGCAGTTTTAGAACTCACAGAACGTTCTTTAATCAAATTTTTGGTTCTGATCGGATCTACATTTACATTCATGGCTGACATCGGTCCTCGGTCGTTATCCCTGGCGGTTTTGAATTTGGGTCGTGTTGGTGGAGCTTTATCCAAATTCGCGGTTCTTGACGGATTAGCATTTAATTCCTTCGCAGGTTGCCGCCCTCGCTGTCTTCGGTCCTCCTTCCTGGTTGTCCTGTGCTGAGTCGATTTCTTCTCCGAAAATCCTTCACCGCATCGTTGAGAAGACGCCCAAAACATGCTGCTCCCACCTGGTTCAGATGAACTCCATCGTCCGAAAACAAATAGTCATCGTAGTAGAAATTGTCCCAGGTGTCGACGAATCCCACGTTTTGCTTCCTGCAGAGGTTTGCTAGACAACGATTTGTGCTGGTGGCTATGTTGTAAAATCGGCTCTCTACACCAAGCCGGGGGACGATTCCTGAGACGATGATCCTTGATGACTTCTCCTTAAACGACTTGATCAGCTGCTGGTACTTTAAAAGCAAATCTTCCGACCGGGTTCGCTGTACATCGTTGGATCCAACGTGGATGACGTACATTGTATTAGCAGGGGCCAGCTTAGATACTTCGTCAACTGCAGCAACTACGTCGTCCACACCACCACCAGGGATACAAAAACGCTTCCTGGTCTTAGGTGCTCTGGCGCAAAACTCTGTGAGCTGACCACGTATCATCGAGTCTCCCACGACCCGGACTTCTTCTATTTCCGCTTCGTCATCTGAGTCTGCGAGTATCTGGAAGCGGTTTTGACACTCGGTAATCGGTATGGGTTTCCTGGTCTTGGGGCAAACGTTGTTCCTCACGACAACACGGAAGTTGTCTTGAGGGGGAAGAGAGTTACTATTTGTTTCTTGAGTATTGGAACCATCAGATGAAATGGCTACTGCAGGCGTTGAATTGTTGGCAGTTGACGTTGGGGCGTTGGTGGCTGCTGGAGTTGCGGTGACAATTGAAGTTTGTGGTACTCCAACGTTGAGTGTTACAAACTCTTGGAGATCACGCAGAGCTGCCAGACTTGATAACATAAATAAAATTGAGCAAGAGAGAGAGAGAGAGGGCGAAAAAGAGAGAGAGAGTGTGCGTGAGAGGGAGATAAAGAGAGAGAGAGTGAGTGTGCGTGTGGGTGGGGTAGGAGTGGTTGTGACCAGTTGTGACATAGCCCCCCTGGACCGTCATGCAGAATCGCTTAGGGTTTGATGATGACTGACTTGATAAATTACCGATTATAGTGAGAGAGAGAGAGAGAGAGATAGATAGGTTGTATCCCTTTGACCCCAGTTACTCAAGAATTTTGAGACTTTTCACCTCAATTCAAGATGCAATCTATATTAAACGTACCCACTTAGCCAGGGGTTATAATTTGTACATGTTTCGATAGAAAACTGTCTCCGGTGAAACTGGAATGCTGGATTCTTCCAAATTTGCTGGATCGCTAACAATATCTTAAAATTGTCCGCTAATATGTGTATACAGGGTGTTCCAGTAATGCTTTTCATAAATTATATGGTGGACTCATCAGACAAAAATAAGAATACATTACTCTATGAACATGAGGTTGAGTATTTATAACAACGGAGTTATTGCACGATTTAAGTTAACGATAGATACAATGCCATTCAGTCCAAGGGGTAATGTTGCCATTTTAGTGGATTATATCCATTTGGCCTTCGCTATCGCTTGCTAGCCTCAAGATAGTGAGCAGTAGGGATCTGACTGTTCGGTAGAAAAATATGTCCGGCTTCGCCGGATTTGATTTTTCTACCGAAAACATCAGCTCGCTACCGCTCAAATCCGGCGAAGCCGGACACATTTTTCTACCGAAAAGTCAGATCGCTACTGCTCACTATCTTGAGGCTAGCAAGAGATAGCGAAGGCCAAATGGATATAATCCACTAAAATGGCAACATTACCCCTTGGACTGAATGGCATTGTATCTATCGTTAACTTAAATCGTGTAATAACTCCGTTATTATAAATACTCAACCTCATGTTCATAGAGTAATTTATTCTTATTTTTGTCTGATGAGTCCACCATATAATTTATGAAAAGCATTACTGGAACACCCTGTATATATGTAGAAAGGAGACAAAAGGCAAAGTTGCCTGTAACAAGTGTCCCCCCAAGTTTGAAGGAGGGATAGTGAGCCAAAAATCAAGGTACAGTAGAGGTAATTTAGGTGTGTGGGAAAGAAGAGTGATGTTCTTGTAAAGTGTAGTGAAAGGAATAGGAGGAGGATGTGTTTGTGACAGTTAGCTGGATTACTGGTGAGACACAAATAGAAACAGTGGAGAAAGCCAGGCAAATGAAACAGGAAAACCAGCAATTCCTTATCATATGCCTATGTGGCCTCCTCTGGGTACTGCCCTGCTCGATGAGTCGATTGGTGCTTACAATCTCCCCAATTCAATATGGGGAATAATGCCCAATTACTGAACGAGAGAGAGAGAGAGAGAGAGAGAGAGAGAGAGAGAGAGAGAGAGAGAGAGAGAGAGAGAGAGAGAGAGAGAGAGAGAGAAGGAGAAGGAGAAGAGTGTACTGATACATTTAGACTTTAAATTTAGTTTGAATTAGCTAATGAAGTGGCATGCGGGCGATTAGTGAGTGTGTGTGTGTGTGTGTACAAAGGAGTACAAAGGAAATTAAGCAACAACAGGTCTAGTGACCCTTCTAGGTTGCTTGTCCTCCAAAACACTGAGGATCAAGTGTCCAAACAGTGGTTTAGAGTGGGTAAGGGAACATTGGAAAGGGAACTACTGCCCTGGAACTAATGTCCGTGGCAGGATTAGGAAGTTAGTAGGGGACAGATGGGTTAGTAACTAAGGGGGGGGATAAAATAAAGTTATTCATTTACAAACGCAGTTAGTCGCGGGTTTGATGCGAGATATTTGTCTAAGCGAAGTTTAAATGAATCAACGGCGCTGCAGTCTAACACCTCGGGGAAGCCCATTCCACAAGTTGACAACTCGATTGAAGAAGAAATTCTTAGATTCGTGTGTGTGTGTGTGTGTGTATGAGAGAGAGAGAGAGAAAGAGAGCTACATAGAGCTACATAGATACACAGACCACACACACCTCAAGGTCCTTACTAGGCAGTCTGGCCTTACAAACTATATATGCATATATGCATATATACACATACACACATACACATACATATATATATATATATATATATATATATATATATATATATATATATATATATATACATACATATACACACATATACATACATATACATATATACACCGGTACACACATATACACACATACACACACACACACACATATACACATACATACATACACACATACATACATATATATACAGTATATATATACATACTGTACAGTGCACACACATACATATACATACATTTTTTTTTTTTTTTTTTTTCATATCACCCCAGCCCTCTGCAGATAGAGGTCAAGCCTTCCCTTGAAAGCGTTTATTGTGTCGCTCTCCACCACTCTCGCTGGTAGTTTATTCCACTCTGTCGCCACACTGTAGGTGAAGAAACTCTTTGTGACTCTTTGAGAGAGAGAGAGAGAGAGAGAGAGAGAGAGAGAGAGAGAGAGAGAGAGAGAGATGAGATGAGATGAGATGAAGAAGGAAGTGCCATACCGATTAGTTTAGACTGGTATGAATAGTTGATTACTGACATGACATACGAACCAAATATAGCTTGAGAGAGAGAGAGAGAGAGAGAGCGAGAGCGATTGATGATAGATTAGTAGGATGGCTATCATGATTAACGAGTACCGTACCGTAATAAAACGATGATGAGACCCATATGACAGATTTATATATTATTTATGTACAGTACCGTAGTTATTCGTTTATTTGTTGATGTGTGATAGTAAATAATATAGATATATGACAAATAAGTTTTTAAAGTGGGTCAAATCAAGTAGTATTAGATGGAAGCGGGTGTGATGTAGTTTTTAAAGCGGGTCAAATCAAGTAGTATTAGATGGAAGCGGGTGTGATGTAGTTTTTAAAGTGGGTCAAATCAAGTAGTCTAGATGGAAGCGGGTGTGATGTAGTTTTTAAAGTGGGTCAAATCAAGTAGTATTAGATGGAAGCGGGTGTGATGTAGTTTTTAAAGCGGGTCAAATCAAGTAGTATTAGATGGAAGCGGGTGTGATGTAGTTTTTAAAGTGGGTCAAATCAAGTAGTATTAGATGGAAGCGGGTGTGATGTAGTTTTTAAAGTGGGTCAAATCAAGTAGTATTAGATGGAAGCGGGTGTGATGTAGTTTTTAAAGTGGGTCAAATCAAGTAGTATTAGATGGAAGCGGCTGTGATGTAGTTTCGTAGTTATATTTTCCTTAGTCCGTTTCTTTGTTACCAATTGGATTAGAGGTCTAGTATTTCATTGAATATTCTTAATTAACATTCCTATCTACTGTATATTATATTGTATCTAGAAACGACTGTGAACTCTATTCTAGTACGTTCATTTGTTATTATCTGAAAGAGAGAGAGAGAGAGAGAGAGAGAGAGAGAGAGAGAGAGAGAGAGAGAGAGAGAGAGAGAGAGAGAGAGAGAGAGAGAGAGAGAATAAAATAGCAGATAAATTGCTATCCTCTGAACCCCCGCATATCAATTATGTAAGAACAAAGCCCACGGGAATTTACAAGAAAACAAACTAACGGCCCACACGAGACAGATCCCTTTTGCACCCAACCCACATCCTTCACATGCCTTGCTTTGCTGAAGCGCCCCAGAACAGCCCTCTAAAGCTTCTCGATTAACTATTATTATTATTATTATTATTATTATTATTACTAGGATATACCCCGTTCCAAATAGGTAGTCCAGAAATCATTAACCCTAACCTCTGTAACTCACAAAGGACTCAAGCAAATGGCCTGTAAATTACCACACCTATTCCCTGGCTAACCCTTCCCAAATGGTAGAGATATTAGCTGGATTACTCGAGTCGTCTGTGAGTTATAGAGGTTAATGGTCAAGAGTGTTGTCCTACTTACTTGGAACAGGGTACAGCGCACCATATCTAGACGTTTTTTGTGGCGTAGTGTTTGCGCTGGGTGTTTTTTTTTTTTTTTGTCTCACTACAACTTTCACTTTTAACCTGTGGGGAGAAAGTTGATGATAAGACTCTTTTGGTTAGCTTAGTCTATTGCTTGTTTAGCCGTTTTTAAGAAGAAATTGTGATTTTTTTTATATATAATTATATACAGTATATACAGTATATATATATATATATATATATATATATATATATATATATATATATATATATATATTGTTTTATAGTTTCCTCCCGAGACCTCTATCAAACTTAGAAAAACACCCCCAAGACTCCCCTTCTAGATAAATATGAACATTTTCGGAAGAAAAAAGGCCAGTTACTCCTAAATGACATGCTCGCTATCGCTCGCCAGGAAAAAATCGACACCTAAATGGTAAGAAAGGTTTTAATATTAACAAAGAAATGGGGCGAAAGGTCTTAAAATAGCTAAACTAATGGGAAGAACGTCTTACAAATAAATAAAATTAGCACAGGGCTGTACAGTGGTGTACGCTTTCACTCCACCTACCTACCTGCTGTGACAGCATGCTTCTCTGATAAGTTCTCTCTCTCTCTCTCTCTCTCTCTCTCTCTCTCCGTGTGTGTATGTTTGTGTACATTTGCTTGTGTTAGTGTGCATCTGCTTGTGTTTGTGTGCGCGTTTGTGTGTGTGTGTGTGTGTGTGTGTGTGTGTGTGTGTGTGTATAGGACCTTACATACCATACATAAACACAAACCGTACAGTAAAGAAACACAAGCCATTAATGCCCTACTCTAATATAACATAATTAATATGTTAAGGTGGCAAAAATATGTGTGTGATAACCCGGGTTCGAATCCCGGTGGATCATATATACTTTAATTAATTTCATTGGGGTGTGGTGGTGAGATTAATAAAAATAATATTATACGATCGGGAGACACTATTTGTTTATATTCTATACAGAATCGAGGAGTTTCAATGACTAACTAGCCTTAAATTATATACCACGTTATGATCTCTTTCATAACCTGCAGTCGTATCACCTAGAGCTTAGAGATAGTGCTGCTTTGTATAACTTACAGCCTTAACAGAGAGAGAGAGAGTGTGTGTGAGACTTTTAATATGTTCATTATGCACCATATATACAGTACATTATACATATACAGTACTAGGCCACATACTAGTTATACACGAAGTATCACACCCATGAGAGAGAGAGAAGAAGAAGAAGAAGAAGAAGAAGAAGAAGAAGAAGAAGAAGAAGAAGAAGAAGAAGAAGAAGAAGAAGAAGAAGAAGAAGAAGAAGAAGAAGAAGAAGAAGAAGAAGAAGAAGAAGAAGAAGAAGAAGAAGAAGAAGAAGAAGAAGAAGAAGAGGAGAGAGAGAGAGAGTGGGGGGAGGAGGGGGGCTGCTTCTTGTATATAAGCTAGCGGACGTTGGTAACACTGTCCTCGTCAGTGGGTCACAAGACATACGCCATACGGTCACACATTATAGCCTAGCATTGGCAACACTGTCGTACCCAACACACACAAGCACACACCACTTGCAGTACGGTACTTTTTAAAGGCCTATATACTTTCCTCGTACAATTTACTAGCCTCGATATTGGAACAGTTCAAGTTTCTCATATTAAATCATGCCCCCTCTAACTCTTAATGTTTCTAATGATAATATGCTGATTATACCTCTCCTCGTTTAAGCTATTTGACTTAAGAATGCAATGTGGGGGGAAAAAACACCTTCCCAGACTTCCTTCAAACATTAAAAATGCCTACTCAGACCCCATTTAAGCTAAATTTCTACCCAGCCAAAAGCCTACTTCTAAGTTACAGGCTCGCCATGAAACTAATCGACATCTGAATGGAGTGAAGTTTTGTGCCAACTAATGGGGTGAAACGTCTTAATATCTCCAAACAACTTACCACCGACAATGATGGAGCTTGTCTAGGAATACGGGTTTATATAATACCATCGACCACCTACGGCTTCAATGTTTCCTTATCACGCGATCATCACCATAGGTCCAACCCTCCTTCCACCCCCCCTCGCCCCCCATAGATACCCCTTCGAGCAACCCCCTCCCCATCTTCTCCATCACCCCATAGGTCTAACCCCCTCTCATCCACCTCTGCTCTCCATTCCCCTACATAACTCCTCGTCTTCCCCTACCCCCTACACACCACATAGGTCTACAGTAAGTCTAAACCCCCCCCCCCCCCCCCACTGATTTACCCCTACATAACCCCCATCTTCCCCTACCCCTTACACATTCCATAGGTTTAACCCCCCCCCCCCCCCCCCCCCTCTGATTCACCCCTACATAACTCCTCGTCTTCCCCTACCCACTACATAGGTCTAAACCCCCCTTCATTCATCCCTACAACCCACCCCCCTACATAACTCATCTTCCTCGACCTCATACACACCCCATAGATCTAACCCCCTTCATGCACCCCTACAACCCACCCCTACATGATCCCAATCTCCCCCCCCCCTCATTCATCCTCCCTTCACCTCCCCTCCCACACACACACACACACACACACACACACACACACACACACAGACAGACACATACAAACTTACAGCTCTACACCCTGATCTATACCCTTTATGGAAGTAGTTCAAGACGGTCACACCCCTATATATTTATGTGACTTTGTAAGGTATATTTAATGCACAATAAGAATATCAAATCATCAATCCAAAACGACCACGTAACCTAGGGGTGGGTTAGGTTTTGTTTTGTTAGGAGGGGTTAGGTTTGGTTAGGTTAGGTGAGATTAGGTTTGGTTAGTTTCGGTTAGGTTAGGTAAGGCTAGGGAATTGTAGATAGTATGACCAGTGCCCAATTTGACTGTGGCCGTTATGGTTGTGGGAGGTTTGATTGGAAGCCTTTTTTTTTCCAGACATAGGCCTACGCTTTTCATCCTACCCTATATCACGTGATCACCTATTAAGCCCCCGTCCCCTCCCCTCTCTTCGATCGATTCCCCCCCCCCCCCTTCACACACACAGACACACACACACACACACACACACACGGTATGACAAACATATCTTAGGAGGCGGGAATTAACGAGCATGCTCACTCCCGCAAATACAACTAGTGTAAGTACACACACACTCACACATATGAAATGACGAGGGTTAGTTGGATCGGCCTTCGGATTGGACAGAGCCAAGGTACAGGAGGTCAAACATGGCAGATAGTGGTATGATAATGGCCCCCTATACATGCTCATTCTTTGTATAACGCTATCTGCCCATTAGGTCTACTCCCCCCGCCCTCCACCTGTATATAATGGTGCCTATAATATACACCTCATTCTTTTTATCACGCTGTTTGTTCACTATAGTCTGTTTGTTTTCAGCTAAAGGTAATTTCAACCTTTTAGCAGCTGATTTCTCGATACTCAATGGAAACATAGGCAACTACTGTGTCTTCTGCGCTATATTGCGGTATATCCGATTTGTCATAATTATCAACAAATGTCACTATAAGCTCGTCTTAATACCGGAATAATCGAGATAGGAACATGGCAATTTACCGTCAACTTGAGAAAATAAAAGAAACAACAACAAGAAACTGTAGGTCTACCCCCAACCTCACCCCCTACACCTCTACCTCTACACAATGAATCCATTATGTAACCCCCTTTTCACTGTCACATTATCAACCTCACGATATCTAACACCCCCCCCATCTCGTCGCCCTCAACCCCCCCCCCCCCATAAGATTTACACCATTACGCAATGAGCCCTATAATCCCCTCCCCCTACACACAGACCCATTATAAGTACGCCTCCCTTTATGCCTATATCATGTTATTATTCTTTATGTCGGACACACACACACACACACACACACACACACACACACACACACACACACACTTATGTGCGACATTATTGCAGAATGTACGAACATTATCAGAATATATTTAAATATATTTGTTCGTAAGCATGACTATTGCTAGTAGTTGAATGTCGAAACTGGGGACCGTACAACTGAACCAACAGACCAGTCCAACCAGCAGCTCTCAACCATGTGAATTTCTCTAATACAGTACTTATAGGTTATATTAAGTTAAAGTTGGCACTGGTTTAGTTGGCACTGGTTGAGGTCTGGTTGAAAATGGTGTACTGGTTGAGTGGTTCAGGAATAGTCGACACTCACAACCCTGATCATATGTAAATTCTCGTTCAGACCAAAAACTGCATGCTGCGCTCAAGGTAGGTATGTATTCTACTCGGATGTGCTTTAAAATGTACCGTATAGAGAATCGAATAATGGAAGTATTAATAGAATGACCATACTGTAAATGTTTGTATTATACGATAACATCACCTTATTTACATTACAGATCAAATGTGTATCTTTTGTTTTTGTTTACTTTTTAGCACGGTACCATTAATGTATTCACCTCTTGTTTATAAATTTATTGATTTTTTGTATATATTTGTTTCATTTTGTTTTTCTTTTTTGTCGTTTACTTTGTGTTGTTTACTTTCAAATTGTTTACATTAGACTACATTTATCCTTAATGTTTATCTTTGCTTGTGTGTTCCCCTCCACTATTAGCAGACAACTGGAGATACAATACAAGCAGGTGCCTGTGTGGAGGGTCTTGTGTTTTTTATTTGGCTGATAAGATTTGTACTGATAATATAGTGATGGAGAGAGGTCATCAGGTATGTATGTATGTTAGGGGACCTGGAGATACGTTTATCCTCATCTATTGGTCTGTTTTTCCATTTTAATCTATCTACATAATTATCTCTATCTGTATTGTTATATATATTGTATATCCCTCTATATGTATATATCTACGTCTATAATCGATCTATTTATTTTTTTTTTTTTTTTTGTTAACTCAAGTACTGGTACCCTAATTATTTGAGTGATAAGTTATGTAGGCCTATTGATAAGATAATGGTATTGATATAGTGTATCTGGTGTGTATGTTAGACAACCTTAAGATGAGCTGTAGCATCATTAATATGTATATTTTTCCTATTGAGAGATGATCTGATGATCAAGAAAAAGTAATAAAGGTTAGTGGGATCTGCTGCAGGGTTTGGACAGACCAGGTATGCCTACAGGAGGTGAACTAAAGACAGTAGTAGTGACAATGGTATAGTTTGGGTAGTTTGTTCTTGTTGAGGTTATATCTCTCTCTCTCTCTCTCTCTCTCTCTCTCTCTCTCTCTCTCTCTCTCTCTCTCTCTCTCTCTCTCTCTCTCTCTCGCTCTCGCTCGCTCTCGCTCTCTCTCTCTCTCTCTCTCTCTCTCTCTCTCTCTCTCTCTCTCTCTCTCTAAACACACCATTTGAGAAGGAGAAACTATTGGCAATGTCTCTCAGATAGATTGTTTGGAAAATGTTGGCAACAAATTGCTCCTCCTCAATCCATTGTAAATGATTGTATATGTCTACTTTTCGTAGTTCATATTAGTAATTCCTTGCTCTCACTCTGTATGTAATACAGTGTGTGTGTGTGTGTGTGGTAACGTCCCAAGCTATCGCTATTTAATGCTACGGAAATGTTTGATAAACTTATTAAAGTTAACCGCTGAATGACGCCCACATACAGTATATAAAAGACGCCAGTTCATATAATTGCAGCGTGTCCTGCATATTAAACGTTTATTGCGAAATGTTTGACGTAACGCCATTCTGTTTATATATATGACGTCTACATGCATATTAAACGTTTACTGGAAAATGTTTGACGCCATTCTATTTATATATATGACGCCTACATGCAAATAAACGTTTACTGGGAAATGTTTGACACCACTCTATTTATATATCTGACGTCTACATGCGTTTACTGCGAAATGTTTGACGCCATTCTATTTATATATCTGACGTCTACTTACCGTTAATTAAACTCTACGGTATTTATACACCATTATTAATAACGTTATATGAGGCTTAACACTATCTGCTCCTATGTCTTGGGAATTGATATATTTAATTTAATTATTATTGAGGATTTTGCTTGTTTTTGCCATAGGCTATTCGAGCAATGTATTTTAGTCTATACCAGAAACACCTTCCCAGTACCTTCACACTAAATATAGCCCATCCTGATCCCCTTCAAGCTAATTTTGGGTGTACGTTACAGGCTCGCTACCTCTTGCCCTGAAGAAAATCGATACCTGAATGGAGTGAAGCGTTTTATGATCGTCAGACTATAGGTTGAAACGTCTGAAAATGCCCAATTTAATGGAGTCTACATGCGTTTATGAGGCTTCTGAAGGCATTGAGGCTTCTGAAGGCTTCTGAGGCATTTGAAGGGAATGTAGACTTCCCTCGCACCAAATAGAGTTAGCTAGTAGTCCTGAGATCCCGAGAGGAAAGAGCCGAGGTGACGAAATTGATTTGATTTGACTCCTTATTGAGATAGCATAAGTACATAAACTTATATTTATATATATATATATATTGTAATGCCCTCGAAAATATCCCGCAACCCCAATAATGTACTACCCGAGTTGACGTCAGGTATAGTGTAAAATAGTCGTTGATGTTTGGAAGTCCAATAAACTCATCACGTGAATCACCACGAGACTATCACCTGGTTCTTACAAATCGGACTAAGGTTACTATACTTTTGTACGTCCGTGGTAGTACAGTGGGTTAGCGCGCGGGCCTGGTTGACCTATGAGGGGTCATGGTCACTAACCAGGGTTCGAAGCCCACCCAAGGCATCTCAAAACCTGTGGGTTTTTAGGAGGGTTAAACTCCCTTCAGAGGTTCGAGCCCCGCGCCAAGCACCAGGAAAGGTTGACCCTAAGTGGGCCTGGGGAGTTGTCAGGACAGAAAAATTCCCTTCACACCCAGCATTTCATATATATATATATATATATATTCCATACTGACAGGTAGACGGATTGGGTGGAGGAGAAAACACAGGGAAGAGCTATGAATCTTTATTCTCTAACGTTTCGGGTTATGTTATGTACCGGTACCCATCTTCAGAGAGACTGACATATTTTTTAGAAAGAAAACTCACAGAATATATACAAAGTCAGGAAATTAATTGTTGGCATCCTAGAATAGTGCTGCCATTTTTATGGCGATATTTTAAATCTTATAAGTAGAACAATTATTATCCAATTAGCCTACCCTCTGGGACGGGGATATTCTTTACCTCTTTCTCTAATTACCAAAAGGGATTAAAAAGTAATTAGAGAAAGAGGTAAAGAATATCCCCGTCCCAGAGGGTATAGTAGGCTAATCGGATAATTGTTCTGCTTATAAGATTTAAAATATCTCCATAAAAATGGCAGCACTATTCTAGGATGCCAACAATTAATTTCCTGACTTTGTAGGCCTATACTGTATATTCTGTGAGTTTTCTAAAAATGTCAGTCTCTCTGAAGATGGGTACATAACATAACCCGAAACGTTTGAGAATAAAGATTCATAGCTCTTCCCTGTGTTTTCTCCTCCATCCATATATATATATATATATATATATATATATATATATATATATATATATATATATATATATATATATATATAAGTAGTACATATACATGGTCTCAAAAGGGCAAAGATGGTTATACGGTCTATACCCTACTCGACGAAAAATTTAATGGAGTAGGCTATCATGGTTGGGGTGGCGAATTTGGGCGTGGGTGGGAGGAGGAGTAGTTGGTGAAGGAGGAGGAGTTGATGAAGAGGAAGAAGAAGAGGGGAAAAGGGGTGGGGGTGGGTGAGGAGGAAGGGGGTATTTGTCGGGAATGAGGAAGCGGGCAATGGTCGGGGTCGCTATTTTCTTCCACTTGCTGCACCTTATTATAGCACAGTTTAGAGCACGCTGGGAGCCACACCAGGAGGAATGGAATGATGGGTGTTTAATACTTTGGGTTATTTATTTATTGCTCGGGATTTTTCCGGTGTTTCTGTTGTTAGTATTATTATTATTAGCAGTAGTAGTAGTAATAGGAGGAGGAGGAGGAGTGGTAGTAGTAATTGTAGGACTAGTAGTTAGTGATGGTAGTAGTAGTAGAAGAAGAAATGGTAGTAATTGTAGAAGTAATAGTACTACTATACTTGATTTGTTTCCAGCTGATGGTAAATTGAATCCTTAAGCAACTGATTTGTCGATACTTAATGTAACAATTTGAAACTGATATATCTCAACTTTCCAATATTACCAACGTTTCCTAATAAACAACGTATTTCGCTACAAAACGTTCGTAATAACTGAGTGATCAAGATGGGGACATGGCAGTTTATCATCAGCTGGGAAAACCCCCCAGACCATAGTAGTAGTAGTAGTGGTATTAGTAGTAGTAGTAGTATATAGTAGTAGTGATAGTGGTATAGTAGTAGTGATAGTGGTAGTATGAATGGTAGTAGTAATTATAGTAGTAGTAGTAGTATTGTTGCCGTGTATAAGGAAGCGGTCAATGGTGAGCCAGTATTGCCTTTCACTGGCTACACCTTTACTTATTATTATGTGCTATCCAACAACCAACTCTACTCCTAAAATCGATTAATGAAATATTACAAACACATGTGGCAGTCCGTGGATTCGAACCCAGGACGCTCACACCGAAAATCAACACCTTATGCATTGCGCCACGAAGACAGTTAAAGAATGGTGGACACTGCCTACGATTTATTATGCAACTTCGAATCCTGCATATCAATCTAAGCATGTAATAGATCCATGGGAACACTGGGAACCACTCTCACTACAGGCCTTCACTTTGGCTGTCTTTAACATTACCTTTTATTACCTTGTAAAGCATGCCACGCAGGGTATGCATCCTCGTCAGATTAGCTTTAATTACCACCACCACCATCATGAGTAATAGGGATCCATGTAAATCAACACCCATCAACGTGGTACTGATGGTAATGTGATTTTTGTGGCAAGGGTGTCAAACCGGTATCAGTTTGTTTTAAGATTTTAATGAATAGGACAACTAATATAGACAAATATACATGAAGTTGCATTGTTCTGGCCATTTTATCACTTCCAAGAAAATAATAAGAACGGTAGAGTATTAATGTAGCTCTGTATATTTAGTTATTATTGACTAAAAATAAAGCAGGTGGTCTTTGGTTTGACACCCTGATTTAAATGTTGTGTGGGTGGTGGTAGAGTTAGTTGTTGTCGTTGTTGTTTATGTTGTTAACTTTTTACCTACTGGGAGTCTAGGATCACTGAGGAATTTAATGTGTTTATTTACCTGTTCATTTTTTTCTGAAGGGGTTTATACGGACAGCTATTGTTGTAATAAACAATATTGGCTGGCTAACGTCGTCAAAAGTGTTCGTGTAACTTGGGTTTTAATAGGCCTACTCTCAATAAGATAATAATAAATAGATCGACACACGAATGGGGTGAAGCGTCATATTATCGCCAAACTAATGTGGTATAACGTTTTTAGATGTATAAACTAGTGGAGCGAAACAGTGGGGATCCCCCCCCCCCCCCACACACAAAAATCCCCCCCCCCCCTCTAATTTTAGAATTTGTATATTTTGTTTTTCTTGGTATTAGTTGAAGAATTGTGATTTTGTTTAGCTTCTTAGATATGTTGTTTTTCCTCATATTTCTCTGTTGTCAAGAGGTGAAAGTGAAAGTGTCCATAGTGTGTTTTGGGGTCATCCGAGTGAAGTCACGTGACCCAACAACACCCACTCCCCCACAAGGCCGAGACACACACACACACACACACACACACACACACCCACACCCACACCCACACCCACACCCACACACCCACACCGCTAAGAATAAATATGACTACAGTACTTCTTGTTCACTCTGTCCATTCACTAGGTTTACATTTTAACCCTTTGAGTACCAGCGACGTGTGTTATATTGCCTTCTAGCTATATTTAGACGATATTATACAGCTTAGGAGGGATATGTGGTAGTTAAAATGGTTGGTTGAAATAGTTTGAAGCCTTATTATTGCTAGAGGTCCTTCCTAAACTGCATAAAATCGTCCAACAGTTGCCAGAATACAGTGAAAAGGATGTCACCGGTACTGAACGGGTTAAGCGTGCCACTATTCTCAAAGCTCTAGGTTAGGCATACTGTTAGGGTCATATTTCACACTATTCATGTTACTGTACTCAAAGATCTACGCTACACATACAGTATTACCAATCTGTTTACATTTTAGGCAGGCTGTTACGGTCATATACAGTATACTTCACATTAGTCATGTTACTGTACTCAAAGATCTACGCGCTACACATGCTGAATCTGTTTTCCTTTTAGGTATACTGTTAGGGTCATTTTTCACACTTCATGCACTGTACTAAAAAATCTACGTTACACATATAATATTACCAATTTGTTTATATTTGAGGCATGCTGTTGCGGTCATATTTCACATTATTCATGTTACTGTACTAACAAATCTGAGCTACACATAAATCATTACCAATCTGTTTACATTTTAGGCATGCTGTCGGGGTCATATTTCATACCATTCATGTAACTGTATTCAAAGATCTACGTTACTCACATTACTACTGTGTTTACATTTTAGGTAGCTATGCCATTGTACACAACTCTATGAGAGGCTTGCTGCTCTGTTTATGTTTCACACCTTTCATGTCACTAGTCAAAGATCTACGTAACTCATATTACTGTTTACATATGGTGATGGGCTGGTCTATCAGAGTGAGAACTGAGCAATCTCTGCCATACCCATAGCTTACTCTGACTGTTCCTTTTACTTATATATTTTCTAGATCTCAAGTGACGGCGTCTCTAACGTGGATTGACCTCCCAATCTACCAAGATTGGAAGCCAAAGCGTCACATTTTTCCCTTGCCCCTCAACTTTCTCTTTATAATTGCTGAGGGACACAGGGCCCTGGGTGGGGCTTTGGTTTCCCGGGCGTTTCCACACCCTCCTCGGCTCCCCGCCATGGAGTGGCTTCGGTCACCCAGGCTTTATTGTGGTCGGCGGGGAGGGTTCTGTGGGGGCGCTCGGTTGTGGCCTTGGCCTTGCTCGGGGCCTTGGGGCTGTTCGGCCAGGCAGCTTGGGGAACAACAACAACAACAACAACAACTGTTTACATAATTCATACTAGTCATGTCACTGTAGTTAAAGGTCTACGTTACTTATATATCACTATAGTCTGTTCATTCTAGGTTGGGCAGAAATCGTTAGCTCTAACCTCTGTAACTAAGAAAAGGGCTAGAACAAATGAGCTATCAGTGTCCACACCTATTCCTTAGCCAAGTGTTCCTATTTGGTTGAAATGTTAGCTCGATTACTCTAGTCTTTTTTTAATTGTGAGGGTTTATAGGTTACTATTTATGCCCAACTTAGAATGAACATACTATAGTTACAGGAATCATACTATATAGTCGTGTCACTGTAGTCAAATGTTAGACGTTATTCATATTACTAGTTACATGATTCATACTATTCATGTCACTGTATTCAAAGGTCTATGTTACTCACTAGATCTCCATCAAGCTTACAAAAACACCCCCTAGACCCCCTTTCAAGATGAATTTGTACATTTGTCGGTAGAAAAATGTTCCGGCCGAAGGCCAGTTCCTTCTAAAATTACAGGCTCGCTCTCGCTCGCCAGGAAAAAAATGGACACCTAAATGGCATGAAAGGTCTTAATATTGACAAAGCAATGAAGCGAAAGGTCTGAACATCACCAAACTAATGGAACGAACGTCTTAAAATCTCAAAACTAACATGCTTAACATAGATTACCTGTCTCCCTATTAACCATCTTGAGGCGGTGTTTTTCTGGACCCCCTTCTCCCTCATGTTTAGCCCCATTAGTTTTGAGATCTTAATATGTTCGCGCCCCATTAGTTTGGCTATTTTAAGACCTTTCGCCCCATTTCCTTGTCAATTTGTTTATAAGACCTTTCGTGCCATTTGGGTGTCGATTCTTTCCTGGCGAGCGAAAGCGAGCCTGCAATTTAGGAGGATTTTCTCCACCGGGAAAAAAAATATATATATATTGAAAGGGGGTCTTGGAGGTATTTTTCAAAGTTTGATGGAGGTCTAGGGAGGAAACTAAAAAAAATATAACAATAAACAAATAAATAAATAAATAAACTCCCATTCATCCAATTATACCCATACATTAATGTGATTAGTCTAAGTGGGTTAATTAAGGTAATGGGGAAGAGTGATATGGGGATTAGGAATTAGTTCTTTATATAAATTTCTAGCTATATATATTTGTTTTATTTATCTATATCTATCGCTATTAATTCCATCTCTGTAGCATACCTGTATATTCTATCTCTCTGTACATCTATCTATCTCTGTCTCTATTCCATCAATGTGTCTATCTATTATATTTATGTGTATATATATATCTATCTATTGTTCTGTCTTTATTCCATTTCTGTGTCTATCTATTCTATATCTGTGTATATCTATCTATGTTTATATCTCTATGTTACTATGTTTTATTTGTTATGTTCCATTTTTTGTTTGTACATTATCGCATGCATATTTGTCGAGTACTGTATTACCTTCATAATTAATGTTTTATCTTTTCCTTGCAGTTTCTATGAGCATCCAAAGTTGGGTGAGGACCTGATCAACACCTACACCAGCTCCTCTCATATGTTGGTGTCCTTCTCTGTCGGTAGGTGGCACTTATTACATTTATACAATATATATATATATATATATATATATATATATATATATATATTATATATATATATATATATTGATTTATTTAGTTATTTATCAATGTATTTATATATTGTTCTCTCTATATATGAAGGAGACAAAAGGCAAAGCTGCCTGTAGCAACTGTCACCCCCAAAATGTAAAGAATGATAGAGAGCCAAAATCTGTTAAATGATGACCTCTTTGATTTTATGATCTAACTAATGCTCATGTTATTTCCCAGGATACTTCATTCACGACTTCCTGGACATGGCCCTGTGGCACCATAAGCGTTCCTCCTACGAGTTGATGGGCCACCACGCTTGTGTCATAAGCTGCTTTGGTCTGGCAGTATGGACGGCCATGTTTGTTGGGTGAGACTTTCAATGTTCTAATTTACGTGTTTTTCTCAAGACCTTATTATAAAGGGTTTTACAGAATTCAGTTATCCTGTGTAAACGCTAGCTGAGTCAACTTGGTAAGTGAATTCTGTGCCACCCTGTACTTGACTGGTTTCAGATATTACTGTATAAGTAAATAACTTAAGCCTCACAAATCCCAACAGCTCTAAATCTCTTATATATTGAACATGACCCTCGTATCGCACCTCATATTTATGCATGTTGGAATAAGTGTGAAATGGAACAAGGTAAGTGATCTCTTCCCTGAGGCCTGAACCAACAAGAGACACAACTGCTTTTTTTCTAATTGAAACTAATGGTCATTCTCCGAGAATTATTGTACCTATAATGTAGGAATAAGCGAGTCTGAAATCACTGGAAATATAATGGTAACATACAAAATAAACTGTTCTAAATATAGAGCTTTACAGCCATGAACAAGTTGCAGTGATGATCTCCATCGGTTGTATTGATTAATTTATGAAGAAATCATGACTACCATATTTCCAGGGTGTTACAGTAGGACCAATAGACAATAGTGGACTTACAATACTTTCAGTTTTTGTCTAAAGCTCAATTGTTGTTGTTGTTGTTCCCCAGGCTGCCTGGCCGAACAGCCCCAAGGTCCCGAGCAAGGCCAAGGCCATAGAGCGCCCCCACAAACCCTCCCTGCTTACCACTAACAAAGCCCGGGTGACCGAAGCCACTCTAAGGCAGGGCGCTGAGGAGGGCGCGGAAACGCCCGGGAAACCAAAGCCCCACCCAAGGCCCTGTGCCCCTCAGCAATTATGAAGGGAAAGTTGAGGGGCAATTGTGATCCTTATTACTGTATAATGTGGAGAGTTGTCTTATTCCCTCCACATACTGAGTCCACAATTCTAAATTCCATTTCATAAAGGTCTAAAGATGTGGAAAACGTCATCCCCCAACCTCACCTTTATCTCTTGGGACCTGTTGGAATTAGGTCTAACTCGAGAACAAGAACAATTCCTAAACCAGATCTTTGTATTCCACAGGTATGCCGTTGTGGCCTTGTTCGTGGAGGTCAACAGTATTTTCCTGCACATACGCCAACTGTACATCATCACCGGCACGGACAAGCAGGAGTCCAGGTACCGCCTCAACTCCATATTCAACATCGGGACCTTTGTGATCTTCAGGATAGCGGTGCTGGGCTGGATGACCCGATGGATTGTATTACATAAGGATGACCTCTCTCTTCCTGTCTATACCCTGGGCAGTGTGGGTTAGTAGCCATTTGTGTATTTGATTTCAGTATATCCTTTGCAGAGGACATTGGAAGATTCTTTTATAATGGATATTCATTTGTGGGTGTAAATTATAAAAGTATTAATTGAGTTTTTTTAGTGGTGTTGTACGGAGGCTTCTTGCGGTAATCAAGTATGGTTATAATTTAGTGTCATAGACAGACTCACTCACGTAACTCTTAAGTATAATTGTATTCGTCGAAAATGGCAATAGGGGATAGCGTGTATATTGTATAAGTGAATTTTGATTTAGGAGGGATCCTGAAGGCCAGGAACAGCAATGTTTATTGTTCCTTTACTTCTTACAGTATAATATATTTCCCCGGGGTCACAGGCAAAGGGAGGTCAGGGGTTGTGTTCTTCTTCATCTTCTCAGGTGTAGCCTACCTGGAGGGTCATGTCTCTATGAGGTGCCGCCTTCTTCTTCTACAGGTTAGCTGCCATAGTTACTCTCGACAAGCGAGGTACTTTACCAGTCGATCTACGTACTGGTTCCTTGCCAGGTCCAAGTGTTGTGTGCGAGTATGCTGGCGAGACACCAAGTAATTTGGTCGTCGCACTGGTAATTAGACTAACCAGTGAACTCTGCAGGTCCAGGTGTCATGACCGAATGTACAGGTGAAGGACCAGGGAAACTATTTCGTTGTCGAGCATCAGGGGGACTAATCTTTCGTCGGAGATGAGGACTACTCAGAACCTGAGCCAGGGGTACTAAGCAAGTGTACATGTCAAGGACCAGGGGGACTAGATCCTAGGTGAACGTCAGCGGGACTAAACGTTCGACCGAAAGGTGGACTACTCGGACACTCGTCATGGGATCTAAGTGAATGTACAGGTCGAGAACCAGGGGGGACTATATATCCTCTTTCCTCATCTGGGGGACTAAACGAGGGTTCAGGTGAGCTGCTGAATAATCGCTCCAGCCATACCTGTATCCTCTTTTGATGTCTCTTGCTGGTCTTGGAGGTCCGGGCCAGATGGTCTGTGGTGGTCCTATGTTCCTCCTGTCTCTTAAATCCCTTTGGGTCTCAACTGTCAGGTAAAGGTGAGAGCTTGGCCAAAGTAACAGATATAATGGGCTGGTGGTCAGGAAGAAAATGGTGGCCGGGTGGTGAGTGACATTTTCTATGGGGTTGGGTGGTACAAGAAAATGTATTTAGTAGGGTGTACTGGCAAAGTTGTTTCTGGTGTCACGGTGATGACTGTTAGACGTCCTGGAGCGTTGGAAGAGGTGGAATCTGGCATAACGACCATTGTTATTACAGTATTATTATTATTACTATTATGTTAAAATAATGTATGTAGGACCTATATACTCTGGCACCTTCCCCAGTTTTCTCTCTCTTTTTTTTTTTTTTTTTTTTTTTTTTCATTTTTTTTTAATAATACTAATTATTATTGTTATTATTTTGATTTACCCTTCAGCAATATTTGATGTGGAAACTAAAGTGGAGGTTTCATAGTACAGTATAGGCTTTTTTGTTGACTCCTGCCAAGTCATCCCCATAAACTTGAGACTCTGCTGATTGATTGTGTATGAACAAGACTATAGTCTGTTTTTCCCAGCTGAAGGTAGATTGTCATGTCCCCATCTTGTTTACCTGACTATTACAAAGATTGTGTAGCAAAAATGTGTGTTAATTATGAAAACTTGGTCATGATATAATGCAGAGACATAGCAAGTCCATATTTGTCTATTAATTATTGAAAAATCAGTTGCTAAGGTATTCAACTTACCATCAGCTGAAATTTATTTGACTATAACATACACTTCTTATTTATTAAGATGATGTTTCCTTCATGTTTTAATCACTTGTGTATTTTCAGGTTTGGCAATCATCATGTTCATGAACATCATACTCTTCTTCAGAATTTGCTCAATAGATTTTACCAAAAAGAAGCACAAGAAATCGATGTCAGTAAGTTTCATAATTCCTTTTCTTTAAAATAATGTGTCATGTACACATATGTACAGCTTAATCACATTTCCCCTTGTTATCAATAAGCTTATCTCTTTCATCATGTATTTATTTAAATTTAAATTTTTCATTTCAATTCAATTACAAATATTTTATATTTGTTTTAATATTTGACAAGCTCAAACAGTTTCCAGTGTTTACCCTGGTCAGATTGACATGACTAAGTAGTAACCATATTGAATGTAAGTAAGGACACATACTATCTAAACAGTGGCCCCCCACCGAGGGTCACTGTTTGCCATACTGTCCCAAGTTACCTAGAGGTGAGAAGATGGTGCTGGAACCGGGGACTTCCAAATATCTGCCGTGTTGAAGATTGGGATTCCTCTCTCTTATTCCACGACCTAAAGTGCCATCTTTCAATTACTAAGGATCACAAATGCATGCTAGTCTGTCATGCATGCTTGCCTATTAAAATAAATACAAATTCACTTTCTCATATAGTGATGTACATTATATGTACAGTAGTGGTTTAATGTTGTTTTACTTTATAATATTGTTTGCTAAATCTTCAATGTGTTATTTCCACATAGTGATTTTTATAAGGTCTTTTGTCTTTATATTGTGCGGGTCCTGTTTTAGTTTGTTTTGCAAGTTTACATTTTAACCCGTTCAGACTCGTATGACGCAGAGGTTGCCAGATTAGCAATACGAAATAGTTTTCTCACTCTTATAAATACCTCTCCAAAATTAGTTTTCTGCCCACAGCTAACTCAAAGACAACTGCAGAGGTTGAAGTAACTAAACTAAAGGTTTCTAAATACCCCTGATGGTAACAAAGGCTTTAAAGTATCCCTAATAGGCTCAAAGTCGCGTCATATGTCGGAGAGGGTTAATATTACGCAGATACTGTACTCTGCTAACTTGCGCTAGAGTTCTTCACCTTTCCCAACCTTCTATAGGGGGTGCAGGCCAAAACCTGAGCCCTGGTTCCCAGACTGTAGGTTTTTCTTTTACCTCCTGGGTGTAGGACATAGAGATGCTTCTGAGTTGGCCATTAGCCATGAGCAGCTTCTTGAAATCAAAAGGGTTTCTTGGGGATGAAATGTAGAAAATAAAGTGTGTATCATTTTATTTTCATTCAGCCTTCTCGCACAGAGAGCATTGCTTCTTTTCCTTTCTTGTGTAGATTTTTCCATTCCGATGACCATACACAATATCTTGTACAGTGTACTGCAGGTACTTGTTCTTGTGTAGATATATCCTTCTTATCGGGTTACCGTCAGTTAGATGAATACCTGTAGTTGTGGTGACTGTTGCTTTATTAGTTCGGAGTTGTTTCTATATGTTGGTTCTTGTTAATTGTAGAAAGCCAGCCAGTAGGGAGGTTATAATTTACATGTCCCCAGGGCATTAGACTGTACAGTCACAGTCAAAGGTTGTGTTCTACCTCCACAATTTTAACTCTGGTTATCCCTCTAGCTTGAGGCATGCTATGCTTACAGGTACCTACCCGATAGCACTATCGTTAGTGAGTGAGTGATGTATGTTTTTTGTAATATTATAGATATTGTATCAATATTTGTATTTTGTACTATTGTTAATGTCTTGTCAGGTTGCAAATTTGATTTTAATTGAACATTTTGACACTAATTGTAGTTTCTTTATTCATGCAGAGTTTAGTAAAATTTACCAGAACGTCCTGGACTTCCCAAATTGACTAATTCCTTGAACGTGACGATAGTGCGTTGTTATGTGTGCGATTAGTTTGCTTGGGAAACAAATTAACTTGCTCATGTAGTAATGTACACCCTATGTGGTGGATTGTGTTCTTTTATTTCATAAATTTTATTTTAGTAAGCGTTGTTTCCACATAGCGATTTTGATTAGTTATTTTGCCTTTATACTGTCTTGTCTTTGTCCCAGTTTTGGTTTGTTTAGTTTGCAAGTTTTACATTTTAATAATAAGTTAAAATAATCTATTTGCAAATGGCATTAACAAAGTTTTTGTATTCAAAATGAGTTAACTGTGGTTTAGGAGTATTTTTTTTTTTTTTTTTTTCCCAATAGAGGCAAATTAATTTGAAGTGATGAAGCTGGGAAACCACTTTTGTCCTTAGTTGTACAAGTATCTCCAAATTTAAAACAATATTAAGGTGTACCTATTCATTTCAGTACTACATTATAATGTAGAGCATATTTTAAAAGACAAAAACTTTCTAAAAATGTATCAAGATCATCCATTATTATTTATTTTATTTTTTTATTTTTTTCCCCCAGGGGTCGACTCCAAAGCGACTGGTTGCTGACAGTGATGATGTACTAGGGGGGAGGAAGGCTGGACAAACCCTGATCACCACCACCCACAACCTCCACCTACACTAACATAATTTAACTGACATTGTCTTTTATAGCACACAGATACACAGAGACACACACATGCTATGTAACATGACATACATACACATACTTAACACATACACATACAATTTTCATCTACACTAATTTCACTTGCAGGGATCATTATTGTATAGTATTTTATATTTTACAAACGTACACTAAATATGTACACACATACGCACATCACAACATAGTACTGTACAACAGTAACAACTCTCACAGTAAAAACCTGTTTATAATACACTACTGAACTCAAAAATGTAAACTCAGTTGTTAATAATACGCTACTTAACTTAAAAAGTAAACTCAGTTGTTACATCTATAACACACAGACACACAAACTGATTTTTCACAATGAACCTCCAACACTGTTTGTAATTTTTACCTTTACACACATTTGCTCACTTAATATATTTTAAATTGCATATACACAATCAAGCTATTATTTATTTATTTATTAACTACAGTAGCCTACTCATGCCATTTAAGTACCTTATTTATTTATGTAATGCATTATTTTCTTATAAATATTTTGACTTCATAAATCTAGTCTGTTGATGTAATACAGCTATAGATTAGTGCCAGATCTACAGTATATATAATTCCCAATATTGCTATTATATGATATGATTATGGTATTTCACATGCAAAATAACATACGGTATGCATTTATAGGTGGACAAAACATGAGGACTTTTCATGGCTACTTTTGATATGTGATCTTATTCTGGCAACAATTTGAAATTATTTTGCACTGGTACAGTTCGGTCCCGAAATACGCTAGAATTTGTTGGATGGATGAGCTCGCAAAATTTGATTCGCATAACTCGAGCAATGGGAAAAACGGAATTTGATGGAAGGCTGACCCAGACCTTACCAGTTAGACTTCTTATACCGAACAAAAAATGACACTGAATGACAATAATGAAAAAGTATAACAGTACAGTAGTGTGACTGTGTACTGACCTTAATCCTACTATGATTGGGTTATATTTAAGAGGTGGGGGCTCCGAGGCAAACCTCCAAGGCAGGGCAAGATCAGCTAAACGGCCCCGGCATGTGTCTAGAGCAGAGGACCCATAGGCTTTGATGCAAGTCAGAATTTTATCTTGTTGCTTGTAGATTGCTCGAACTGTTGATTCCCGTAATCCTAGGTCTAGTCCAATAGCCGAATTTCCTTGCCCATGGTCTATCCTCTCTTATCACTTTCGTTTTATATCAAGCGTCAGCTTATTTGGGGTGCTTGCATACTTCACAACTCACATAACTAGAATTCGCATATTTCGGGACCAGACTGTATCTGCAATTAAACTGATGGTAGAGGATCATTGGTGACAAACTATGTATCAAAGTATGTTTCAGAAGCTGCTGGATGAGAGTTGCTGATAACAGTTGTGTGATAAAGAGCTCATGTACACCCACCTTCACACTAGACTATATATCCAATGTTACTCCTTGCATAGTCCATTCACTATGATAGGTCTAGAAATTATGCCCACTAGCCTCTTGTAACTCAGGGAGGGCTGGAGCAAACAGGCTGGAAATGTCCATACCTATTTACTGTTTGTTTGCATGTATGTATGTATATATATACTCAGGCACATATCCCATTGCTGGGGGTGGCTGATGCGAGACAGAGCCCGAACAGAAACAACATTCAAAGTTCCTATTCTCAGGATCCGGGACCACTTTCGCGTTCTCCCGCCCGTTTCTCTGTCTCGTCAAGTAGGAGAATTGTACACTTTTTATTTACTGTTTGTCTATTACCACATGGCAGAAATATCAGCTCGATTTCTCAAGACCTTTTTGAGTTACGAGAGGTTGTGGTTTGGGAGGCCAGCCCTATGAGAGTTTCCCCATGAAACTCAGTGGTCTGGTTAAACTATTTTTGATAAGTAATGTTTGGCAGGATTTTTAGACTCGTCATAATTAACAGACTACAGTATAGTGTTTTTTCTGTTTACAATATCCAATGACATATACATTTTACATTGCATGCTTGTCTCCAGTACCTTATTGTATGTTATGTGTATAAATGTACATTTTTGTTATCATAGTCAAAAAGATGTACAATAATCATTTTTCTTTGAGTTACAAGTTAATGCAAAGTGAAGTATGTTGTATATTAGAATATACTATTGTTGTTATTTTATATATGTTGAGCTAAATCATGTTTATCTTTATTGATACATGTACTAGTAAATAATTTGTGGAAAGATCATGTATAAGGTTGTATGTAAACCACTTCAGGGACATAGAGAAATATAACCAGGAAATACTTGCCACACTTGCAGACTTAATATGTAAGTACAGTAGTCTATACACACACACACATTCACTGCACTTGTAGACTAATTTGCAAGTACCGATAGTCTATACACACACTTGTACACACAACAAGACATGAAAGCCTTACAATGTTTGATATATGCTTATTACTCAGGATGATATCTACTGTTTTCTAGATAGAACCAAAAGTACTGTACTTGCCGTAGTGACAGTTGCTCCGAGTCTTCCCCTTTGAGTACTAGAAGTAAATTATAAGCTAAGGAAAATCATCTAACGGTAACCAGAATAAGACAAAAATTGCATCATCGTGCTAAAAGGGTAAAAGGCAAATTTGAGGCTAAAAAGTGCATCTCATATAGCAGAAATTCCGGTCTTAAAGAGTGTTCAATATTTACAGATGAGGTGTAGCTGCGAAGCTGGATGTTGTGCTTACTTGATATGCAGCCAGATTCAATAGTTTAGTGCTTGAAATTATTTTGTGTAAATCTAAAAGATAATTCTGTTTTAATGTTCATGCCTCCAGTGCAAGGGGTCACCTGTCATGTTTGTATATATTGCATGGTATCATTTTATCTTGTCATCACATTTTATGTTTTGTCAGTTTAGCGCACCTTGTTTTATATGTAAAATATTTAGTAGTTATTTAAGCAGAGTACGTAGCCAAAGTACCTATAGCCTAATAGCCTCGCTAGTTTACAAAAGGTTAACGCAATTTTGATTATCCTGTGGCAATATTTTACTGGCATTCAGTTACAATATTTTATTTTCTGTCTGCTCAAGTTACCTAAGATGGAATATGGTGCTAGCTTTCCTTACCTAGTTCACAAAATAGTACATGATTTTGCAAGACAGACAGTTATTCATGTGTTTAGTTATTAAGTTATCGATGATTTACAGTAATAGACTTTAGAGACTATAGTTGTAAATTATAGTACTTTTGTTATAGTAGTGAATGCTGAAATATGAAGCTTTGTATGTGATGTAATTCATTGTTTCAAGATTCATTCCATGATTGTTGTGAAATATGAGTTTTTTATGTGTGCAGCAGTAATGTGGAATCGTGGATATCATGAAAAATCATTATTATTTGAATATGATCGTTGTTAGAATATAACATTAACCCTTTTAATCCTTTAAGCTCGCAATTATAACATATCTTTGAAGTGTCAACAAATTTGAATTTTCATATAGAGTTTACTCCTGATTGCAGTTCTTAATATGTAAATTAAAATTTGATCCACAAAATATTTGCCGAGGTATGACCAGCCAAAGAACAGAAAATATGAGAGCACCTGGTAAATGTGAATGCTCGCATGTAGTACAGTATATGAAAATAACGTGGAATGAGGCACACCTGGGATTCCCGTTAGCAAGGACTCAAACAAGAGATTATTCAAACCTAGGCCCCCCAAAAAATTATCTTAATTTCAGTAATTATTATTAGATACGCAAAGTTAATATGATTTACAGTTATTCCGTCTTTGGCCTACAAATGTTCCTGCTGCCCCACTCTCCTACGTATCTCTTCATTCGTCAATCTGTCTCTATAAATCACTCCACACATACTCCTCAAGCAGCTCATCTCCATCACATCCAGCGCTTTCTTCTCTCCTTTTTCTTCAGAGCCCATATCTCAGCCCCATAATCACTGTTTCTCACCTTCCACATACTTCCCATTGCTCCGTAAACATTCCTTCACATACTCTCTGTTTTACCTCGATTTTCATACCTCCATTCCTGCTTATTATTCCCCCTAGATATTTAAAACACTCCACTTGTTCCAGTATTTCCCCATTCAGCCTCACATCTAGATTCATCCTACGAGCATCTCTATTAGCCTACACACCATCACTTTACTTTTATTGACATTCACCCTCAGCTTCTTCCTCCCACAAACCACACCAAACTCTATGACTTCTCACTGCAGTTTCTCCTCAGAATCTGTCACCAACACTGTGTCATCAGCAAACAACAACTGATTCTACTCCCAATCTCTACCATTCTTTCCTACTAAACCCTATCCTCTACCCATAGTTCTCATTTTCACCTCCCTCACCACACCATCCACATATGCATTAAACAGCCACGGTAACATTGCACAACCCTGTTGCAGACCTACATTCACCTCAAACCATTCACTCGACTAATTATTTCCTACTCTAACACACGCTCTGCTCTCCTCATAAAAACTTTTAACTGCTTTAACAAATTTCCTTTAATTTCATAAATCCTTAGCACCTTTCACATTGCTTCTCGATCCACACGATCATACGCTTTTCCCAAATCCATAAATGCCCAGAATATCTCCTTATCTATCTATCTATCTATTGCCGGACGCCTTACTTCCCTTACGAGGGTGGCCATACACAGAATGCCTTCTCGCATAGCTGTCTTACTGCAGAAATCTGATCCACACACCCTCATCCCCTCCTAAAACCGCACTTCTCTTCTATTGCAACTTCTGTATCCTTTATTATCTTCTCGATCAACACCCTGCCACATGAATATTCTTTCCTCTCACTTAAACAGTAGGCTACCATAGTGCGGTTGGGAATATGAACATGATTAGATTAATATCCAGTATTCGAGAATGGATAATAAGTCGTAGGCGTGTGCATAAACCTTTAACCGTCCTGGTGGTGTAATGGTTAAGGTGGCAAAAATATGTGTGTGATAACCCGGGTTCGAATCCCGGTGGATCATATATACTTTAATTAATTTCATTGGGGGTGTGGTGGTGAGATTAATAAAAATAATACAGCTTTCCAACCACTGATAATAAACTAATACCTCTGTAACTTGAACACTCCTTCCGGTCTCCCTTCCCCTTGTACAACAGCACAATACATGCACTCCTCCAGTCTAGTGACACAATAAAGCACACATTGAATAGTCTCACCAGCCAATCTATTATCACATCTCCATCCTTAATACAGTCAGGTCTCGATATACACGCGTTTCGTATACACGGATTCGTTTGGACACGGTAACCCCAAAAACACAACACGGAATTTTTTTTATATACGCAGACATTAGCGGGCGACGGGGGTCCTGCTGCAACTCCGGGTCGGCGCCGAATATTTCCACACACCGCGGATGGTAGCAGACGACACAAAACATAGAGTATGGTTTGTTTACATATTATGTTCTCTCCACCAACCAACTTTACTCCTAAACTCGATTAATGAAATTAACAAACACATGTGGCAGTCAGGGGATTCGAACCCAGGACGCTCACACCGAAATTGTGTACTTGACACGCAAATAGGTCAGTAGCAGGTCTGAAACAGTTCTTATTGATGCTGTTATTGTCTGCCTGACACACAAATATGTTTTTGTTAGTGGTATAATGTCGGCTTCAGGTAGACTAAAGGCTCAAATAGGGGACTTTTGGAAAGTGGCTGGAACTAATTGAATTAATTCCCATAAGGCCTGTTATTTCTAATACACGGTTTTCATATGCACTGCATGTACAAGACTACAAGGTACGAATTAACTGTGTACAGTATATCGAGACCTGACTGTATACTCCACAGCAATACCATCCATACCTTTGCTTTTCCTGCTATCATTTGTCTCACTCCTTCTTTCACCTAATATTTCCCAATCCTTTCATTCATTCCCTACCACCTGGGTGGCCTGGGTAACCTGGGTAACCTATCTCCATCAATCACTGCCACCCTTCCATCATTTATATTTAGCAAAGATTCAAAATACTCGGCATAGCTTTTCCTCACTTGCACTCCTTCCACTAGTAACTCTCCATTTGCATCTTTCACCGACTCTTCCCTCATTTGTCCTCCTTTCTTTACTCTATTTACCTCCTTCCAGAACATCTTCTTTCGTTCCTCAAAATTCTTACTCACACCTTTGACTCTACCTTTCATTTGCATTTTTCTTTGCTTCTCTAATCTTCTGTTTTGCCTCTCTCCTTTTCTCCTTGTACCTCTCCCATACCTCAACACTACCATCCTGTAAAACCCTCTCAAACCACTGTCTCTTCTCCTCAACTGCCTTATAACCTAAGATCACCAACAATTTTCCCACTGTGTTTTCCAATGGACCAATCCAGAACTAAACTTGAATAGTAGTCTGGAGACCTTGACACTATCTGATGATTTGATAACTTTTAGGTTATTATGACACCTGTATTTGATTTTATTATTAGTGAGGATTTTTATTGCTTTTGTCATTTTCAAGCTATGTATTTTAGTTTATCCTCAAGGCTAACAAAAACACCTTCCCAGACTTCCTTCAAACAAAAAAAGCACCCATCCAGACCCTTGTCAAACTATATTTGTAAATTTTTTATAGAAAAATATCCCGGCCTAAGGCCGATTTCTTCCAATTGTTACAGGCTCGCTATAGATCGGCCAGAAAAAAAAATTAACATCTGAATGAGGCGAAGAGTCTTCTTATTATCACCAAATTAATTAGGTGAAACTTCTTAGAATTTCCAAACTAATAAAGTAGCACGAAACAAGAGAACCCCACCCCCCCTTTTTTGGAACACATAGGGTTAAAGGGTTGAATTAAACACCTATTATTTTACTTGATATTCTACTGTCGGATTATTTTTCTCAGCCTTTTCATTGTTATATGGCAAGATGATCAAATCTATAACAGAAAATAGAATAAGATGTTACAGTACTATTAAAATCAAACTAATTTTTAAAATTGATTGTGATCACTCCATTTGATATAAACAACATCATGGTCTGTAGGTGTTTAAATAAGTCTATATTTATTTGTACAGAATATATAAGTTGGAAGTACATTATACCCCACCTGTTGCCAATCTATAGCCTCTCTATTATTATGTTCCTTCCAACAACCAACTATACTCCTAAAATCGATTAATGAAATTTACAAACACATGTGGCAGTCCGTGGATTCGAATCCAGGATGCTCACACCGAAAATCAACACCTTATGCATCGCACCACGTAGACAGTTAAAGAATGGTGGACACTGCCTACGATTTATTATGCAACTTCGAATCCTGCATATCAATCTAAGCATGTACACACATCCCAACTGCAACTCACGTAGGCTATGCATATGTGAATGGAAAGAGCAATTAATGGGGCCTTAACCACTAGGGAAGTCCTCTCGATAAATTACCCCTGAACCAATATCAATTATTATGTTCCTTCCAACAACCAACTATACTCCTAAAATCGATTAATGAAATTTACAAACACATGTGGCAGTCCGTGGATTCGAATCCAGGATGCTCACACCGAAAATCAACACCTTATGCATCGCACCACGTAGACAGTTAAAGAATGGTGGACACTGCCTACGATTTATTATGCAACTTCGAATCCTGCATATCAATCTAAGCATGTACACACATCCCAACTGCAACTCACGTAGGCTATGCATATGTGAATGGAAAGAGCAATTAATGGGGCCTTAACCACTAGGGAAGTCCTCTCGATAAATTACCCCTGAACCAATATCAATTATTATGTTCCTTCCAACAACCAACTATACTCCTAAAATCGATTAATGAAATTTACAAACACATGTGGCAGTCCGTGGATTCGAATCCAGGATGCTCACACCGAAAATCAACACCTTATGCATCGCACCACGTAGACAGTTAAAGAATGGTGGACACTGCCTACGATTTATTATGCAACTTCGAATCCTGCATATCAATCTAAGCATGTACACACATCCCAACTGCAACTCACGTAGGCTATGCATATGTGAATGGAAAGAGCAATTAATGGGGCCTTAACCACTAGGGAAGTCCTCTCGATAAATTACCCCTGAACCAATATCAATTATTATGTTCCTTCCAACAACCAACTATACTCCTAAAATCGATTAATGAAATTTACAAACACATGTGGCAGTCCGTGGATTCGAATCCATTATCATATGTTGCGATTAAATAATATCGATACAGCCTTCAAAAGTTCTGTGTTGCCTACATAGTACAGTACATACCATATACTACTACTGTACTACTACTAATGATTTCACATTTTCATCCAGTCTGTTGTAATGGCTCACATAGGGTTGCATTTTGGCAGTTGAACTGTATTAATTAACATAGTTCTTAACACCAATAACCCCCAAGTGAAAATGAAAGTATATCCTAGGATACCACATACTTTCAATAAAGTTTTGCCATACCACTGCACCACCATGTCATCACTGTACGTGGCTGATGCTGGGACAATGCTAAAAGTGCTTCAGCAAAGTAAAGTTCCCCTGCAGCACCTATCTGCACTATACTGGTAATTTGTTCTCGTCTTGAATTAAACGGTTACAACATATAGGATGTGGGCAACCCATAACTTCTGATGCTATGCAAGGCCTGTGAATGACTGTAATTATAAAACATGATGATGTATATACACACAACTTTTTTCTTCCAGTCAAGTCACATATATTCATTAGTTTCATTAATATTTATTTAGTAATACACTATTAAGACACTAATTATAGTTAAGTATGTGCCCTCGAACAGCACAAACGAACCTTCAAAGTGCAAATATTAGGCAAAGGATTGATGAGAGGATTCAATTGAGTTTAGGATACTTTACAATATTTAAGGTCAGCATTCGTGTCTTAAAGTGTATGTTAAGTCAATACTGAGCTTAAGTGTTGGATGTGTGTACTAAACACTGTGATGTATTGCAGAAATATTGATTAACTATGGGCTTCAGTGTAAATCCATGTCAATCCTGCTGTGCTATGCTACCTGTTTTAGAGCTAGACTTGCATCAGCCACAACACAAAAGATCACCACTGCATTGATGTTGTTACCTTTATTAAAATGTAAAAATTGCAAACTAAACAAACCAAAACTGGGACAAAGACAATATAAAGTCAAATTAACTTATCAAAAACTCTATGTGGAAACAACGTGAGTGAGTATGACAACCTTGGATGAGTGAGAGAGTGACCAGCGAGTGCAGAGTCAAGAGAGTGACTTGGTATAGACATAAAGTATGTGTCTCAGTGAGGTGAAGTGCTCTGGAGGACTTAAGGGGAGACTGGCCGTTTGTTTGGTCTATTAATGCATGTATTCATATATTTTTTTAGTTTCCTCCCTAGACCTAAATCAAACTTACAAAAACACCCCCTAGACCCCCCTTCAAGATAAATTTTTACATTTTTCGGTAGAAACATTTTCCTCTTAAAATTGCAGGCTCGCTTTCGCTCGCCAGGAAAAAAATAAGACACCTAAATGGCACGAAAGGTCTTAAAATTGACAACGAAATAGGGCGAAAGGTGTTAAAATCGCCAAACTAATGGGCCGAACGTCTTAGTCTCAAAAGTAATGGGGCTAAACATGAGGTAGAAGGGGGTCCAGAAAAACTGTCTGCCTCCCCTTAAGTGGTTTGGCCATGTGGAAAGAATAGATTAGAATGATTGGGTGTCTTTAACCAATACTGAAATTATTATCTCCATTAATACTATATTGGGAATGTTTGTTGTGGTGATTTATTTGGTAACTTTGAGGAGTAGTAGTGACATCAATTCTGTGACGTTTGTGTTGAGGCAAATTTTCGTTTCTGTGGTAATGTTGTTCACTGGCATTACCCACCTTAGTCAAAAACACTTGGCTTTCATTTAATAGACATTCCTCCAACAGTATATGATATTACTGCATACTATTTCCATCACCGTTGTGCCACCTAGTTAGAATATAAATGTTAGCTTGTAACCCCCAGGGGAGGAGACAAGGATAGTTCTCTTTGGACAAACTTGCTGGTATCTCAAAGGTAAATATGTAGGTGTGGTACCTGGTTTACAGTGGCGCTAATAAGTCATGTCTCAGCTGTTATTACATTTGGCTTGCTCTGTGCTGTATTAATGTCTGTCAGATGTTAAATAGGGTGGGTAAGTGTAGGAACATGTTTATATATTTCACTCGATATGAAGAAATAAAGCTTAGATATTGCTGATACCAATTATTGATCAAAATATACTTGGTGCCGAGACATGACTTGTTAGCGCGACTGTACATATCCAATAATAACAAAGTTAAAAGGACATCATGTGAGGTAGTTTGTTAAACTTAGGCAATGGAATGTTCAGCACTGAATTTTGGTAACCATAAATTAGTTGGGTAAAGGATGCCAAACCTCCAGAGTGAGGTTAGGCATCTTTTTTTACTGTCCTACTTTTCCTTCTGGGGGCAGGGGACTAGGAATCCTCCTCCCCTTTTATAATTCTCCTACTCGATGAGACATAGAAATGGGCGAGAGAATGCGAAACTGGTCCTGAACCCTGAGAATAGGAACTTTAAATCTTGTTTTTGTTTGGGCTCTGTCTCGTGTCGGCCACCCCCAGCAATGGGGTATGTGGCTGAGTATATGCTATAAATAAGTGTCATGGTGACTAAGCTTCACAGTGCCTAAAATTCATGGTGTGGGTTAGAGTCTCACCAGAGGAGACACCACAAAAATACCACCCACCAATTTAGTGGCCAGGTCAACCACTGAATCCGGCAGACCAGCTAAGAACGTGCTTAATAGGAATACTTTGCAGTTATAGCCTATACAAAAAGTAATATTTAAATAAAATTAACATCACAGTCTGAGAAAAATAATTGTCTTTGAGACACCAGTGTATTTGTCATTATAATAAAAGCCAGTATTTTGGTATGAAATATTTAAACAACTAACAGAACTGTATCTAGGCTACAGCTGTTGATCATTTATCCATGGATGAATATAGCTATTTTATACATCATGAATCATGTCAGATTACAGAGTTGTGCCTTGCCAAGTGGGTACCTACCATATATAATTATTATGACACTTAATAGAGATGCAGGTAATTTATAAAAGGTTATTAACTTTATAACATTTATTTTGTAATAGTTGTTGTTGTTGTTGTTGTTGTTCCCCAAGCTGCCTGGCCGAACAGCCCCAAGGCCCCGAGCAAGGCCAAGGCCATAACCGTGCGCCCCCCACAGAACCCTCACTGCCGACCACAATAAAGCCTGGGTGACCGAAGCCACTCCATGGCTGGGAGCTGAGGAGGGTGCGGAAACGTCCGGGAAACCAAAGCCCCACCCAGGACCCTGTGCCCCTCGGCAATTATGAAGAGAAAGTTGAGGGGCAAAGGAAAAAAATGTGACGCTTGGCTTCCAATCTAGGTAGACTGGGAGGTCAATCCACGGAAGAGACGCCGTCACTTGAGATCTAGAAAATATAAAAGTAAAAGGCACAGTCAGAGTAAGCTATGGGTATGGCAGAGATCGCTCAGTAGATCGCTCTGATAGACCAGCCCATCACCAGATTTTGTAATATTTTGTAATAGTTATTTTGTAATAGTTAACAAAAATAGTCATAACAACATGCAGAACTTATAAAAGATTGGACACTTAATCATTTTTTGATGTTAGTAGATTATATGCTATTGATGGCAGTAATGAAAGTATTTAGCAAATGTATTTTCTGTGTTAGCAACACTATTGACCAAGTGTGGTGTGACTTATTTTATCTATCTATCTATCTATCTATCTATCTATCTATCTATATATATGCTCAGGCCCAATCCCCATTTTGGGGGTAGCCGACTCAAGACAGAGCAAGAACAGGGAAAACACAAAAACAACATAAAACAAAAAATAAACACAGATAAAAAACACAAACTCTCACACATCCAGGTCACCCAGGAGAAGACCCAGAGACCAGGGTTACCAAGGTCGCTCCAGCACTCCCCCGGCCCCTGACCACCCGGAGAGGTTCCGATCTCGGCAGGCAGACATGCAGCGGAGCCTAAGCCACAAGCCCTCCCACCACACTTCCAGGCACACCCTTCATATTAATCGTCTCCCGGGCCAGGCGCCTGATGGACTATTATCTAGTCCAACTTGTGCCCGACCCCTTACTCCAAATGACCACGTGTTCACTCAACTATTCACAAGCATTCTCCATTCACTCCTGTCCACCACCACTTCCCCTGCCTGATCTATAGTCATTCCTCTATCATCCAAAGCCTTTCTTACACAGTCTCTCCATCTCAATGGGGGTCTTCCTGCCCTTCTATCTCCCCTTGTACCTGACTCATATTCTCTTTGTAAGCCTTTCATCTCCCATTCGTTCAACATGACCATACCAGCTCAGCACCCTTCTGTCCACTCTGGCTGACAAATGTTCCTGCTGCCCCACTCTCCTACGTATCTCTTCATTTCTCAATCTGTCTATACGAGTAACTCCACACATACTCCTCAAGCAGCTCATCTCCATCACATCCAGCCCTCTTTTCTCCTTTTTCTTCAGAGCCCATGTCTCAGCCCCATACATCACTGTTGGCACAACAATTCCTTGATACAGTGCACTTTTTACTTTCACTCCGAGATTTCTCGTCTTCCACATACTTCCCATTGCTCCGAAAACCTTCCTTCCTTCACACACTCTCTGTTTTACCTCCACTTCCATACCTCCACTCCTGCTTATTGTTCCTCCTAGATATTTAAAACACTCTACTTGTTCTACTTATTTTATACAGAGATAAATTAATACTTATGCCACCACATGGTAATATATTTGTGCAGAAGTGAATATTTTGTAAATATAAAATGTAGGTCTTAAGTATTTTCACAGTTTGCACATCTTGTAATATAATAAAATTGTGATATGTTTGTGTCATTTTCAATATTTATAATATGGATCCCATTATATTGTATGTAATGATTATATGTAAGGGAACATCTTGTTTGTTACCTTAAGGGGTTAAGATTGTTTTTTATAGTTGTTAGGTTGATTGAAGATGCTGGGTCGATTCTCGTAGCTTCTCTCGTTGCATGTGGACTCTGGATTATCTCATTTATTATTCTATTCTTATTTAAGTAATAGTGAATACTGCCACCACCTTTACCACATATATTTGGGGTAAAGGAAACTTGTAAATCCAGCCACCTTATTTATTCAGGAACAAATGTAAAATTAAATATTACAGGGAGTTTTCCCCCAAGTTGGGAGGAATAGCTCCGGGCCTGTTATTGTGCCCGTGTCTTCTGTCTAAGTATCCTAAAAACCTCTCTCCTACCTCTCTCCTTACCTTCCCACATACACCCCATATGTGACGAAAAACTCTGATTCACGTGGACAGTGCCTGGAGAGCTCAGAAGTGCAGAAGTAAAGTCTGACATTGCGTTTATCTTGTGTCGTCCCAGTTTTGGTTTGTTTATTTTGCAAGTTTTACATTATAATGGGTAGAACAAAAGCAGGAAGTGACATTGATTCAACCTTCAGATTGTGCACTCACTCGCTTAAATACACAGTACACTGCTAGTAAACCACCTTAAAATTATGAGTTGTAATAATGATTCCTATAATAATTACTGAATATAACATGTAATATATATCTTGAAAGGAAGAATGGTTAGCCAAGAAATGAGAAAGTCATTGAGAAACAGTGGGTTGCTTCCAGCACTCCTATACAAAAGCGATACATGGACAGCAAGTAATGAGTACTTTTCCAAACTGAGAGCTGTGGAGATTAGTTAGTCGTAGGCTAGTGCTGTCTTGATGGTGTAATGGTTAGAGTGTTTAAAGATATGTGTGTGGCAACCCAGGTTCGAATCCCAGTGGATCACATGTTTTCATTAATTTCATTGGAGGTGTTTGGTGTTGGGAGTTAAATAAAAAAAAATAGATCTCAGAATGTCATCTGGTGTGAATAGGCTAGGTGGACTAAGTAATAGGGAGGTGAATGAGGCATTGAATGCTGAGTGATACAATGGATTAGGAGCAGCTTTGTGGGGGTATAGTCATATACAAAGAATCCCAATAAAACATAAATGGAAGGCAAATGAGAGCTGTGGCTGCTGTTTCAGGGTGGTGGGGTGTCTGGATTCTGGAAGACCTCGAGGATGATGCTGGAAATTATCCAGGTTGAACCCATAAAAGAAGGCGGTGATAATCTACTATAATGGACACCCTGCATGGAGAGAGGCAGTTGCCATCAGATGGCATTAATTTGTTATGCCTTATATGGGCATGTACAAGTCACTCATTCACACAAGGCATGGTTCAAGTCATATGAATCATTATTAATTTTGGGGGGCTGCCGTTTTAGTATCCGCCCTACACCATCTTCAACCTCTGTAAAAATCTGCCATCTCATGCAGCCACTGCAAAAAATTGCTTAGCACCAGCCAGCAGATCTTGAAGGTTAATCTAATGCACATGTAGCATAATAATTGTTATACCACGTTTTCAAGAAACGTGATATATTCTGATTGCTATTCCCGGACTGGGAATGTGGAGGAGTGGGAGCAAGTAATGGAGGGGAATTATCTCACCTAATCACAAATTGCTTTGTTTTGAGTGCCACTGGGGTGTTTTTAATGTTTTGCTCTGGATCTATTGAGGATGGTCGCAATGCACCACAAAAACCTCAATAGAGGACGGTCGTCGTTAATGGTATTGCAGACCTTGGGGGGTCAAATAAGTCTTGGACTTCTAGTTTCTCAAATACAGTACAGTAGTTCAATTTCCCATCGAGCATAATAACCTAGTTGGTTCAACTGTCCTCGGCCTTCAACACAATAATTGAGTGGTGTCACATGTCTAAATTGACTATTACGGCAAGCTTCAGAGTTTGTAACTATCCTTTCTTCCCTAGGATTACTTATCAAGGATCCAAAAATAGAATGCAAGCCAGCAGGCTGAATGCTTGCTGATGGGTTGGTCAGCGTGAGTAATAATTGTCTTTCTGAGGTGTTCTGTGCACGGGCTTCCTGGGCATCAAGGGCACGGCAGGTCGTCTGATTTGATTTGCAGTTGTGGGGCAAGATGCACTGGTTGCAGCTGGTACTTCTGATAGGTTGAGTAGTTGTGCAGACGGCGGAACTGGGTTGGTGTCTGGGAAAGGTTTGGGCTTGTAGATATTAGGGGTAGAAGTGGGTTGCACTTTCCCCAAGTCTGGCATGTAATTATTTCTACCTCGTTGATTTGGAAGATTAGGCGTTACAGCTGTTGCTGGGTATTTTTCCCCGATGCATGCATGCCATAGGGCCATTGATGTATTTGATGCATGGCTGCAGTTTGGCTTGTCTAGGCTTGCCAGGTTGAAGGAGAAGCGTTGAATCGATTGAGGTGGCTATATATGGGTCCATGTGGGTGCCATGTATCTTGTCTTTGTAGGGGTGAATGAGGTAATAGATTAGGTTCTCTGTTGTTTCTGCTGGTGCACATTCCTAGTCTAGCATATATATATATATATATATATATATATATATACTGTATATATGCCTATATTGTTTTATAGTTTCCTCCCTAGACCTCCATCAAGCTTTAAAAAAAATACCCGCAAGAACCCTGTTGTTTCTGCTGGTGCACATTCCTAGTCTAGCATATATATATATGTTTGTTTTGTTTTGTAGATGTTTAGGTGACAATCACCACGGTCGATCTGGGGATCCGCCGCTGATGAGCTCGTCCTGGAATCTTTACGACTCTGAATCTTACGATTCTGTACAGGACTGAACATGCCGTTTTTATCGGCAATAGCTCAGAGAAGAGTGTTGAGAGGGGAGAAGGGGTGTTGGAGAGAGAGGAAGGTGTTGGAGTGGCTTTGTTATGTGTGTTTTGTCTGTATACGTCGTCAGGATGTCCCCTGACTGGGTGCAAGCATGTGAAACATGCTAGGACGTACTACCGCACCCACTAAATGTCCGCCGTGGCAGGGATTCGATCCCGGGTCTTTCAGATTCACACGCGAGCGTGCTCACCACTTGACCACCACGTATATATATATATATATATATATATATATATATATATATATATATATATATATATATATATATATATATATATATATATATATATATATATATATATATATATATATATATATATACTGTATACTGTATATATAACTGGGGGCCCCAACTAATGGGCCGAATTAATCGTATTTGTTTAAGTGTACTGTACATATATGTTACTATATTTACCTATAGACACCTTTGTTGTATTTATTCTGCAGAAAGTAAAATTATTATTTAATTATATAAATAATGAGGCTTGAAGAAGTGTTGAGAAGTCGAAATATGCTGGCACCGAAAATATCCGCAATCGAACGTAAACAAAGACGAGTTGGGAGTGGTCTTTTTGTCTAATTCTGTGTCAAAAAAGCAATGAGGTTAGTATGTTGCCTTATGGCTTTTGTCAGTATTTACCACATTCTATAACCTGAGAGTTTAGGTCCTATTCTATATTCAATTCAGGATTATTGTGTTTGACCCAAATTTTACAAATCTACTAGCCTAGGCCTCAGCCAATTCTTTGAACTCGCAGCTTTAGCCTATGGCGATTGGCTAATATTTATGGGTTCTTGCATGGTGGAACAATAGTCAATAGTGGTACCGTTCAAGAAGACTACATCTTCCGGAAAATATTACCGAAACTAGGACCTACAGACTAGCCTACAGTAGGCCTAGCCTACCACTAATTTTCCCATGGTTTTTCATTTTGGTTTTAGGTAGTTTCATTATTAGGCTAGGCCTAGGCTAGCCTATAGAGCACGGTAGTTGAAATTAGCCTAGTTACAATGGTACGATTTTAGTTAATGGACACCTAGGCTTATTTGACAGGTACCACCAACGATTTAATACAAATTTGTTTTGGTTTCCAAATTCCACGCATCCAACACAAAGCTACACCCTTTTCTGGTCCGGTAATATTATTGAAAACGATATAATAATTTTTTAAATGTGGTTTTCGACGAGAATAAAACCGCGTTTGTGCCGATAATCGGGAGTCCGTCGTCGCTTCGGATCGTCGGTTTGTTTACACCATTTTACCTCCATGGTTTACACAGGATGCTCGGCGGCTCGAGGCTACGTCCCCTCTAAATTGACCGTTCTGTTGCCGAGTACCGGTAGGCCCTATATATTTCCTGGAGTTTTTGTTTTGTTTTATTTATATGCTTCTTGTAACCGTTAGGCTATAAGGTGCGGAAATATACATGAATAATCCATATTCCCCAACAATAATACGGGACCCTTTGGGAATAAGGGGGTTTGGGTGGGGGAAACAAATTCAGGCCTAAATCCTATAAATACCTCTACCTAAACTTCTAGTATTTTTTACTTGGGGGTTGGTTTTAGATTCAGGACGTGGGATACAGGACGGGTTGAGGGGGGGATCTGCCCCCCTCACCGTGAATTATAATTATCGTCATATACAGTATGTTGACAGTAGAGGGTCTAATTATCCCATGGCCAGCTGTTACTTGCCTCCTGCTGGCAACATATATAACGATTATTATAATTCACGGGGGGGGGGGGGGTGTCCCTATAAGCTATAACGCAAGTCTTTATCAACAAAATTACCCAACAACTGGTTAGCTTAGCCATTTTAAGTCGACCGCAAAGGCGGGAAGTAACTTCGAGCGTAAAGTAAACAAAGCGACGCTACTTCCACGAACGCAACAGAGTTGTCTTTATATTTCGTCTCATATTATTAATATTAAAGTGTCCCCATTGTTTTTTTAGTGTTTAGTACACCAGAAAAGGGTGTAGCTTTGTGTTGGATGCGTGGAAACCGAAAATAAATATGTATTAAATCCTTGGTGGTACCTGTCAAATAGGTGTCCAGTAACTAAAATCGTACCGTTACAATCCCCAGAATTTTGTTTTTTCCCCATTATCCAACCATCTTAAATACTCAGATGTGTCATTATCAGAGGATGGGTTGAAGGGGTGCTTTACCATTGAATGGGATAATGGAACAGTTAGGCATTAGGCCTAGCAACCCTTCCCTGAATCCGAAACAACTTCAAACGGATTTTTTTTATTTTAACCCTTCCAGCCCGGGTGTCCTTTTAAAAGTCCTATGCTTGAAAGCGTGCTTTAAAATTTGTGCGGCCAAATTTTACTGTGCAGGGGCGATCGCAGTGCCACCAAGCCTCAACTACTACCGTTATCAGTTCCTACGCGGCCGCCATAGCGAGTTATAGTGAAATCATGAATTCTGACGCGTCTGATTCTGTGCAACCTCCCGCGGGCCGTGCGCCCCACTGATACCCCGCTTGCAACTTCGACGCCTGTTCCAACCGAGAAGAAAGCTCAACGAAAGAAATTTAAACGTTTGTTGAGTGAAAGTGCTATACAGCTAGAACTTTTTAACGTTGAACATGAACTGAGCAGTGGCGAAAGCTTGGTGGACAAACAAAAATGTATTTCAAGTGGAAGCGAAGTTGACGATTTCATTGGCTTTGGAGAGGACGACAATGTAGATGTATTTGAGGGGGGAGACAGTAGTCATGATTCTGATGTGGAAGTGGTTCAGGAAGGTGCTATTGAACTTCCAAGTGTGCTAGAGCCAACCCCTTCGCCAAGTTTCGTAGGTCAGTCTAGGCCTAGGCCTAGCCCTAGCCCAGGACCTTCCCCTTTGCCTGCCCGTACGCCCTTGAAAGTGGACAAATATTTTTATTAACAATCATTGGTGAAAAGTGCAGCTAAAAAAGCACGCAGGGCAGCAGCAGAAAAGGCTAGGGAAGCGGAAGGCAGTGATAGTGACACCGACCCGGGTCTAGCAACCACCCGCATTCCTTTGTCCCGACGCCTTGACCCGGGACGCCGCGTGGGTCACCCACAGCCCTCGGCTTCATCTCTCCCTCAGGATGACCAAAGGGCCTCTACAAGTGGTACTAGTGGGGCGGCATTGTCCTCCCACAGTGTGCCACCACAGGCCCCGCATCGTAGGGCATTATTTGCTGCGGAGAAGCCCTCGGCTCGCCGCAAAAGGAGCCCAACTCCCGAGACTGAGGCTTCCATTGTTGAACCTCCCGCAGCCTCCCGCGCCCCACGCCGCCGACGCCCGGTCACTTCTTCACCCGAATTGTCTCCTGAAGAGGATGCTGACGACCCCAACATTGCCCCAGATGACCTGACGTCGCCTGAGGAGGAAGAGGAAGAGGAAGAGGAAGTCCCGACAAGACGAGTTAGAGGGCCAGGTCGTGGACGTGGACGTGGTCAGCCTGCCGACGCCGATGCCCCTGGGCCTGGGCCTGGGCGTGGGCGTGCAGGGCGTCCGCGTGGCCAAGGGCGTGTGCCAGGGCGTCTGCCTGCTGCAGCTGCACGTGCTCGAGCATCAGCATCCAACTTGTTAGTGTGGACAGATGAGGCGGATTTTGAGCCAGATTGTCCTGCCTTGTACAGATGGGTTCTGGGGTGTCACCAGCATATCCCTGTGGCCCAGATGCTACCCCCAGTGAACTTTTCTGTGGCTTCTATGACAATGAAGTCATGGAATACCTCGTCAAAGAGACAAATAACCACCATGCTATCTGTGCCAAATTTCTTGGGAGGAAGACCAGTGCCAAGATGGTGGCATGGAGAGCTGTCACTGTGGCAGAACTATATGTGTTCTTTGCACTCACAATGCTGATAACACATATAAAGAAGCACGTTCTGGCCGACTACTGGATCACTGGCGACCTCATAACGACTCCAGCATTTGGCAAGTACATGTCCAGGAATAGGTACTTCGACATCCTCTCCTACTGTATATCCACCTGACAAACAACATGGCAGTCCACCTTCCCGACGCACTATGGAAGATCAGGAAGTTGTATGACATGATACGTCATCGCTTTTCCACCTACCTGATTCCATTCCAGAAGATGTGCCTGGATGAGTCTCTGGTCCTGTTCCGTGGAAGGCTGCATTTCAGGCAGTACAGTATATCCCTTCTAAGAGACACCGCTTCGGCATCAAGGTCTTCGTCCTCTGCGACTGCAAGACGGGATATGTGCTGGACTTTATAGTCTACAGCGGCAGTGGTGGCAAAATTCAGACTAACCCCCTTATTGGTTTTGGCGGCGCTGTAGTAAAGAAGATGATGGAGAGGTACTTCTATCAAAACCACATCCTCTACACCGATAACTACTACACGTCGCCTATCCTGGCCAAGTACAGTACCTCCATGACCGCAAGACCGGAACTATCAGCACAGTCAAGGCCAAGAGGAAGGGCATGCCAGCCTACCTAACAAAAACCGAGAAGACGGACATCTTCCATAAGAAGAGTGGCCCCATCCTCTCCATCCACTGGCATGACCAGCGGAAGGTCAACCTCCTCACCACATGCCACAAGGCCGAGATGGTCGCCACAGGGAAGGTGGACCGAAGAACCAAAAACCCCGTCCAGAAACCAGCTGCTGTCCTGGACTACAACATAAATATGCGCCTCGTCGACAAGTCCGACATGCAGATGGGCTTCATCGACTGCCTGCGAACATCTTGCAGGTGGTACAAGAAGTTTATCCTGCATACGATAGATATGTCGGTCCTCAATGCCTACAACATCTACCGTCTGAGGACTCCAGGAGCCCCGAAGTACAAGTCCCTTTGGAAGTTCCACAAGCAGGTGATACTTGAGCTCCTGGCTAAACATGTGGGTACACCAGGGAGGCCACTACAAGGACCAGGCCAGCTGGACAGAACGGGGTGTGCTGAATTTTTCAGGAAGCACCAGCTCCACGCCCTTCCTTTCCAGGGTCCAAATACTAGAGCCAGAATGCAGAAGAGGTGCCATGTGTGCAGCCACACAACTCAAAGACCCCGCAAACCAACAAAAACCACTTGGGAATGCCTCGAGTGTCAAGTGGGACTGTGTGCTGGCACCTGCTTCAACGACTTCCACACTCTAATAGACTTTTGAAGTGAAAGTGACAACAGTGAAAGTGACACTCAAATGTAGGCTAAGAATAATAATATAAGTAAGTACAAGTGAAAAGGACACACATAAGTAATAATAAGTGCCTTCATAACAATATGAACAAGTGAAAGTGACACTAAAATATATATTTCTAACAATAAATAAGTGAAAATGACACTATCAATAAGCCTCGTCCAGTGAAAGTGACACTATAATAATAATAAAACTAAGTATACTGTAAGTGAAAGAGACACACATAAGTAATAATAAGTGCCTTCATAACAATATGAACAAGTGAAAGTGACACTATATATATTATTAGCTTACCTAACGATACATGAAAGTGAAAATGACACTATCAATGACCATAGTCCAGTTCAGTTCAGTTCAGTTGGAATTCAGGAAGTTTAGCCTTAACGTCGGCACTTCCCTAAGAGGTTTTGTTATTTTTCTTTTTGTGACTTTTTGTGACGTGCTCATTTGTCTAAAAATAAATATATCTCATTTTTCATCCCTTTTTCTGAAATCTTCTTTCTTCTCTTTTCAGTCTTGTTTCTTCTCTCGTCTTCCTTCATTCTTGTTTCTTCTCTCTTCAGTCTTCTTATTTCAGTTCTTTCAATTTTTTCTCTCGTACTCTCCACATTTGATAGATTGTCTGTTTCACTCTATCGCTTATTTCTTTGTTAAATAAAGCATGTCCGATGACTTGGTTTTCATTTTCAATATAAGGCTGTTGGAACCCTGGATCTTTTATTCTGCATGCTTTATAAAATGAACAGTGTAGTAGAAAATGTTTTAGGTCTTCTGTTCCTTCCTTACACATATCGCATTGTGTCTCTCCTCCCACATGCCTATTTCTATCTTTTAGATTTAAGTTATTTGTCCTACATCTGTAAAATATTATAGATGCCTGTGTGTTGTCATAAATATCTTCCTCGCTCTTAATCTCCTTTTTATAACTCCTATACACTTCTAGGCTACTCTTCTCTGCCAACTCCTCTCGCCATCTTCCCGAATCCCAGTCCAGAACTCTTTTTCTAATGTCGTCCTTCTTAATATTTGCTAAATTTGTTTCTCCTAACTTCAAATTCCCTACATACTTTCTAATTTCTGCAGTCCAGGGATCTTTACTATTTCTAAGTTTTTCCTCTGTGATTCTTCTTAGCAAGTCATTACTTTCCTCTCCTACTAAATATTTAAGATATTTTATGTTACCTTCCATAATTCTTGCCTCCATTGATGAGGCTCCTATTTCACCCCTTAAGGTTACCTTTTGGGCATATCTGGGTGCCCCTAATATGTGTCTAAAAACCCTATTCTCTATATTTTGTAATTTATTTATTTCTGTTTTTGAAAAACCTATAACATTCGAGCCATACAGGACTGCTGGTATCACAATACTTTTCCAATATGTTTTTCCAATAAGTATCTTATTACAACTTTGTGATATTACCGGGTATGTAAGGTTAGCCATTCTATTTGCTTTATCCAAAGCTTCTATTTTCTGGGTTTTAAAACATTTTTTATTATCATTAATTTGTATTCCTAGATATTTAATTTGTTTTACCACTTCTATTTCTCGTATGTTGTTTGGTTTGTTTTTCATATTAGATATTAGGATTTTACTTTTGTCTTTATTTATACTTAAGCCACACTCCCCCTATCTCTATTAATTTATCTATTACTCTTTCTGCTTCCTGGATTGTATGAGCCAAGAGTAGCCCGTCATCGGCATAAAACAATGAATTTATTTTGAAACACTCATCTACAAACCCTCTTTTATTTTCTAACTGTTTAATTATCTCATAAGTTATTAATTTAAATAATGTTGTGGACCCCGTACAGCCTTGTCTGATGCCGCTTGTTACCTTAATCTCCGTCTCATTTACTTGCCCCTTATTTATAATTGTACTATCTTCTTTATATATGTTACTTACTATGTCTATAACATTTGAATTTATATTGTAATCTTTTAATACTTTTATCAGTTTCTCCCTTCTGATTGAGTCATAGGCCTTTTTAAAGTCTATTGAGATTACTATGAGTGACCTCTTTTGTTTAAATATTTTATCTATACAGTATTTCAATATAAAAAGATTATTTTCGATTATACCCTTATTTGTAAACCCACTCTGTGTCTCCCTTACCTCTCCATTCTCCCTAATGTGTTCTTCTATTTTATTTTTAATTGCTGTCGTCATGAAAAGTTTATATGATATGTCTGTCAGAGCAATTGGCCTCAATTCATTTACCTTTGGTTTATTTACTTTTGGTAACATAACAGTTTTTGACTTCTTCCACTCTTCTGGAATTACATTTGTGTCCATAATATTATTAAAGCACATTGCAAGTTTTTCTAAGCACTTATCACTTTGTGACAATGCTTTATATAACTCAGGTTTCATTGCATCAAGGCCTGCTGCTTTTCTATTCTTTAATTTCTTTATATTTTCCTTTAATTCTCCCACTGTAATGTTTGGTTTCTCCATGTAGTTTATGTTTTTATTAACTCTTAAAGCCATTTCCATGTGTTCCCATAACTCCTCTTTAACTGTGACTGATTGTATGTTATAATTGTGTTCATCATTTACATTCATCCCCATTTTAAATAATTTACCTTCTTGCCTGTCCTCCATTTCTTTCTCTTTTAATTCTCTATATTCCCTATTTATATCCTCATTCCAAACTTCCTCGATGTTATTGTCATGCATTTTATATATACCACTCCAAAACATATTTAATTCCTCTACAGCCCTTTTATCTGACAATACTTCTCCTTCATCGTTATAAAGTTTTAATTCTTTTATTTCGTTTTGACTTTTGTTTCTTAGTTTATTTATATATTTCCACATCTTTTTACTCGCATCTCCTCCCTCTATTATCTCTCTAGTCTTTTTCCTCTCATGTATATAAATGGCTTCCCTGATCTCTTTCTGTACTTTACTTTTTTGTTCCAAGAAAAGTATGTTACTTCTCTCCTCTTCCTCTCTATTTTTAGCATTTCTTCTTAATCTATTATAATATCTCCTCTTTTTTATACCTTTTCTAATACTGTCATTCATCCATGGTGCCTCTTGTTTTATTTTGTCTCTTCCTAATCTCCTCCTATAGGTAGTTTTAAGTATATCATCAGCTGTCTCCTTCATTACTCTATTGAAGACTCTTATATCGTTACTCTCTTCTCTCGTTATTCTATTTTCTAGTTCCCTAATAAATTTGACTATGGTCTCCTCGTTTATTTTATAGTATTCTTTTGTTTCCCATTTTTTCCCTTTAAAGGATTTACTATTTGAATTATTCCACTCAAAATATACCTCAATAAGGTTGTGGTCTGACAGATCATAAACGTCTTGCTTTTCATCTATTTTCATACTTTTAAAATCTTCATACATTTTATCTGAAATTAAAACAATCTATTACGCTAGATTGCTCGTTTCTTCGCCATGTTATCTCCCCATTACACTCCTGGTCATCATTTAACATATTTAATTTAAATTTATCCATCAAATCTAGTATAATGTGTCCATTATAATTTAGTTTTTGTTTACCTTTGAACCCTACATGGGCATTCATGTCACCTAATATTATAACTCTTTCATCTTCCATTTGGTCTAAATGTCTCTCTATCTCCTTCTTCATTTCATCATTCCTTACCTTATCATTTACAGAAAAGTATAACAAGAACAAGTGTACAAATTTCCCATGTATAGATCCTTTTACATAAAGTAAATCTTTATTTTTACACTCTACCTTGCTTAAACTTACTTTATCTGTTGTTTCAAAGAGTAACATTAAACCACCACCCTTCCAATCATTAATATTCCTCATACTTTCAATTACTTCAAATCCAGTATAAATAATAATAACTACTATAATAATAACAATAACACTAAGTATAAGTGACAGAGACACAAATAACTTCATAAAAATAACTCTATTGAGTGAAAATAACATAACCATAATAAATGGCATAATAAACAATAAAACACTATAAAATCGCTTCCCGGCATAATTGCGGGTGGAGCGACGAGTGCAACTGGGTGTCGTAGCCGGGGCCGCGGTTGAGTGTTCGGACGTGCCGAGGTAAATACGCGGCAAAAGTTACCTCCACTTCCATCGCCATAATTCCGGAACCAGTTGAGCTAGAGAGCTCTACTCAATGCCATTCTATGCGGCAAGGTAAGGGCACATTTTTACATATGTTTGATTAATGTAGGTAGTATATTAAGCGAGATTAGCCTTAGTTGACTTTTGTTGTTTTTCAGCCAGATCGCCCGGGTACGAGCTCCGTCCTTTTGTAAAGCAGCCCGGGTTGGAAGGGTTAATACCACAAATTTTCCGAGTGTTTTTTATAAAAAAAAAAATTCATTTGCATCAATAGGCCTATAGTGTTTGTATGGAACGTATGGAAAGTGAGAGAATGACTAAGAGGGTGTACGAGAGCGAGGTGGAGGGACAGAGAGGGAGAGGTAGACCGATAGAGAGGTGAAAGGATGGAGTGAGGTATATGAACGAAGGCGGTGCTGGTTGGGGGGTGGGGCGTCGACGGACTAGGGACAGAGGTACATGGGGGCGGTTCGTTCGTGGCCACCCCTTCGGGGATCACGGCGTCAGGCAATAGATAGATAGAATTAATTAGAAATCTCGGGAAAACCTATTTTCCTCATTAGGCCCATCAATCGATTTTGAGACACAACCCCGATAGTGATTTGAAAAGACATTAGCCTAACCTAACAACCTTACCTAACCTAACCTAGTATTATGGGTGGGGGCTGCCGCCCCCACACACCCGCTGGTTGAGTACTAATCCCTTAGTAAATAAACAAAAAATTGGCTTTTGATTATAAGAAGGTGAAAGAAAAGTCGATGAAGTCTACGGCGTTTACTCTGCAATTTTCTGTTTTGATTGTACATTGATAACGGGAAAGTACCGTATTGACAACCTTGTTACGAAAATTAAATTTAAGTACCATACTTTTATATTAGGTTTTTCCGAGGGTTTAACACATTTGCATATGATCTTTAGAGCTATCGATAACTGGAAGTACCGTATTGACAACCTTGTTACGAAAAAGACATGGGGTGGATGTAGAGTTCGGGCGTACGGTCGTCATTGTTTACATAGGGCGATCGCCGCAGTCGCACTTACATTCCCGTCTATTTCGACGCTATATTTTCTGCTATTTGCCCCCTGTCATTACTACATGAATACTAGGTTAGGTTAGGTTATGTTAGGTTAGGTTAAAATAGACGGGAACATGATGGGAAAGGTCCGACGCCACTACGCGTAATGTAAACAAAGATGGCGGTACGTCCGCTCACTACATCCTACCCAAAGACATTTTAGTACCATACTTTTTTATTAGGTTTTGCCGAGGGTTAAAACAAATTTTCTTATGATCTTTAGAGCATATATATTCAATATTTATCTTCAAATATATCAACTAAATTCGTGGTATTAAAATAACATTGAACCCTTCAAACAAGCTAGAGAATCAAACAAATTGCCTTGATGGAGGAGATTGTTTCGTGGCTACCCCCTCGGGCTTATGGAATCTAGGCATCTGGCAATAGATAGCCTAGATAGATTGATATATGACAGTTGATTCAGATGATCTTTAGGCCTATTATTAAAACAATTATTGTGTTTTTTGTGTTGAAACTGGGATTCCCTAGGAATTCCTACTAGGCCTATACCGGTACCAGCATTAGACAAACTTTGAAGTTTGGCTAGGAAGGGTTAGGGTACTATTCATGCCAGCCACCAGCATTGCATCTACGGTACTTTACAGTATAATCTCTCACTGTTTTTTTTTTTTCTATTTCATAAATTTAATTAGAATTGAATAGGAAGGCACATCATATGTTGGGTTACTGGTAGGTAGAATACAAGAAATCAATGTACGGTACGGTATATATATGATATCGGTACTGTATAACTGATATGTGACCTTTTCAGATGGCTGAGAAAATCCGGCGCGGTCAGTTGAGTTTCTGGGTGAGCCTGAGTGATGTTGCGGAAGTCAGTGACCCCCGGGCCCAGAGGAACTCCTCCGCCCTGGAGACTCTACCTTATTTCTGTACCTCCGCCAACATGAAGACCGCTACGGTTTACTTATCACAGGTTGGACATATACCATTTACTACTATCCTTCACATTTGTTATTGCCACAGGCCGAGAACTCGCCTGCAAACCGTGAGGTTGAGGATTCAAGTCGCGGGCCAGCCAGTGTGCTATTATGGCAGACGCCAGTGCAATCTGTGGCAACTATTCACTGAACTCCCTGATATATCAGGGCACCCACCCTAGCCCAGCTTGAGTAGGGAATGCATGGTGGTAAAAACTGCTGTACACCCTTTAAGTCTTGAACCTTTAATTTTGTGAGGCTGTCAAAAACTCTAATCTTTGAGTTTACTGTGCTTACCTAACCATCTACGGTAGGCATAGCTACTGTACTGTATTTTAAAAGTTGCAAAGTTTTAGCATTGATGTTTTATCAGAATGTTTAGGGCTTGTATCTCTTAATTCAACTACAGTACTATACAGTATTTGTGAATTTCAGGAGCTGCAGGGTCTAGGATTGAGCTGTCCCCTGGTGGAGGTGGGAGGTCAGAGGGTCAACCTGGTGGCTTTGGTCAATGCCTGCTGGGAGGTCACACAGCTGTACAAGGCAGCGGCTCGAGATACTTCCACGCTACATGAACAGAAGCGAAGGGATGCGGCCGATCTCAAGCACTTCCAGGTGATTTGTGGTTGTTGTTTTGTGATGACTTCCACCATCAATGCTATTATCATTATCACCACTAATGTAACCATATCACCACCACCATAATCACATCACCATCACTATAATCATCAGGTCACATGATGCTTGAAAATATTAACCACCCAATTTTTTTCAGAATTATACAATTATAGGACTTAATTTTCAAAATAGCCAAGCTAGAACCCTGTACTGTATAATGTTTCAGAGTACCACCAGAGAGCTGCGAGGGAGTGTAGAAGAGAGAGAGCGACAGGTGTGTGAGGCCCGGGAGAAGGAACGCCAGGCAGTCGACCTTACCAAGACCCTCGCAGCCAAACTCAGGACAGAGAAGGAGGAGGTACAGTTGTCACCGAAAGTCTTCTTCTTCCTTAACACTTTATTTGCTTCCTCTCATGATACATATACCAGTAGGAAAAAATACCCTTTTTCATCATTGTGCTTGAACTTTGTCAAATATAATTTTATATGGCTTGTCTCAAGATATTCCACCTTTGTAGCACGGCTAGTTTAAACATTCCTGGCAGGGTTGGATCTGGCTAAAATTTTTAAATTTTGTCAATTTGACAAAAAAAAGTATGCCTCACGCATCTTACTGCGTGTCGTACAAGGCGACTAATAGGGGCGATGGCGCTAGACTTTTGGACCAACAGCCATTACAGTACTATGTAATAAAGTCTTATCTTAGCATTGTCTTGGTATGGCACTACCGAGGCTGGTGGGGTGCGGATAGGTGCCACAGGGGACTGAGTCTTACCTGGGTGCTGTTTGGCACCACACCTGTGTCGGCAACAGTGTTTGCATGTTGGGGCAGGACTTTATTGTTCTATAGTCCAAATTGCCTAATATACAGTAGAGTCTTGTTATGGTGCTGTCTTTTTGTAACACTGTTAAGGCTGGTGTGGTTGCAGATACTGCAGGTGCAAGTGCTGCAGGGGGACTGTTGAGCCTTGCTGAGGCACGGTTAGCACTATACCAACATCAGCCACAGTGATGACTTGGTGGGGCAGTGCTGTGGCGGGACTTTATTGTACTACAGTACACTCCAACTACTGAAAGGCAACCCCGTCTAGGCCGTTACAATGCATGCAATGGAAAAATGACGCTAAACCATTGTATGCATGTATGTAATTTGATGTACCGTACTCATAACTCTGCAAATATATAGCCTAAGTTGAGCTTAGGCTATATATCTGCCTAACCTAGGTTAATTATATAGCAAAATACCGTACTCGCTGTTATCTTACGAATGGTGAAGACTAAAACATTCTATGCCAATTGGTTCTTTTTTTGAGGTCGAAAAAAATTGGGATTTTATCGGCTGCGACCTTGTATCTGTGTGAATATTGCAATTCCTTCATTCTTACATTAGTGATGTCTCCGCAATAATATCGACTTGTGAGGTCTTATATACAGTAGTCTATATCAAAATGCAGCACTTCCTGTTATCTTACGAATGGTAAAGACTAGAACACTACACCAACTGGTTCTTGTTTGAAGTGGAAAATAATAGTATTGTTTGGAGGACGCATTCATGAATCATTCAAATGCACAGCCAGCATACCGACTCCTATGGTTTCAGCTAGTAAACTCATGTAATTACTGGGTATTGATTATTGACTTATTTTTATTGATTATAGATTATATTGGTTATTGATTTATTTCACCATAGTAACCATTCTTATGTCACTGAACAATACTTTCATGCATCAAATCGGACTGCCAAAAAAATTATTGTTCGATTGATTTAGTGTGTGTTGAAAGTATTGTACGAGTTAGCTGACTGACTGACTAAATGTGTGTGTGTTGTGTGTTTCGTGGACCATCCACCATTACAACCAAACTTTCTTGCGCAGTTTTAAATGGTTTTATGCCATGTTATAGCCATTTGCCTTCTTGCAGGCCATCCTGGCTTCGCGGTTCAATCTCAATATGGCCTTTAGGACGGCCATCCGTGTCCCGTGGGTTATCCCACCCCATGCTTATATGGCTTATCTGGCTACTTGCATCAAGGATTATTCCTTGGCATATTATTATGCACATTTACACCTCATTTATACCTCAGCAACTACAAGGAAACATTTCTAACTGTTACTTTAAAGCTTAAGAAGTTATCTGATGAGCAGTTAGTATATTATGAAGGATAAAGTAAATTTTATTGATTACTAAAATGAACATCCCCTTATCTGTCAGGCTCGGAAGCTGAATAATGTGATACAGCAGCGAGAGGCGCACCACCAACATGAACTCAGGAAGAATGAGGTAAGATGGAAAAGGGTGGGGACTCTTCTTTTCATTTTTGTTTTCTTTTGAATTGGATATAATCTTGGAATTAGTGTGCCCGTTGTGGATTTTTTTATTGAATTCATTAGTCAGTCAGTCAGTAGCCTAACCCGCACTCCCTTATAGGGATAGAGAGGATCAGCAAGATGTTCTGGGACCCGGCAGGCAAAGGGCCCAGCTCCAAGGCTTGCTGATCCATTAGTGGTCAGTATGGAAATTTAAAGGTAATTTATTGCATGGTAGTGTGGTAATCCAGACATTGACATACGGGAGTGAAGCATGGGCGTTGTTGGAGAGATACAAATCAAGAGTGAGAGAGGTGGAAATGAGTTACTTAAGAAGTGCATGTGGAGTTACATGGAGGGATAGACAGACGAATGAGGAAGTAAGAGAGCGGTATGGCGTGGATGTGCTGGAAAGTGTGAAAAAGAACACCTTTAGATAGCTCGGCCAGGTGGAACTTATAGGAAGCGAGAGAATGAATAAGAGAGTGAACGAGAGTGAGGTGAAAGGACAGAGAGGGAGGGGAAAACTGAGAGCGAGGTGGAATAAATTAAAGAATGGAGTTAAGAGGTATATGAGAGAAAGCGGTATTGATTGGGAGGAGGGGCGTCGGCTGACAGGGATAGAGGTGCTTGGGGCAATTAATTCGTGGCCACACCTTCGGGGATCATTGCATTTGGCAATAGATAGATAGATAGAAATTCTGGAGGTTGGATTCTCAATCCCAACCTCCAGGGGCTATCTGTGCCACAAAAGTTATGGGCGATGGGGACACCACATCCCTATGCCAATTGAATTAATTATAATCTTGTAAATAGTTTGTCTGTAGTGGATTTTTTGTTTTATTGAAGTGGTTAAAATTTTGTAAAGAGTGTAGTAATGAAGACTATAAACTTAAGGATCTTTAAAATATAACAAAATGTGATCACTATTGAAGCTGCTGATTTGGATAACTGGCACTTATAACAACAAAAAACATCATCTCTTCTACTGTTATTGTCTATAGCCTAGTGAAATTCTTTTGTTAAAGTTGTATCTCTCCCTTCAGTCTGAGAACAGCCGGCTGCGAGAGCGTCTGCATCGCTTGATTTCCGGTGATCGGGGCAGTGAGGTGCGGCCCCCCAGTCTGTCCCTCTCGTCCTCACTCACCCGACACAACCACTCTCGTGCTAGATGGAAGACCGAGTCCACCAGTGCACGGTCAGTCACTGAAGCATTCAGTTTTTAGGGAAAGGGGGGAGGGAAGTTTGGTTTATGATTGTACATCTTATTGATTTTATAAAACCAGTGTAGGTTTAAAAGGCTGTGTAGATGATTTCCAATGTACTCTGGCGAAAAATTGGATCTTTTCTCCCTCCAGGTACGAGGAGGACCTGCAACGACGAGTTTTGGGCCAATACGAGACTTGGGTGGGCCAACTCAACAACGAGAATGATCAGCTCAAAACTCTCCTCTCATCAGTCTCTTCACAGCTCACTAAAATCACCGACAGGCACAAACTTACTAAGGTTGTTTTCTCCTCGCATTATTCTTTTAGCAGTTCACTAAGATCACCAATAGGCTTATGCTTACTAAGATTGTTATATTACAATTAACTTTTATTTTTTTATTGACTTATTATTATATTATACTAATGCTATCAAATTAATTATGTAATTACTGTATTGTATTTGGCTTGGATTGAAGCAGTGAACAGAGTGCAGAATGCCAGTCGTGGGAGAGCTATGACAGGCCTGCTCATTACTTAACAGCCTGGAGCTGACCGAGTTGTCTTTGGTTAAAGCTATTGCAGTGTTTGACCTCTTTGGCCCTATTAAGCTCAGATAATGTATTCTTATAGGGCGAAGCAGAAGTTGGAGGAGATATGAACACCTCCCTGGGGTCGTCCAACTACAGCACAGACAGCCTGGAGAACTTAGTGATGAGCCTAGAGTTCCCGGCCTTCAGGGACCAGATGTATCGCCTCCTAAACCACAACATTACCACCATTACCCAAGCCCTGGAAGACCAAGGTAACATTTGGTGGTTGGCACTCTTGTTGGCAATGCTGACTTCGATCAGTGATGTTAAGGGGGCCCACCTCGCTTTTTTGTTTTTTTTTCTCTCTCTCTCTTTGGCTTGTACCCATTCAGCCTACTGTTTTAAGACGTTTACCCCCATCCAGGTATCAATATTTTCCTGGCGAGCGGTAGCGAGCCAGCATATATATATATATTTGTTTTGACAGCAAGCTAATTTTGTACATTTTCAATGGAAGAATTTCTCCGGCGAAGCCTGATTTCTCCATACAATGCTGGCTCCCTATAGCTTGCCAGGAAGAAATTGACACCTGGATCGGGATAAACGTCTTAAAACAGTTGGCTGAATGGGGCCGAATGGATACAAGCCAGGGAAAGAGAGAAAAGGAGAGAAAGATACAAAAAAAAAAGCCGGTGACCCCCCTTAACCCTTCCTACCCGGGCTGCCTTAGGTAAGGACAGCTCGGAATAAGGGCCGCTACCCGGTCTGCCTTACCTAAGGCGGCAGCTTAATAGCCTAATTAAGCTTGGTCTGAATGCCGTGCGTACGACGTATGTCAACAAACCCAAGCGTTGCGTCACCGCACCTCCGAAAACAAGAAGGAGAAGACTCTTCAATGTTATTGTTCTGACGTCAGACGAAATTAGTGTCTGAAAAGCCCCCATATTGGCAACATCTCTGCAATATTTGCTCCACTGAAATCGTCATCACAACTGAACCAGTTGACTTACAGAGCTCTACTCAATGCCAAAATACAGATTGAAAACCGCACTACGATTATAGATGAGTGGGAAAGTTCTATCTATCTATCTATTGCCTGACGCCGTGATCCCCGAAGGGGTGGCCACGAACGAACCGCCCCCATGCACCTCTGTCCCCAGTCAGTCGACGCCCCTCCCCCCAACCAGCACCGCCTTCGTTCATGTACTTCCTCACTCCATCCTTCCACCTCATATTCGGTCTACCTCTCCCCCTCTGTCCCTCCACCTCGCTCTCGTACACCCTCTTAGTCATTCTCTCGCTTTCCATACGTTCCATATGGCCGAACCATCTCAAGTTGTTCCTTTTCACACTTTCCAGCACATCTACCTCCACACCACACCTCCTTCTTACTTCCTCATTAGTCTGTCTATCCCTCCATGTAACTCCGCACGCACTCCTTAAGTAATTCATTTCCACTGCTCTCACTCTTGGTCTGAGTCTCTCAACCAACGTCCATGCTTCGCTTCCGTAAGTCAGTGTCGGGATTACCACACTGTCATGCAAGGACTTCTTCACTTCCATACTGACCACCCTATTTCTTGTTACTGCTTTTAGCGTTCCTACAACCCTCTTCCCCTGTTGTACCCTCTCCCGCACCTCTTCATCTATAGTCCCATCTTTACTCAACACACTGCCCAGATACTTAAAAGAGTTGACGATCTCCATAGCCTGACCGTTCAGCTTCACCTCACACTCTGTGACTTCACCCCTTTCGAAGACCATAACCTTGCTCTTCCCCGTATTTACCTTCAAATTCCGTTTTTTCGCACACTGTTCCAAACTCATTTACCAGACCCTGCAACTCCCATTCATTATCACTCATCAGAACTGTATCATCCGCAAACAGCAGTATAGGTAGCTTCCACTCAATTCCCTCCCTTTTCAGCGATACACCAACATTCACTGCTCTTGATAGTATTTCTTTCATGACTCCATCCATATATACAGTAAACAACCACGGGGACATCACACACCCCTGTTTCAAACCAACATTCAGGTCAAAGAACTCGCTCTGCTCACTCTCCACACGTACTGCCGCCTTTGCACCCTCATACATGCTCTTCACTGCTTTCAGCAACTTGCCCTCTACTCCGTATATTCTAAGTACTTTCCACAAACCTTCTCTATCCACTCTGTCATAGGCCTTCTCCAAGTCCATAAAGGCAACATACACCTTTTGTTTCTTCTCCAGATACTTCTCCACAACACAATTCAGGGTAAAAATCTGATCTACACATCCTCTTCCCTTCCTAAAACCTCCCTGCTCGTCGCCTATCCATTTCTCCGTTCTCACTCTCACTCTCTCAATCACTACCCTACTGTATACCTTCCCTACTACGCTTAGAAGACATATTCCTCGGTGGTTACCACACACTCCTCTTTCCCCTTTGCCCTTATATAGGGGGACTATTATGCCAGTCTTCCAGTCATCGGGTGCACTCCCCTTCTCCCATGCTAGTTTGCACATTTTCCATACCCATTCTATCACTATCTCACCACCATACCTCAACATTTCCCCACACACTCCATCTGTTCCTGGTGCTTTCCCCAACTTCACTCTTTTCATGGCTTCCACACTTCTGACCTCCTGATCCCCACCTCCTCCTCCACTACTTCTCTTCTTCTCCCTCCCATACCATATCCAGCTATGTTTGCTGGCTCTTCATTCCTTTCATTTAGCAACTCACTGAAGTACTCCCTCCATCTTTCGACTCTCTCTTGCTTCTCGGCTAGCATTCTCCCATTCTTATCTTTCACACCCTTACTGTTTCCCTTGCTACCTTCCCTAACTTTCTTGACTTCTTTCCAGAACAGTTTCTTACTCTCCCTCCATTTTACACTCAGATTCCTTCCAAATTCCTCATCTACTCTTCTCTTACTTTCCTTCACTACTCTCTTCACCACCCTCTTACTCTCCACGTACCTCGCTCGTTTCTGTCTCTCGGAATCTTCATTCCCTCTACTACCCAACCACACTCTATATGCTTTCTTCTTTTCTTCCACAGCTATTCTTACCTCTTCTGTCCACCATGCTGTACCTTTCACTCCCCTCCCTCTTCTCCTCACTCCACACTCCTCCACATGCTGCACAGATCTCATCCTTAAACACCTTGCTCATCTCCTCCACTTCCTCCATAACTTCCAGGTCGAACCCACCTAGTCGTCTTTCCACTGCTCTCCTGTACTCCTCCCTGACTTCCTCCTCCTGCAACCTCTCCACCCTCCTCACCATTCCACCCTCCTCTTGCCTCCCTCCCGCTCTCCTCACCCACTTCTTTTGTATCCTAACCTTAGCTACCACTACATAATGATCAGACAGACCCCCTCCAATACCCCTATACACCCTAGCATCCATCACAGATTTCTTCATTCGTTCATCCACACATACATAATCAATCAATGACTTTCGTTCCACCACTGTCTTATCTTTCATCGTCAACATCCGTTTCCACGTGTACCTGTGGATCATTCTGTGTCGGAAGAAGGTGTTGGCTATCCACAGCCTCCTTCCCACACATACGTCCACAAGTGCACTACCATTCCCATTCACCTCTGATGGTACCCCCCACCCTCCCACCACTCCCTCAACTTTCCTATCACCCACCTTACCATTCATATCCCCAATCAGAAATATTCTTTCGTTCTTGTCAAACTTCTCCAGGCACGCCTCCACATTCATCCAGAACTCTTCTTTCTTTCTTTCAAGTATATCCTCTGTCGGGGCATACACGCATACAATCACCCACGTTTGTATTCCTACTTTCATTCTCATCCACACAATCCTTGAACCCACAGACCCATACTCTCTTACACATTCCTTCCATTTGCTACTTACAAACAAACATGCACCTTCTCTCGCTGTTCCTTCACTCACTCCAGCACACACACCCATTCCACATTCCCATTCTCTCACATCTGAACCTTTCCATTTGGTCTCTGTCATTCCACATACATCCAGCCTGGCATTCACTAACACTTCCAGAACCTCTCTCTCTTTTGTTCCATCATTCATGCCACTAACATTCCACGTAGCCATTCTCAGAATGTCCGAAGGCATGTCCTTAGTCGGTCGTGGTTCGTCAACGTTGGTTCCGTCCGCATCCGAGGCTGTTCGTTCGTTTTTCTTTGCTTAGATATTTTTTCCGGGTGGGGGTCGCAAGCCCACCGACCCAACCTCTTTAGTCGCCTCTTACGACACGCAGAAGGCAGAAAGTTCTAGCAGTGAAAATAAACATAAATACGGTAGCCTAGGCCTAGACGTTTTACAGCCATTTCGCCCGGGTACGGGCGACCGTCCTTAGTTAAGACTGCCCGGGTAGGAAGGGTTAAACAACGTAGGTTATAGGTAGTGAGTGAATGGGTTACTGCCCACCCATCAAATCCCAGATGGTGCCAACACACAGGGATTATAAGTTAGTCTTTTAGCCACAGTTTGTTGTTGTTGCTGTTCCCCAAGCTGCCTGGCCAAACAGCCCCAAGGCCCCGAGCAAGGCCAAGGCCATAACCGAGCGCCCCCACAGAACCCTCCCTGCCGACCACAATAAAGCCTGGGTGACCGAAGCCACTCCAAGGCGGGGAGCTGAGGAGGGTGAGGAAACGCCCGGGATGAATGGGGCCGAATGGATAAAATCCAGAGAAAGAGAGAAAAGGAGAGAGAAAATGCAGGTCACCCCCCTTAACCCTCCAGCCCCGGCTATGTATTATATATATATTCCTCGAAACCCGGGTGTTTTGGCTGAAAAACGTCTAGGCTAGGCTACCGTATATTTGTTAATCTGACTGCTTCCCGCATTCCCGCGCATCCCCAAGCGTAGCTGTGTTATTTACCTGTAGAATGGCATTAAGTAGAGCTCTCTAAGTCAACTGGTTGAGTTGTGATGATTATTTCATTGGAGATAACTTTATGGCCAAAACAGCCACTTTACACTACTTTTCGATACTTAACAACAACATACAGGCACACACGAACAAGCGACGCTCTCCTTCTTGTGGCCGGAGATGTGGGGCGTCGGTCCAGCCGGCTGTTGTTTACACGCGTCGGACCGACGCCTCGCACACGAAGCTCACAGGCTTTCAACCACTGGGCGTTCAAGAGCCCTTCCGGGTACCTGTTATATGCTTTTTTATGGGCATTCAAGAGCCCTTCCGTGGTGAGAGGGTTAAGGAGTACAGTACCTGTGATAGCCCGTATTTTTGGGGTGTAGTCCTTTTGTAGTCTCTGTGGTAAATTGTGTTCCAGGAACCCCATAACACAAGAAGTGAGAACCTGGCTTGCCACCAGGATTAATGATTAGTCTTTGGGCAGGCTCTTTCTTGTGTTCACCCTGTCATAAGGTACCCAGACTGAAAACTGGGTACCTGATTTTATAATGTAAAACTTGCAAAATAAACAAACTGTACAAAATCAACTATACGGAAATTTGACTAGCTTGTCTTTCTTCCCCAGTTTGCATATACAACATACAATGCTCCTTTGGTGACCAGGAGCGCGTTCAGTCTACCCAAACGCGCAAACGGGATAGCTCTACTGAACGTGATCGCCTCTGATTCGACGAATCACGTTTGTGATTGTTTGCAATCAGACGGCGATCATGCTAACACTCCCTGGAGGTGACTAGCGAAGCTATCATAACAGTAAGCCTAAATCTCACCTCGACATTATATTATCATAATTAAGCTTAATTAGCCTCCCTCCGTGTTATATATGTGTCGCAATATAAATTATAAGGTGGCACACCTATAAAAATCATAGTTATCATGACAATTTTGCTATATATAACATAAAACAAGCAATTTGGAGCGCAACCCACGCAGCTACTTCGTCTAGAGTCTAGACTTCACTGCAGTAAGCATAGCCTAGCCGGTAATATGCCAATGATATATTGTAATGGGTTATAACTTGCTGTACATGTTTTTGAGCATTTGTCTATATTATTGATTAATTATTATGTTTTGTATGCGGTTTGTATTTAATTTTTATAGTTATATATTAGTAATGTTACTATGCCAATGATAGCCTATATTTTACGGGTTATAGCCTAACTTGATGTACAGGTTTTTCGGCGCTTGTCTATAGTATTGATCGATTACTCTATTTACTTTCTTAAAAACAATTTCTGAGGCATAATTGCATCGAAGTATGTTAGGTCAGTTAAGCTATGTCTAGTAGGGTAGCCTAACCACGCTATAGTTCAATTTTCAAATGTAATCTAATGGTTAACAAATAATATTAACCCTTAAAGAGCGGCGCGCAACATAAGTCGAGTTGAAAAAACGGGTGAAAAAAGGGTGGAAATCGAGTGAAAATGGGTGGGATAGTAATGATCCATACGTCCGACATCTGTGGCCTCCCGGCCCACACTAACTCCAGTTCCCCCACCGCGCGGGAGGATGACAGTGTAACCAATAGTTCGCTAAAAGTGAGCAAGGTAGCAAAATCAGCTAAACTTCCATCTTCGAGGTAACACTGTCAGTGTTCCACGAGTGCTACGTAGCTGTATGTGGCGTCATTGTGTAGCGATTTCCACCTAGTTTTCGGCGCAATACAGTTCCTTTCATACTGATGGTTGATATAGCAGTCAGAACGGCCCGGAAAGGCCCAAAACGGCCACAGAGCACCCGCTAGACAAGGGTTAATGAACCTTCCATAAATATAGGCTTGCAAATAGCCTATATACACATAGATCGTCAGAAAAAGAAAGTACAGTAGTCCCTCGAATTTTGCGTCTTTCAAATTTGCGAAATTTCGATTTTGCGAACGGGGCCCAAGATTTTACCTTTTTTGCGGGACTTGATATGTATTTACCTAATTTACCTAATTTACCTAATTGTAGTTTACAGGAGTTGAGCTAAGCTCGTGTTGTCCCGTCTCTCAGTCTACTTTTTATCCAATTATTTCTTGAAAATATGGATATTCCTTGCCCCAACCACCTCCTCCTCCAGCCCATTCCATTTGTCAATACATCTATAGGGGAAGCTAAACTTCCTGATATCGTTCTTGCAGGTAGGTCTTTTTACTTTGTAGCTGTGGCCTCTAGTTATTCCTGTATCCATAATTAATATATCCTCCCTATCCAGCCTCTCCAGCCCCCGGGTGCATTTGTACATCATTATCATGTCTCCCCTCTCTCTCCTCTCTTTTAGACTCGGTAGATTTAATTTGTCTAGCCTCCCTTCATATGGCAGTTCTCTGAGATTTGGAACCAATCTAGTAACTGCTCTCTGGATTCTTTCTAACTTGTGAATATGCTTCTTTAGATGCGGGGACCACACCACTGCTGCATACTCCAATCTTGGTCTAATCATACTCTTCATAATTTTCGCTACCATGGTCTCATCCAAGTAGTTCAGAGCAACTTTCATATTCCCGGCCATTGCATACATTCCGCTAAAGAGCTTGTTAATATGTTTCTCTGGCGACAAATTATCTTGTATAATCAACCCTAAATCCTTTTCTTTTTCGGCCTTACTAATTATATTATCTCCCATCCTGTACTCCCAATTTGGTCTATTCACACTTCTTCCCATATTTAACACATGGCATTTACTTATATTAAATTTCATTTTCCACTTGGTGCTCCATTCATATATTTTATCTAAATCCCCTTGCAGCTCCTCACAACTACTTTTATTTGTTATTTGTCTCATAATTTTTACGTCATCTGCAAACATTGACATGTAGGAGTTTATGCCTATCGGCAGGTCATTCACGTACATAAGGAACATGAGAGGTGCCAACACAGATCCCTGCGGCACACCACTCTCAACTTTCCGCCACGATGAGTAAGTTCCTCTAATGTTAGTCCTCATTTCCCTATCTGTTAAATAGCTCTCCATCCATTTCAGCAAACTCCCCCTGACACATCCTAGCGTCTCAAGCTTAGATAACAATCTCTTATGTGGTACCTTATCGAATGCTTTGGAAAGGTCTAAGTAGACGCAGTCCACCCATCCGCCTCTTTCTTGGAGTACATCTATCACCCTACTGTAATAACATAGCAAACTGGTAACACAAGATGTCCCTTCTCTGAATCCAAATTGCTTTGGGGTTATTATCTTCTTTCTCTCCAACATTTTCATCCATCTCTTCCTAATTAGCTTTTCACAAATCTTGCATACAATACTAGTAAGTGAAACTGGTCTATAGTTTAGAGGGTCCTCAGGGTTTCCATTCTTGTATATCGGAATGATATTATAAGGAAGCTTGAATTATGTCCCTCACTGGCTCCACTAATTGCTCTGCACACTCCTTTAAAACCCAGGAAGACACTTCATCCGGTCCCATAGCTTTCCTTACTTCAAGTCCTCTCATCACAGATAACAGCTCATCTCTAGTTATTTCAATCTTACTAAGACCACTCTCCAGTACTGCCGCCTGTGGTTCGTCAAAACCTTCCTCTCTAGTAAAAACTGACCCCAATTTGTTATTCATTACCTCGCACATGTCCGATACATTTTTATACGTCCTAGCATCAACTCTTAATTTAGTAATTTGTTTCTTTACCTTCAACTTACTGTTTATATATTTATAAAATAATCTAGGGTCACTTTCACATTTATTTACTATGTTCTTCTCATAGTTCATTTTAACTTGCCTAATTATGTTAACATATCTATTCCTCTCCTGTTTATATTTATTCCGATTAATCTCAGTGTTCCTTCTTCTTAATCTAGCCCAAGCTGCATCACGCCTACCCAAAGCTCTTTTGCATTTCAAATTAAACCAATCTTTCTGCTTAGTAAAATTTCCAGTTTTATATCTTGGGACAAACAGATTGGTTCCTACTCTATAAATTTCGAGGAATCTACTATATTTACCTTGTACGTCCTGTTCCTTCAAAATAAGATCCCAATCTACTCCCTCTAAATATCTTTTCAAGGATACATAATCAGCTTTACTATAATTTAATCTGTCATTTATGTAGCTATTGTCTAATCTATTGGCATTACTCGAGGTCAACTTCCATTTTCCATGTGCGATATTACTTGAGTTTTGCGGGTGGCGCCAAATGATACAGGGTTTCCGCACTAGTTTTTTTTGGGGGGGGGGAGTAGCAGGATCGTGACGTCAGGCCGCCCTGCCGCCCATTGTTTACTGTTTATAGATTCTCCCACGCTCCTCACGCTCTCGCATAATCGACTTCCTTGGGCAAAATTGAAGTGTTACCTGTGCCCTGGGTCCCCTGAATCTGTATTTCTGTGTTTTTCTTTATTGTAGGATGTATAATTAAGTGTATATGTCATAATGTGTGTACAAACAAGGACGAAAATCACCAAAAAATAGGCCCTCGATGATGAGATGTCGACCATATTCAATTAATCCCATAAGGTTAGTTATTTGAAATTTGCGATTTTGAATTTTGCGGGCTGCAATGTCGACCATATTCTCGCAAAATTCGAGGGAGTACTGTATGCCTATACATACATTGCCAGGAAGAGATAATATATATAGGCTACTATTTAATTTAGCCTGGCTACATAGCCAGGGAAAGAACAATATATATAAACTATATAATTTAGCATATTCATAGTCCTACATTGCCAGGAAAAGAACATCTACTTTTTATTTCCCCAATAGACTAACGGAGAATTGTTTGAAAATTACACGGGGAATAAAGAGCTACCTTTGCCAGATAAGGACCGTAATAACTTTGTCAACATTTCTTAATAAGATTATAAGATATAATAGCCTGATGGTAGCCTAGCCTACCGTCTGTCTTGAGCTTGAACAAGGCTGCTGACTGTAGCTGACAGTGTAACTACCTTAGCCAATAGTCTATATTGATGGATATTAATATCCAATAATAAAATGTATTGATTAAAATTAATAGACCGAAAAAGCATATGTTACAGGCCTAAAACCTTCGCAGACATCGCCAACAAGATTTGAATTTCGTGCTCATAGCCACTGACCAATCAGCGACGAGAATCAATGTTTGGCTATCAATGTCGTTCAGTCTGAGCGATCATAAACAGGATTGCCTCATAGGGTAGACTGAACGTGCTCCAGATAACTTGACCAGTACACCAATGATTCAATGAGTACAGTACTAACTCAACCAATACTCTGAGGTTAGGTTAAATTAGGTTTGGACTTGAAGTTGGCATTGGTATATTTGGGCATGGTTGTTTTCAGACTGGTTGAGATTTACTGTTTTAAATGGTCTACTGAGGTTGAGTTGTTCTGGAACCATCCGATTGGAGACTTGGGATCTGGAAACTTGCTCATGTAGTAATGTACACCCTATGTGGTGGATTGTGTTCTATTATTTATAAATTATAGATTAATTTATATATTATTATTTTGCTTAAGCGTTGTTTCCACATAGCGATTTTGATAAGTTGTGTTGACTTTTTACGGTGTTCGTCCAAGTTTTGGTTTGTTTATTTTGCAAGTTTTACATTATAATAGGTATCTGGTCTTAATTATTGCTCACTCAGAAAAAAACGAGGATCCCGGTAGATCTCTGAACAATGGTATGCTATCCAGTCTGTACAATCTTTTCTCTTTTGAACATAATTTGAAAGAGAGAGATAAATATCCAGAGACCTGATATCTGGTCTGGACTATCATCTTAATCTTAGACCGAGGTAAAGTCTGAAAGACTAAGACCAAGGAAAATCTTACTTCTCGTTTCCAGAAACCTCACACCTCTGGACAGGAAAAAATGTGTTAAAAAATACATACAAAATATGAATGTATAATATATACATGAGAATTCAGGGTTAAACACCCAATTGTTTTACAGAGGTGAGAGAAGAGGCTGAAACTCAACCCAAGACAGACATGGATGACCTGAAGAAACAGCAGATGGATGCCAGGGAACATCTGGCAAAACATAAATTGTCCGAGGGGAAAGGTAGGTACAGTAAACTTCCTTTAATCCGAATTGCAGTGGACCAGGACTCGTTCGGATTATCTGACTTTACACCCCCCCCCCCCATATTTTAATCTGAATATTTCGAAGTAGTGATCACCCCCATAACCGAACTATATGGACCATGGTCAGTTCGTTACCAGGAATTTTCCGGATACACAAAGTTAATGCATTTGGATTACAAATATTAGTCAGTTAACTATTTATTTGTCATTATTATTGGGTTATTAGTCATTTAACTAGTTATATGTCCCTATTATTATGTTGGCAACATACCTCATACCAGGGGTCAATAATATATCCAAATAAGTACTATGGGACTATGAAATAGCTATTATTAGACAAGAAAAATATTCTGCTCATCCCTCTACTCTGGAACAATAACAACAACTGGCCATGTGTTGTGTTGGAAGTGTTCAGTAATGCCAATACGTATAGCGACTTGCGCTAGATCTAGCAGTAAAATCTTTCTAAGTTAATCTTTAGGCTGCCAACATTCTTTCCTGAATTGAATGAATCGCCTAATGCTAACCAGAATATAATGAAGAAACGCATCCCCTAATACTGTGCAGAAAGAGTTAACGTATAGCCTATGGTGCTTTTTTCCAGATCCCCTTCCAGAGTCGCCCACAGAGCCATCCTTCCTCGGGGACAGCCAGAGAGTGGAGGAGGAGCTAGACCTGAACCAATTGAGGGAGTCAGTAAAAGCAGAGAGACGATCACTGCAACATGACCGACACACGTTTACCGAGGCCACCATCAGGCTTAATAGAGAGGTGGGTTGAGAGGCTTAATAGGGAAGTTGGGTAGGGGGTTGTTGTTCCCCAGACTGTCTGGCCGAGCAGTCCCGAGTCCAGTAGACCGAAGCCATCCACTAAGGATCGGCCTCGCTAGACATTAGTTCCTGAACCATAGAAATTAAGTAACACCCCGTTCTTAATATTTATCATCAATTACAAACCCCAATGTACTTGAATAAACAGTACTGTACAGTATTGGAACCTATTACTGAAATCAACTCATACCGGTACCAGTATATCCTTTGAATAAACTAAAATAGCTAATGTGTATACCAGATTAACTTGCTCATGTAGTACACCCTATGTGGTGGATTGTGTTCTTTTATTTCATCCATTTTTTTTTATTTTAGTAAGCGTTGTTTCCACATAGCGATTTTGACAAGTTATTTTACCTTTATCTTGTATCGTCCCAGTTTTGGTTTGTTTAGTTTGCAAGTTTTACATTTTAATATTTAAATGTTAATACATAACAGGTTGATTGTTTACAGTCATTTTAATAATCTTTTGTGCCATTTCATTCGCCAACCAGAGAGCGTCGTTTGAAGCAGAGAAAGTTGAACTTCTAAGACGGCAGTTTTTGATGGACCTCCCCAGCTCACTGACGGAAGGAGAGTCAGATCTGCCAACCACTGCTCCGGTTAGTCTATAATTCCATATAAGTACTGTACTGTATATTTATGGGGGTCACCTGCTTTTTTTTTCTCTCCTTTTCTCTCTTTCTGTGGCTTGTATTCATTCGGTCCCATTCAGCCAACTGTTTTAAGACGTTTATCCCCATCCAGGTAAAACAGTAGGCTGAATGGGGACGAATGTATACAACCCAGAGAGAGAGGGAGAGAGAGAAAACAAAACGAGGTGGGCCCCCTTAACCCCTAAATGCCACGACAAATTTATGTTTATATTAAATGTTAACGCCTTTTTCCTCCATAAAGGAAAGGTATAAAGAAAAAACTAAATAGCTTTTGATACAGCATGGTTTCCATACTTTTAACATACATTTAAGGGGGATGACCTGTTTTTGTTCTGTCGTTTTCTATCTTTCTCTGGTTTGTATCCATTTGGCCCCATTCATCCTACTGTTTTAAGGCATTTATCCCCATCCAGGTGTCAATTCTTTACTGGTGAGCGGTAGCGAGACAGCATATTTTTTATATTTGTTTTGACAGCAGGCTAAATTTGTACATTTTTCGATAGAAAAATGTCTCCGGCGAAGCTGGATTTATTCATATAATGCTGGCTCGCTATCGCTCGCCAGGAAGAAATCGACACCTAGATGGGGATAAACGTCTTAAAATAGTTGGCTGAATGGGGCCGAATGGATACACGCCAGAGAAAGAGAGAAAAGGACAGAAATAATAAAAAGCAGGTCACCCACCTTAAAACTCCTCTGTAACTTTATTCATCATTCCATGGCCATGAGTTGAAAATGCAGTTTTGTGGTATTTTGTGGAAAGAAAATAATCAATGAAGCATTGTGGATGCCTCAGGAGAGTAAAAGTCACAAGATTGTTAGGGGCAACTTTCCTTGACTGTGAGCAGAACATCACTAAAACAGTTAATAAATCTTTCCCCCTCCAGATGCCAGTCAAGCCAAAATTATGTCTTTTGCGTTATAAACAGATTAACTTGCTCATGTAGTAACGTACACTATGTGGTGGATTGTGTTCTTTTATTTATAAATTATTATTTTGCTTAAGCGTTGTTTCCACATAGCGATTTTGATTAGTTGTTTTGTCTTTTTACTGTGTTCGTCCAAGTTTTGGTTTGTTTATTTTGCAAGTTTTACATTATAATATGACATCCCTTGTCATTTAACCCTCGGAATGTGAAAATGAGGTAGTGTATCTTACACACCAGTGTCGGTACAGTGCCACCCTGTGCCAATATTGTGACAACCATACAGGGTTGTTGATTTTTTTGATTTTTGTAAAAAAATAAAAAAAATAAAAAATCATTGATTTATTTGATTTATTTATTTTATTTATTTTATTTTATTGTTTTGATTTATTTGATTTTTTTGATTTTTTTAAAATATCCCCCCACCCTATTGAGTAGTAATTCAAGTTGATTGATAAATTATTATTGTTCTGTTTTCACATAATAAACATATCAGGATTGTTTTGTCTTTTCACTGAACACTATATGATTTAACATACAATGTACTCTTTTAAAGTTGAAAGGTAATACTGTATACATATATTTGTAAATTTAAAAGCTATCAGTTATTTGTGTTACTACATAATGCTCCAGTATCTACTATCTTACAATGAACCAATGCCTACACAAACTTATGAAAGCATGATAAATCTTCAGAATTCTTTTTATCTTGATTCACAGATAAAAAAAATAAAAATACAAAAAATCATGATTTTTTTTGGTAAAAAAATCAGATTTAATCAAGTGATTAAATCAAATTGATTTAATCAATATCAACTCTGCAACCATACCAGTCAGAGCCTTCCATGGACAGTACTGATATTATGGTGCTAGACCCTCCCCATGGGTCCTAACACAGTCCACTACTAACATTCACAGTATCTTACTCACCAGTGCCAGTACAGTGCCACTGTACAGCTTGGGATCCTATGGCTAAGGAATTGCGAACAAAAGAATTTGACAAGCGACTGTTAACTCCGCTTCCAACCCTATTTAAGGGTAGATCTTTATCCCATGACCTCAGGTGATAGATGTTTGAATCTCTCTCTCTCCTTCCATTATGAACACTTCAAAATTTAGTGACTATAATCCTTTTTGTTAATGTATTTATGTAATGTAGGCCTACTGTATATATTTGGTGGTTAACCCATGGGATCCGGGGGGCCTCATATGATCCCGATCGCTGTGTCCGGGGCCATTTTCGTACAGTCAAGCTTCATAATTCAGTAGCTACTGATTGAGACCACCTAGAGCAGTCAATTTTTTGGCAAATTGTAGAACTTTTTGTTGTTTGTAGACTGCCGTGATGATGACATCGCTACGACGCGTGGTTGCCGAGTTATGATGATTTTAGCGGCGATTTTTAGCCGTGCATTTTGCCTCATATGAGGCCTCCCGGATTCCGAGGGTTAATCTATCAACTGATATCTCAATGTTTTACATCCAGTATTTCATATAACAACTAGATATATTTGAGGGATTTTATACTCCAGTTTCTTTAGCTAAGATTGTACTAATATATATCTTGCAGTTCAATAAAGTACAACAAATTGTCAATCCAAGTTGTGTATTGAACCAGTGCGAGGGCTGGTGGTGGCTGACCTTAACCAGTCACTACCTGTGCACGGGTGAGAGCCTCTCCAGTGTGGCCATTTTGGTCTGTGGCCATTTACAAATTTGTCAATTTTTTACTGGAGCCATTTCGGTCTGTGGCCGTTTTAGTTTGTGTCGTAGCCATTTTGGAGTGTAGCCGTTTTTACTTGAAAGCGCTGGGGGTTGCCGACTCGAGACAGAGCCGAACAGAAACAACATTTAAGTTCCAATTCTTAGGGTCCAGGACCACTTTCGTGTTCCTTCGCCTCTTTCTCTGTCTCGTCTAGTAGGTGAATTTTACAAGGGGAGGAAGATTCCTATCTCCTTGCCCCCAGAAGGAAAAGTAGGACACTATAAGAGACAGACAGAAATGGCTAAGGTTGGGTAAAGGATGCCAACCCTCACTCTGGATAGGAATACTGTAGAATGAGTTGGTAAAGGGAAAGTGAATTATGACATTTTCAATGAAATTTTAATGTTGTTGAAATATTTGACAAACAGTAACAAATTTACCTTCATAATTAAATCTCCAAAATACATTTATTAATACCTAACTACTTTGTGCTATTGTGGGATTTTCTAACACATACAGTTTCCCGATTCTTTCCTGGTAGTCCTTTTCCCTCAAACACCTGCATATCATGCAGACCAAAAGTAGCTTTCCGTGGTTCCCAAACCTACTAGTACCATTGTTATGTTATATTAAAAGTATTATCTCTGGCACCAGGAGAGCGGAGGAAGTATGTCCAGCGTCGGGAGTGCGGGTGACGTGTTTGACTCCCCTCAGCGCCTGTTGTCCGCAGCCCCATCCCTCACTCCACCCCACGGCAACATCACCTTCGTCCACGGCTCACCCCCGCCAGTCCTGGGCCCTTCTGTACTCACCAAACAACACTCACACCAGTCAGTTATAGTTTCAGTTTGTTGGGTGCCTTTTTATTTATCAGTTCTTGTTACAGTTTGTGGAGTAGTTCAAGTTGGCCTTAATTAATTTTGTTTCTGTAATGGTTTCCTAATTTAGTATTTTATCAGTTCTGTTATTGTGCTAGTACAGTAGTTCAAGAATGATAATTTTGAGTGTTTTGTTTTTTCTAATATACAGTAGTTTGAGTATAATTTTATCAGTCTTGGGGCCTTATATACTCACCAAATAACATTTGCTCCAGTTAGTTATCCTTGCAGTTTGTGGGGTGGTTCAGTAATTGATTTATTATGATGAATCTAGATATTAGAACATTTATTTTTTTGTAACTTTGAGGGGGCTAGAGCAAACGGGCTGTAAATTCTATCTATCTATCTACCTATTGCCAGATGCCATAGGCTAATCCCCAAGAGGGGGTGGCTGCGAATCAATCACCTTCATATGCTGTGGCAACTCACTCGATTATCTACCTTGTTCCTGTTCACAGGCGAGGGTCGCTTAAGCCCAACCGCCCATTGGTGTGTATAGTGTATGAGGGTGCATGTGGGATACTAGTGTACTGTTGGAATGGCTGTGGATGTGAATGTAGTCTGCAACCAGTGTAATCAGCTCGATCCTGCTGATCAGGTGCTAGCATCTACATGCGACACTGGTCTACCGCACCTCTAATATCTGCCAATGCAACTAAGGGTATGTAAAATACCACGCCTAATTGTAATAGAGCTAAAACTGGTGTCAGATATTGAACTATATGATAGAATATATAGTGAAGAGCTGAGGAAACAGTTAGGTATCAAGAGTATCCGTGATGCGATGTATACATGCAGGCTTGGATGCTTTGAGTAATGGATAAACTAAGTTGAGTAGACTAAGGGGTAGACCAAGAAAGATGTGGGATCAGACCATACAGTCTAATCTTGAAGTAAAATACCTGACAAGTAAGGCAGCTCTGAACAGGGCTGCCTGGAGCTCCGCCATTGAGATGTGAGACTGGAACCGCACTTCATGTGGAGCACTCGGTCTTTAAATTAATGTATGTATATATGTATATACAGTAAACTTCCGTTAATCCGAAGGGCAGCGGACCGGCTCTCGTTCGGATTAGTGGATTTTTCGGATTATCGGACTTTACCCCTATGAACCTGTGTATGACGAAAACGTTGAGACATTAGGCCACCCAAATGACACAATGGTGCACACACACATATCATATGTTCATGAAATCACTTCAAAAGTTTACCATTGTCATTGTAGCCTATTAACTACTTCAAAACATTCAGATTAATGGTCAAAGGAATCTGCTGATATAAACGTCTTCTTCTTCTTCCGTCTACTAGCGAGTTTGTCTTGCTCTTGAAGATCAGATGTGGTTCGGGAAGTAATGCCTTAACAACGGCACTTCCCTGAGAGGTTCTTGTAATTTTCCTTTTGTGATTTTCCTTTTGTGACGTGCTCTGTTATATTATATTGTATTGAAAGCACCCTTGTCTTGTTGTCTTGAAAGCACCCTTGGGATGCTCCGATCACTGAACTATAAATAGTAGCGTATCGGAACATCCAAAGGTGCGTTTTCAAGCTCAAGACTAATACGTCCAAAGGTGCATTTTCAAGCTCAAGACTGAATGCGCTTGCAGAAAATGCGGTGCAAGCCAGTAGCGCATCGGAGCGTCCCAAGGATGCGTTCAGGAGCAAAAACAAACTCTCTAGCAGACGATGTGGAAGAAGAAGAAGACGAAGGTGTTTACGATTATATCAGTAGCTTCCTTTGACCATTAATCTGAATGTTTTGAAGTAGATAATAGGCTACAATGACAATGGTAAACTTTTAAAGTGAATTCATGAACATATGATATGTGTGTGCTCCATTATGTGTCATTTGAGTGGCCTAATGCCTCAAAAAGGGGACTTTGGGACTTCTTGAAATTCGGACCATCGGGTGAATTCGGATTTGGCCTCAAATTGAAAAATTCGGACTATTGGGAGATTCGAATCATCGGTCGTCGGATTAACGGACTTTTACTGTACATGTATATGTATATACAGTAAACTTCCGTTAATCCGAAGGGCAGCGGACCGGCCCTCGTTCGGATTAGTGGATTTTTCGGATTATCGGACGTTACCCCCCCCCCACCCCCGATTTTTTTTTTAAGACCCAAACCAAGACACAAACACAGGATAATAATGATAATAATGATAATAATGACTAATCATGACTTTAACTCACCTTATATGAAGAGAAGAGATTGTGCATTGAAGATAAGCCCCCAGCACCAGCCCCAACCCAGCCACTAGCCCCCTAGCCCCATATTAGTAACTTATAATCACTGCTCTGTACTGTAAGTGTACTTTATGTAAAATTAACTTAAAAAGACTATTTTTTTTTTGTATTTTGCTGGTTTTATATTATTTTGGGGGTCCTTAAATCTACTACACTTCACTGATTATTACTCCACAGCCATATCCTCCAAGCCTTCAATATCTGAAGGGGGAGCTAGGGCTAGGGCTACCTCAGGAGTGGTTAGGCTGGCAGGAGCTACCACAGGGGTGGCTGGGGCTACCACAGGGGCGGCTGGGGCTACCTCAGGAGTGGCTAGGCTGGCAGGAGCTACCACAGGGGCGGCTGGGGCTACCTCAGGAGTGGCTAGGCTGGCAGGAGCTACCACAGGGGCGGCTGGGGCTACCTCAGGAGTGGCCTTCACAGGGGATGCTAGGTCCTCCCAGCCTTCAAAATCAGCAAGAGGCATAGGTTCTGGTGTGGTAAGAGGTTCAGGTGAGCTGGTACGCGAGTCGTCTGTGAGAGGCATTGTTGCAGGTCTAGGGTTATCTGGTTCATCTGATCGGCGGCCATGGTGGTGCATGTTTTTCATCAGGTCCCTGATGTCTGCCTGCTTGACTGCCCTGCCCCTTTTCTCATAGAACTCATTACGGAGGATGTGGAAATCGATTGTTTCACTTGCATTATATTGGCTAGACTGTTCCACAAATTTGACCATACCATCGAAATAGGTAGCAGCTTCCTTCCAGGTTACTTTGCCATCGTCATCTGCCTCTTCCTCTTCCTCAGACGAGTGCTCCTCAACATATTCTGGCTCCACAACACTCCGGATAATTTCTGTATCTGTCACCTCTTCCTCGCCCTGCAGGTCACCATCCACATCAACCCACTCCTCAATATCCTCTTCAGTCATCCTCTTGGGGTCGTTGACCGGCACGGTATCCATCAGGCCTCGGATTTCGTTGATTGCCTCCCTGCGACGCCCAAGAAAGCCTTCGAAATCGTGCTCATCTTCTTCAACCTCTTCAGGGTCATCGACCTGGGCATACAGCTTGTTCCAACATTTCTTGAGGGTTACCTCTGAAACATCCTTCCAGGCTAGGGCAGCATCATATATGGCATCCTTGATGGAAAAACTTGACTGGAAAGTTTTTACTGATGCATCAGAGTTAATCAGCTTGCGGGCAAATGAGGACTTGTAGCTCTGCTTAAACTTTTGGCACACACCCTGGTCCATTGGTTGTATCAGACTAGTCACATTAGGGGGCAAGTAGGTGACAAAGATGTTTCCAGACACTAGTTCGTGGGCAGGGGGATGTGCTCTGCAGTTATCCAGGAAAAGGACAGCCTTGGTGTCCTCAGAAAGGCCAATCGACTTGAAGTAGGCCTTGACTTCGGGAACAAAGTGTTTAAAGAACCAATCATGGAATACTTGGGCAGTCATCCATGCATTGCTCTGTGCATCATAGATCACTGGCAACTTCCCTCGCATGTTCTTGAAAGCACGGGGATTCTTAGCCTTGCCGATAACAAACAAACGATTGCGACATTTACCGGAAGCATTCCCACTCAGCAGGATTGTGAGACGTTCTTTATTCATTTTGAATCCGGGTGCAGCCTTCTCTCCTCTACCAGCTAATGTCCTTGTTGGCAAACAGCGCCAATATAGCCCTGTCTCGTCGGCGTTGAAGATTTGGTCTGGGGTCAGCTGGTGATCATGAACAATGGTAGCAAAAATGTGTGCAAACCGATCGGCGGCCTCTTTGTCGGCAGAATTCTTTTCTCCGGCGACATCTAGGACCCTAATCCCATGCCTAATTTTAAAGTTTCTCAACCAGCCGTCGGAGAATTTTATATCGTCTTCCATATTCATATCACCCAGGAATTGCTTGGCCTTTTCAATTATCATAAGCCCTGAGATAGGCTTGCCCTCAGCCCGCTTGGCCGTAAACCACTTATGCACTGCCTCGTCAAGTTTTTCATGTTTTGGTTTTTTCATTGTCTTTCTCACATCACCCGTGTAACTTGACTTTCCAAAGGCAACAAACTTTGATAAGTTAGCCTTTGCCTTCACTATGTTTGAAACTGTGGAGGCACCGATATTAAAAGTTTCCATAACTTTACGCCGATCACTGCCTTTCTCTACCATCGCTATCACTCGCAATTTATCAGCTATGGACAGAGTTACGTGCTTCCTCTTATGTTTGTTCTTGTCATTCCTCCCTCGTGCACCTGAACTTGCTGTGGGACCCATCACTAAGTCACTAAGTCACTATATCACAGGATAAACACGGGATAAACAACGTTTCAGGTAGACCGACAACGGCAGACTGTTTAGTCCGGCCTGGCCCGCTAGAGGGCCGATATTTGGAAATATCGCGCGCCCGGGAAATTCAAAAATTCGGAATATTGGGTGAATTCGGATTTGGCCTCAAATTGAAAAATTCGGACTATTGGGTGAATTCGGATTTGGCCTCAAATTGAAAAATTCGGACTATTGGGAGATTCGAATTATCGGTCGTCGGATTAACGGAAGTTTACTGTACATGTATATGTATGTAGAAGTTGGAATATTATCTGGCCGAACAGTCCCCAGTCTAGTAGACCAAAGCCGCTCCAGATGCTCGGGCCCCCGAAGGGGCCAGGGTGAGATGAGATCTGTCTCTGAGAGGACAGTGGGGGGCGGGGATCATCAGCCCACAGGCTTGCACCCCCTGGGCCAATGCCTTCACCATCTGCAGCCCCCCTAGCAGTGCCACCCAAACGGGCGATCTCGCCAGCACCCAGAAGGAAAAGTAGTACAGTAAAAGAGACAGACAGAAACGGCTTAGGTTGGGTAGAGGATGCCAAACCTCACTCTGGATAGGACCATCCCTCGCCCAATATCATTCAGTAGTACAGTACTGTACTGTAGTGAATATTGCCTTTTCTCTAGTTCTGTAGTATGGTAGTTTATGATTAAATATATTATTTTTGTATTTTAATTGGCACCGGTATTACCTTTTTCCCCAATCATGTTGAAGTATTTGTAGGGTTTCATTTGTGTATTAATTAATTATTAATTGCTCATATGTAGCCATATTTTTGCTAGACAATGGGTTGTGGCTTGGGTGGACTAGTGTTAACTTGTGTGTGTCCATTTCACAAACTCTAGCAGCAGTGAACAAGACTTAAACCCTCACCAGCCTTTGCTTCTGTAATTCCTTCTATACTATCATGTCATTTTCATGCTCTTCTGGCTAATGTTTAGACTATTTTATTCAACTTAAAAAAGGACCTATAGAAATCCAAAGAGTAAAAACTCAGCGAAGCTTTTGGCTCTCACTGGTCCTTCCAAAGCTTAATAAATTTGTCTACTGATAGCCAGAATAAATTGAAGAAGGGCATCACCGTACTGAAGGGGTTATACCGAGGCATGTACAGTTGCCCACATAAATTAAAATGTAAAACTTGCAAACTAACCAAACCAAAATTGGGACAAGGACAATATAAAGTCAAATTAAATTATCAAAATCGCTATGTGGAAACAACGCTTACTAAAATGAAAATTATTAAATTAAAATGTAAAACTTGCAAACTAAACAAACCAAAATTGGGACAAGGACAATATAAAGTCAAATTAAATTATCAAAATCGCTATGTGGAAACAACGCTTACTAAAATGAAAATTATTAAATAAAAGAACACAATCCACCACATAGGGTGTACATTACTACATGAGCAAGTTAATCTGTTTCCCAAGCAAACTAATCGCACATATAACAACGCACTATCGTCACGTTAAAGGAAGTAGTCAAGTTTGGGAAGTCCGGGACGTTCTGGCAAATTTTACTAAACTCTGCATGAATAAAGAAACTACATGTTAAATGTCAAAATATTATTTAAAATCAAATTTGCAACATGACAAGACATTAACAATAGTAAAAAATACAAATATTGATAAGATATCTATACTATTACAAAATAATATATAAAATACAGTACAGCACTCACTAACGATAGTGCTATCGGGTAGGTACCTGTAAGCATAGCATGCCTCAAGTGACCCCTATCAATAACTACCCTACAAATAACCTACATTTATAGCACAAATAAACTAAGGAAATCGCAAAAGTAAGCAATTGATACTATCGACAATGAATACATATAATATAAAGAGAAATAATTGCAAAATATGAAGTAACAACAGATTTAAACAAAGAGTACTCTTTTAACAAGAACAATAAATTTAAAAAAATCATCAATATTAATAATAATAATAATAATAATAGAAAAAGAAAAAGATAAACAATAAATACAGACAAAAAGTAAGCAGAGGTTATACAAGAAACTTCAAGTTAAAAATGCTTGATTAAAATTATTGATGTCAAATTTTAGAATACAGTCACAATAATTGACCCTAAAAGGATTAAATTTATGGAACAATTTACTTGCCTCAAAACCTCTGTCCACTAAGAGTCTGTATAGTAACCTAGCTCTAGCCCAAAAGTCATCTACTTTAGTGCAGATTTTACAAAATCTTATTAATTGGGAATAAAAACAATTATAAGTGATTTTACTATCGATATTACTACTAGGGAAAGGAAAGTTTATTACGTTAAAATTAAAATCATCAACTTTGTGATATACTTTAAGTATGCACTGTTCATTAACAATCTCTATATTTATATCAAGAAAATTTTCAACTTTATAATTTACGTTACATTGTGTGAGGGGAATAGAATTAGGGTAAATAAGTTTAGCAACTTGATTAAAATTTAACAAATTGCAAACAAGAATATCATCAATATATCTACTATTATTACTTAACAGTTTAGCAAGTGCTAATTTTTCTGGAATTTTATTTTTCTTGCTACTGTCAACTAAGTCTTTTATATATTTAAATTCTAAAGCAAGCAAGAATAAGTCTGCAATTAAAGGGCTAGCATTTCCACCCATAGGAATTCCTAATATTTGTTTGAAAATGTACGGCCCGAATCTAACATAAGTATTGAAAAGGAGGAATTTAAGTTTAGTTCTATCAAAATATACAGAACTAGTGGGAGTAGAGCTAAGTGATGCATTATTAAAATATGTATAAACATTTATGAAATAATTACCATTCCTAACGAACCTGTCAAAGTGCAAATCTATAATAAAGCAAAGCTCTGAATATACTAAATCTAAAGGCAAATTGGTATACAAAGTTGAAAAGTCGAAGCTATGTACCGAGGTAACTTTCGGCATGGTATTTATTTTATCAATAACTTCTAACGAATTGTCAACACTCCAATAATAGTTAATGCCAGTTCTTCTCATGATGGTATTACAATATCTTTTATGAGTACTTTTAATGTATTTTAAGCAATTTACTACTTGTTCTGATAGAGTTTTAGTGGTAGCAAATTTTGCTCCGGCAATAAAGCGATATTTATAAGGTCTTTTATGAAATTTAGGTAACATGTATAATTTTGCAATGCACTTGTTCTTATCAGAAAGTTTAATATCAAATATTATATTTTTCTTGGTATGTTCATCGATTAAGTTATCAATATTCAGATTATTTTGAATTTCATAAACAGAATTACCGCAAATATTTTTACGTAATATGTTACCCTTAACCCGGGAACTGCGGGGAGACTCTTAAGAGTTCCCCCGGCGGACTGCGGGGAGACTCTTATGAGTGAGTGAAAAAACAAAAATCAACTTTTGACATCGAAAAAATAATATTATTTTTATTTTTATTTTTTTATTTTTTTATTTTTGTTTGGCCCCTGGGCCATGCAAAATCTCAGTCCTCTACCTCCCCTCCTTCCCCACTTTCCTCCTCTCCTTCAGTTATCACCTATTTTCCCTGTTATTCCCTTATTCTGAGGTATATTTTCGTGCTAACATTAGCGAGTTGCAAGCAGGGTGTTGTCATCACTGATGGCAAGCGAGTGCAAGAGAGAGAGAGAGAGTATCGATCGACTGTGTCTCAGTGGCCTTGGGGGAAATTGGCGGGAAAGCAGGTTGCCTCACCCATACATTATACAACTCGCGGGCTATATCTCCGATTTTGACCATCCAAACGCTGTTTTCACTCGTTGTATTGTTGTTTCAGGTTAATACCTTTATAATCAACCCATAATAGGCACATATGGATAAGTATTAATGCTATTAATGGCACAATTAATATTTTAGTGACGGAAACACCTCAAATACGTCAGCACAGGGGGACGTTTCCAATTACCCCCATGCGCACTTCAGAGGTTAATACCTAATTCTTTTTTCATATTTTCAAGATAAAATTTCTTACATGTGAAGCTATAATTATTGCTGGCTTTATCTACTGTAGTGATTACAAAATGTTTATGTAAATTTATTAAATCAGCTTTAAGCTTATTATAATTATAGTCTATAAAATCTGAAAGATTAAATTCATTTTTAAGCGAGAAAATTTTATTTCTAATTAACTTAATTAATAATTTAGACCATGCTTCTAGTTCTCTCGCATTGCAGCACGCAATTTTTAACAATTTATCTTTTAATTTATTGACTGAAAAAACAATATCTTTTAAAATTATGTCCCATGTTACTTTATTACTCCCTATTCTAAATTTAAACCCTTTACGACATAGCTCCGCTAATTTGTCGTTTGCAAAATGTTTAACTAGTTCTACATCACCTGTTAATATGTGACATATCGGACTATAAATGAACTTTGCTAGTGCATCACGTCTGCTAGCTGGCATATCCATGACTCTTTCACACACGCATTTATTATTATTGAAAATATCATTATCTGAAAGATTTCCTAAAACTTTATTATAATTACAAATAATAGACCCAACAGGTCGTTCATATGAATACACTATCAATGGTTTGAAATCTTTACAACCATCTGGTAACATGGACTTAACTTTCTTTGAATTAATAAGACTGTTAACATTAATTTTGTCTAAAATTTTAGAGGAATAATTTAAAGTGGACATGACTTTATCTTTAATACGGTTATCTTTGGATTTCTTAGAATTAGCTCTAATATATCCCATAAAAGCAAAGACTATATTCTTAAATTTATTTGTGAAATTATGTTTATTATATAGAATATTTTCTATAAAAGGAGCAAAACTTTTCTTTTGTAGGCCTTTCAATGAATCTTTTAATTTTTTAATTCCGAAATTTCGATATAATGAATATAAATTATTAACAATAATTATAATATCAGACCTGCTTTTCTTTTTATTAAATGTATTTAGTCTTCTAAATTGAGTTGTAGTTGTAGAGTTGTAGTTGTGGGAAGGTTGTGGGCAAGGCCAAATCGCTGGGCTGCTACTCGTGTGGTACCTATTTTCATGTTAACTGTATAAATGTTGATGATGAGGACCTCAGAGTACTTGCAAAGAAGAAACCTGGATTTAAATGGCATTGCACTGTTTGCGATACCACCCCCCTGGCTGCAAAGGATGCAGCAATTAGTCAGCAGACCTTGGATGACCTGACGGCTGCCCTAGTTGGTGAAGTGAAGACTGCCATTGTAAACGAAGTGAAGGGTGCCCTTGCTGCGGTGGCTGTGGAGATAGAGAGTATTGGTAACAGAATGGATATCCTTGAGACTAAAGTTGCTGCCCCCGACATTCCCTTGTTTGCCAAGATAGTTTAGCAAACATTTGAAGAGACCAAAAAGGAGCCGACCAAACGCACCACTGAGGTGGTAGATGGTGGAAAGAAAAAAAACTGTCTGGGACCATCAGGTCCTGGTAGTGAAGCCAAAAGACCGATCCTCCGAGCCAGTAAGCCCACCAGATACAAAGGCAATCGAGACTGCTTTGGCTTTGGTTCCGGTTAACAAGTTAACTAGAACTGATTCAGGTGTACTGGTGGTACGACTTCCATCCAAGAAAGCGAAAGAAGATGCAGGAAGGGCCATCAATCAGTGTTTGGGGGTGGACAGTGCCTTCAGTGTCTCCGAACCAAAGAAGATGATGCCAAAAATGACTCTGGTAGGCATTGCTAATGACGCTGAGGATAATGAGATCATTCCCAGCATCCTCAACAAGAACCCAAGAATAAAGTCCCTGGTCGACGATGGCTTAGCTATGAATTTGCTATTCACCAAGCAAAAGAGTGATGCACACACAAAGACTGCGGTAGTAAAAATGTCACCTGAAATACGCTCTTCCATTGTGGATGATGGCAATTCTGTGTATGTTGGACTTGTGAGATGTCGTGCATACGATCGCTTCTGGGTAACACAATGTTACCACTGCCAGGGCTTTGGTCATACCAGTGACAGGTGTTATCGGAAAAATGAGGATCCAAAATGCAACTTCTGTGCCGGTACTCATAACTCAAAAGACTGCACCAACAAGACTTCCCCCAAATGTATAAATTGTATGAGCTCCACATCAGTTACGGAGCCGCCAAATCATTTCGCCTCAAGTAGAAATTGTCCTCTAATGACAGCTCAGAGAAATAAAGTTATTGAGAACACCAATTTTGTAGGTTCAAAAAACTGAAAAATGCACATGGGAGCCGGTTGAAACTGGGTCTGTTGAATGTTCGTTCCTTGCGTAACAAAATGGATCATATTTGCGAGATCTTGGATGAACGTAACCTTGATGTATTATGTCTCACTGAGACCTGGTTGTTCGAGTCAGATCTGAATATTATCCAGGCGGCATTGCCTAAAACCCATTCCATAATAAATGTTCCTAGGCCTAGGGGAGATCATCCGGGTGGTGGAGTGGCAGTTGTCTACTCCACATCTCTGGTGAATATCTTGCAAATAAGCCATAACCCAGCCCCTCTTTACTATGAACTGTTGGAAGTGGAAATAAAACTCCATCAACAAATTCTAAGAATGGCAGTTGTCTATAGGCCTGGCCATCGTGGCACAGATAGGGGTTTTATGGAAGAGTTTGGGCAGTTTCTCGAGGAATTTTCTGCTAAAACCGGAAGACTTTTGATATGTGGAGATTTTAATTACTGGGTTGACAGCCCTGATCTGAAGCCATTCTCTCCTGAGTTCCTTGAGTTGACTGATCAGAACAATTTTGTAAACCATGTGTCCCACCCAACTCATATCTTAGGACACACCCTTGACTTGGTTTTCTCTCCTGTGGGTTGTGGTGGTGTTCTGGATGTTGATGTTGAGAATGCTGACCCTAATACCTCTGATCATGCTTTGATTACTTTCAGCTTTGATTTCCCTAAGCCACTCACACATGAAAAAGTAATCAGATTTAGAAATTATAAAAATGCAGACCAAAATTTGGCTAGCAGTGAAGTAAAACAGTACTTGGGAAGTATTGATACTTCCAACCTTACTTCAGATGAGCTGGTGGAGGTACATGGAAATGCACTTAAATTAGTGTTCGATCATCACTGTCCAGAAGTAGAGAAGAAAATCATAGTACGAGATGATTCACCCTGGTATAGCACTCGAGTTAAATTTCTTAGAAGAGCGCGTAGAAGAGCTGAACGTGAATGGCGGAAAAATAAAACAGACTCTACATGGTTGCAATATCTGTCAGCCAGAAGAGCTGTGGTCCACACAATCAAAGATGAAAAGAAAGTGTATTATCAGGGAAAAGTTGACTCGTGTGGTAATGACCAGAGGAGGTTGGCTTCAATTGTAAACAGTTTACTTGGAAAAACAAGAGTCAGCTTAAGACCTTCTGTACCCGATGCCGAGTTGGCTGCCAACTTTGTGGAGTTGGCTGCCAACTTTGTGGCATTTTTTGCTGGCAAGATAACTCGCATAAGACAGGAACTGGATGATGCTTCTGTTGGTGAAGAACTTTCAGTTGTACTCCAACCCCGACACATTCCTAATAATGTCCTCTCATCCTTTCACTCAGTAGAGGTGGACATGATCTCGTCCTACATAAGAAACCTCAATAAAACATTTTGCCCGTTGGATCCCATAAATGTTTCCAAGCTACCAAGAGTCTATGATCACACAGTTGAGTTTATTTCCAAAATAATTAATAAGTGCTTCTCTGAAGGTAGCTTCCCACATTCTGAAAAGCATGCACTACTCCGACCTACTCTAAAGAAACCTGGACTTGATGTTGAGAACATGTTGAACTATCGTCCTGTCTCCAACCTGTCCTTCATATCAAAGATATTAGAGCGTGCAATACTTGACCAATTACAACCACTACTTCAGCAGAATGAAACTATCCCAATTTTTCAGTCTGCTTACCGACAGCATCATTCAACTGAAACAGCATTGATTAGAGTACATAATGATCTAGTTGAGAACATTTGCAATGGTGTGGCCTCACTATTGGTCTTGCTTGATCTCTCTGCGGCCTTTGACACAGTGGATCACGAGTTGTTATTGAGTGATCTTTATGATTGTGGTGTGCGTGACTCCGCTCTCTTGCTTCTTGGGTCGTACTTGTCAGGTAGATCCCAGAGTGTGATGGTAAATCAAGTGGTCTCGGACTCGACACCCCTGCAGTATGGTGTTCCGCAGGGATCAGTTTTAGGTCCTATCCTATTTATAATTTATATTAGCAGTTTGTCTCTTCTGCTTCGTGCACATAATGTCACCTTTCACTTTTATGCAGATGACACCCAGATTTATGTGAGAATCACAAATATAGTTGATATACGGAGTAAGATGGAATTGTTGATGTCTGATATCAAGAAGTGGATGAGAGCGAGAAAACTTAAACTAAATGATGGTAAAACTGATATTCTCATCATCCGAGGAAATAGAAGGGCTGATGATATAGTGGGTGCCCTCTCCATCAATGTGGGTGGATCTCAGCTGCGACCGGCCAACTCTGTTCGAAATCTGGGTGTATATGTGAACTCCCGATTAGATTTCAAAGAGCATGTAAACCAGATAGTTAAAAGTTGTTACTTGCACATCAGAAATCTCTATTTGGTGAAGCCGTTTTTTAACCAGACGTTGCCTCCTGACGTTGGTTCACTCATTGGTCTTCTCTCGTGTTGATTATTGCAATGCCCTGTTGGTGGGTCTTCCAAATTATATTTTGAAGAAAGTTCAGTCTGTTCTTAACAGGGCCGCAAGACTAATTTTTGGTGTTCTACCTAGAACTCCTACTACATCTCTTCACATAGAACTGCACTGGCTGCCAGTAAGAGCAAGAATAGAATTTAAGTTGTGTTTGGTGACTTTTAAGGTTCTCAAATTTGGTGAGCCTAGGTACCTTGCGGAGCTTCTCAGGCGCCCACCGGCACACCATGGTGTAGTTGTGCGTCATGACAATGACCCTTTTCGTCTTGATGAACCAAGGGCTTTCCAGCAGTCTTCTTTCTTTGAGAGGTCATTCTCCTACATGGCTCCGAGGTTGTATAACAGGTTGCCGCTGTCCATGAGACAACTGAGTTCTGTTGAATGCTTCAAGAGACAACTTAAGACTTTTCTCTTTGAGAGAAGCTATGATCTTGAGAGAGGTGTCATGACAGATGGCTATAGAGTTTAGGCTATTTTGCCACTGCTAGTGATTGTTAAATGTGTGTTGTATATAAGCCTTCTTTTGATGCATTGATTTTTGTTCTTTTTTCTTTCTCTTTTCGAGCGCTAGTGAATTCTTCGGAAAAATTGGCGCTTATGAGAAATAAGTAACATGCTTATTATTATTATTATTATTATTCTATTACCGTGTCTACCAGGTCTTCTGTTTAAAACAGGGAAGTTAAAATATGGGTTATTAAAATCGTTTTTTAATAAATCTTTATACAAAATGTTGCCTACATTTTTTATTTGATTGTTAAGTCCAAATGGATAGATGGTCATTAATTTTCCAATCCAATAATTTTCTCTATCTAAAACATTTTGATTACTTTGAACAATTTCTATAATTTTGTATTTACAATCAAATTTAGTACAATCTGTGTTAAAATGCTTATATAGAAGAATCTTGGAGTCGATGCCGTTCTTAATTCCTGATCTATGCCCGTAGGCTCTTTCTCTTAAACATTGCTCCGTCTTTCCAACATATTGTATACCACATTTCTCACAGGTTATTAAATAGATAACATTCTTTACTTTACATGGAGATGTTACATTAACAGAAGAATTTAGAAACAAAAATTTTGTATTGGTAATGTAACTTTTAAAAAATGTTTGATGTTCAAAATCAAATTCATTCACACAGAGTTTACATTTACAGTTATCAACGAAAAGACGCCGGTTATTTTCATTATTATTTATAATTATTTAAGTTTTTATAATTTTAACACAATCCACCACATAGGGTGTACATTACTACATGAGCAAGTTAATCTGTTTCCCAAGCAAACTAATCGCACATATAACAACGCACTATCGTCACGTTAAAGGAAGTAGTCAAGTTTGGGAAGTCCGGGATGTTCTGGCAAATTTGACTAAACTCTGCATGAATAAAGAAACTACATGTTAAATGTCAAAATATTATTTAAAATCAAATTTGCAACATGACAAGACATTAACAATAGTACAAAATACAAATATTGATAAGATATCTATACTATTACAAAATAATATATAAAATACAGTACAGCACTCACTAACGATAGTGCTATCGGGTAGGTACCTGTAAGCATAGCATGCCTCAAGTGACCCCTATCAATAACTACCCTACAAATAACCTACATTTATAGCACAAATAAACTAAGGAAATCGCAAAAGTAAGCAATTGATACTATCGACAATGAATACATATAATATAAAGACAAATAATTGCAAAATATGAAGTAACAACAGATTTAAACAAAGAGTACTCTTTTAACAAGAACAATAAATTTAAAAAATCAATATTAATAATAATAATAGAAAAAGAAAAAGATAAACAATAAATACAGACAAAAAGTAAGCAGAGGTTATACAAGAAACTTCAAGTTAAAAATGCTTGATTAAAATTATTGATGTCAAATTTTAGAATACAGTCACAATAATTGACCCTAAAAAGATTAAATTTATGGAACAATTTACTTGCCTCAAAACCTCTGTCCACTAAGAGTCTGTATAGTAACCTAGCTCTAGCCCAAGTCATCTACTTTAGTGCAGATTTTACAAAATCTTATTAATTGGGAATAAAAACAATTATAAGTTATTTTACTACACCCACTGCATGATATTACGTAAGGACATAAAATATTATTATTGTTTTTTACACCAACCAACTTCACATCTAAGCTCAACAAATACATGTGGCACTCCGAGGACTCGAACCCAGGATACTCACATCGAAATTCCGCGCACTATGCATTACGCTATCAAGACATTAACTTTAAAGACATATTTTTATAACACTTGTTTGAGTATATGCTGTAGAGTAAGTGGTGCATAATTAACTTTTCTCTATTTGTACAAGTGCTATGTATTCCATTAGGAGAATCGGGTTCAAATTGACCTGCTGGATTCAGTGGTCTACCTGGAAAACTATAATAGTAAATTAGTCACACTATTTTTTTTCCATACATAAAATGACGGACTGTGTGCGAACTCCTGTGGAAAACTAGACAATCGTGAGTACTAATTAGTGGGCACTCGTTTGAACCAGTATTGAAAACAAACAAAATAGTAGCTACAATGCTTTATTATATCCCAAATGATTCAGAGATTCAAATGAGTGTAACCATATTAGTGCTCACTATTGTACAGTCACAGATAAAACAACCTGTATGCCAACACTCTAAACATTCTGAAAGTGGGTCGAAATCTTGTGGTAATATAGACGTGTGTTTCACCCGATTTATTCCGTTCATACAAATAATGCTCACCTGTGTAAAGATTTCATTTTCCACGAGTGTACCCCTGCCAACCAAGCCAATGAGATGCTACCTTGCGACTTGGATGGAGGTGCTATTATATTAACACTTTGAGTATGATAAGACAGTTTTAAATTTATTTTGGTTATCTCAAGAATATTGGATATCTTTATGGAAGGACCTGTGTTTTTTCAAAGGATAAATTATATTGTTTTCACCTGTCTGATTCCTAGGGCTCCTTCCTAGGCTGAGTAAAATAGGCTAATGTTAGCCATGATAATATAAAAATGCCACCGCCATGTTGTTGTTGTTGTTCCCCAAGCTGCCTGGCCGAACAGCCCCAAGGCCCCGAGTAAGGCCAAGGCCATAACCGTGCGCCCCCACAGAACCCTCCCTGCCGACCACAATAAAGCCTGGTGGCGGGGAGCTGAGGAGGGTGCGGAAACGCCCGGGAAACCAAAGCCCCACCCAGGGCCCTGTGCCCCTCAGCAATTATGAAGAGAAAGTTGAGGGGCAAAGGAAAAATGTGACGCTTTGGCTTCCAATCTTGGTAGATTGGGAGGTCAATCCACGGAAGAGATGCCGTCACTTGAGATCTAGAAAATATATAAGTAAAAGGAACAGTCAGAGTAAGCTATGGGTTTGGCAGAGATCGCTCAGTTCTCACTCTGATAGACCAGCCCATGACCACATGACTAGAACCCAATCCTCTCAGCATCAGCCAGGAAAGGCCCTAGAAAGCCGCCTTTGGCGGGGGGATAGCTCCCCTATGTCAACCTCTTTCGGGGTTGGGCACCCGCCCATGTTAAAAGAATTAATAATTTCTTTGTCGGCATAAACAATTGTCCCATTATCGTTCCTGACGCACTGTTCTCCGACAACATCTCTGCTGTCTTCCTTAATTTGCCTAGCTAAACTGAAGACCCCATTGCGATTTTCTGCATTACTCACTTGGTCTTTGACCAGGTCCTGTATGATTTTTTTTTTTTTTTTTTTTACAGTTCGCTTAGCCGCCAGATATTCCTCCTTGCTGCCTCCTTTCTTCCATGCTTTGAAACATCTTCTTTTCTCCTTTACTGCATTTTCCACCTCGTCATTCCAACGACATGAAGTCTTATGCCTGGGGGGGGGGCCTTTAGTTTTGCCACAGACTTTGTCAGTGGCGGAAAGAAGGCTACGTTCAAGGAAGTTCCATTGGCTATTTACATCATTCGGCATAGCGCCCCTATTCCTATTCATTTCCTCCATTTTTCTGCGAAACCTATCCTTGTATTCCGATTTATTCAGCAGCCATACTTTCCTTTTGGGCATGTATACTTTCTTTCGCACAGGATCTCGCCTTAAAACTCAAGTCACAGACTAGGAGCTTATGTTGGGAGATACATTCTTCGCTCGGGATGACCTTTACATCCTGAACAAACTTCCAGTCTTTCATGTTCACTAAGAAGTAATCTATCTGGCTGCTGGTGCCCTCAGAACTATATGTGATCAGATGATTCAGCCTTTTCTTGAACTTGGTATTACACACAACCATGTTGAGTGCAACACAGGACTCCAGTATAAATTCACCTTCTAGAGTTCTTCCACACCCTTTCCCTTAGAGTTAAATAATTAAAAAATAAGTTATCAGTTCCGTTTAGGAGTAATATTTAATACTTGTTTACATACCCTGCCCTGATCATCAGGGCACCCACCCTAGCCCAGCTCTTGAGCAGGGAGTGCATGGTGGTAAAAACCGTATCATACAGCATATGAAAATAAAGGTAACTAACATCAATAAATGTATAGTCTTGAATCTTAGAAAGGGATACTAGTATTGTATTGTATTACTAATATTTCCTGTTGGTTGTTTTAGTGTTACTGAGGATTTTTACAATGTATCATATTAATAATTTATAGTGCTGCTTCTTGAAAAAGAATACAAGTACTGTACTGTACAGTACTGTATTACTAATATTTCCTGTTAGTTGTTTAGTGTAACTAACCAACTAATATTTAAAATGTTATCCTACTAAACCAGGTGGCACCCTTTTCTTCCCCGCAGTTTTAGCGATACTAAAAAAGGACGGAAAACCTCCCGACGACTCTGAGGATTGGAGGTAAGTTGTTCACATATTTATAAAGTCAGGTAGGAATACAAAACTGGTGTGTAAATAAATTTATAAATTGTTACTAAGGCTTAGATGCAGTTTTCTACTTAATACAGCCTCTATTGTATACAATAAATATATATGAAATACAATAAGTAGAATGTTAACTATATACAGGATTTAATTGATCAACATTATTTAAAAACTTGTTCATTCTAACTATGCTGCCATAATATGATCATCAAATTTTGCTGAACTCAGATAAATTCATCTTGTGATACAGGTTTGCAGCATACCTTCCCTCTGATACCTTATTCTGTGTGATTCTCTTACTTAAGAATTGCTTTCTAAATATAGTTTTTTATTTATACTTTAGTATGAGCCCAGGACAGCGCCTACGAACGGCCCCAGGCAGCCGTTGTTCGTCCATCCCCCGACAGCTGGGAGGTAACGACGCTCCGGGGAGCTACACCGCCTCCCGCATACCTCTCCCCCGCCCTCGCACTTTAGAGCGCGACAAGCCACTTCGCAGCCGATCTTATAGCCGAGGCGAGGTGTCCGGTGATGCGGGGAACGGGAGAAGGCTTTTGAACCTCTCTTGCTCACCTCACAGATCCATGAGCCACACTTTGAGTCCCCCCAGACTTAGTGTTCAAGAGTACGGCCACCTCTCCCTCTCACCAGCCAGGGACACAGGACACAGGTCACCGGGACACTCACTCTCGCCGTCAAGGGACATCAATCACACAACAAACAGGGCATCAGGACCATACTCCCTGTCACCAGCAAGGGACACCAGTCACACCACACACAGGGCATCCGGACCTTACTCCCTCTCACTAGCAAGGGACGCTGATTATAAGTCTTTGGGACATTATCAGTATCCCTTGTGTTCCACCACTCAGTCTACATCTCAAGTGGCTAGAAAACTGATGCTTCCAGTCACTGGATGTCAACTCTACCAGTTTGCCAGCCACCAGGAAGATGGTAAGCCGGAAACCAAGCAATCTGTGGAAGCCTTGGAAGCCGATCTTGTGAGTTTAATGGATCAGCTGACCCAGAGATACCATGGGCCACCGGGTATCCCCTCGCCTCCCCACTCTGAGAGCCCCCCGCCTTACGAGGAAGTCCTCCCTCCGAAGCCGCGACCCCGACAGCTCCTCTCACTGATGAAGAGCGCCCCAGGTAGTCTCTCAGGTAGTAGGAGATCCAGCCAAGACCTGGGCTCAGATCTAGATAAGAAGAACCCGCTCAGACGATCTTACAAGAATTCTAGTCAAACTTAACCAATGAACTGTGCAAAGAAAAGGTCAAGTTGAGGGAGGGAGGGGAGAGGAGTGGAGGATGCGGTATGGAGAGATGCCACTACTTTCTATGTGTCGCCCAATTTTGAGACATTTCCTGGCACTGGCACGGTATTTGAATTTTTTGTTTTTCACGTTTAAATACCGTGCCTGTCGGAAGGCTTATCGTAGTTCCTGGGTTAATGAAATAGTATTGAATTTTGTTTAATCCCATCAAAAAAAAAATTCTGTCTTCGTAGCGCAATGGATAAATGCACTGAATTTCGGTGTGAGCATCCTAGGTTCGAATCCCTGGACTGCCACAAGTATTTGTTGATTTCACTAATTGAGTTTAGGAGTAAAGTCGGTTGGTGGAGGAAACATAATAATTACTCTACCACCATATTATTATATTCCGCTTTGGATAGATTTCTCAAAATCAAGGAGCTACAAAACTATTTGTTAACTATTTAACTCCGAGAGGTCGTTTCTAAAATAAAATATACCGGTAACAATTTTGTGGCTAGAATAAATATATAAAACAATTTTGTGGCTAGAATATATATATAAAACAATCATATCAGAAATAAAGGCATATCTCTATGTAGGATTAGTAATAAAGACAATAATAAGGCTGGTGTAAAGAGAATTTGTATTTTAGCTGATAATTAAATAAAAGACTTTAGTTAAACTTACTTAACCAGATTAACTTGCTCATGTAATAATGTACACCCTATGTGGTGGATTGTGTTCTTTCATTTCATAAATTTTATTTTAGTAAGCGTTGTTTCCACATAGCGATTTTGATATGTTGTTTAGACTTTATATTGTCTTTGTCCCAGTTTTGGTTTGACTTTGTTTGCAAGTTTTACATTTTAATTTATTATATTTTTTACCTGTAAAATGAGGTGAAAGAAACAGTGAAATATTATTATGTTCTCTCCACTAACCAACTTTACTCCTAAAGGAGAGCGGGAAAAGCAGAAGGTTCGGATGGTATTTCTGTGGAGTGTATAAAGAAGGGTGGACATGTGATTATAATGTAAAACTTGCAAAATAAACAAACCAAAACTTGGATGAACACAGTAAAGACAAAACAACTTATCAAAATCGGTATAGATTGGTTGGTGAGACTTTTCAATGTGTGCTTTGTTGTGTCAATGGTACCAATAGACTGGAGGAGTGCATGTATTGTGTCGTACAAGGGGAAGGGAGATTGGCAGGAGTGTTCAAGTTATAGAGGTATTAGTTTATTATCAGTGGTTGGAAAGCTGTATGGCAGGGTGTTGATAGAGAGGATAATAAAGTGTACGGAAGTTGCAATAGGAGAAGAACAGTGCGGTTTTAGGAGGGGAAGAGGGTGCGTGGATCAGATTTTTGCAGTAAGACAGTTATGCAATAAGTATTTAGAGAAGCATAAGGAGATATTTTGGGCTTTTATAGATTTGGAAAAAGCGTATGATCGTGTGGATCGTGAAGCAATGTGGAAGGTGTTAAGGATTTATGAAATTGGAGGAAATTTGTTAAAAGGTTTTATGAAGGGAGCAGAGCGTGTGTTAGAGTAAGAAATGGTGAGTTAAGTGAATGGTTTGAGGTCAATGTAGGTTTGAGACAGGGTTGTGTAATGTCACCATGGCTGTTTAATATGTTTATGGATGGTATGGTGAGGGAGGTGAAAATGAGAATTATGGGAAGAGGATTGGGTTTAGTAGGAAAGAATGTTAGAGATTGGTAGTTGAATCAATTGCTGTTCGCTGATGACACGGCGTTGGTTGCGGATTCTGAGGAGAAACTGCAACGGGTAGCCAAAGAGTTTGGTGTGGTTTGTGGGAGGAAGAAACTGAAGGTGAAACGTCAATAAAAGTAAAGTACAGTAATGTTGTGTAATAGGGGTGATCGTAGGGTGAATCTAGATGTGAGGCTGGATGGGGAAATATTGGAACAAGTAGTGTTTTAAATATCTAGGAGACTGGATGTTGCATTTCTTGGCAATTTCAGCATCATACACCTTGGCTTTCTCCCTGTATGTTGCCCCCTGCTTGTCAGTCAATATAAAGACCTACCAACTTGGACGGGTGCCCAACCCCGAAAAGGGTTGAAATAGGGGAGCTATCCCCCCGCCAAAGGTGGCTTTCTAGGGCCTTTCCTAGCTGATGCTGAGAGGATTGGGTTCTAGTCATGTGGTGATGGGCTGGTCTATCAGAGTGAGAACTGAGAAATCTCTGCCATACCCATAGCTTACTCTGACTGTTCCTTTTACTTATATATTTTCTAGATCTCAAGTGACGCCGTCTCTTCCGTGGATTGACCTCCCAATCTACCAAGATTGGAAGCCAAAGCGTCACATTTTCCCCTTGCCCCTCAACTTTCTCTTCATAATTGCTGAGGGGCACAGGGCCCTGGGTGGGGCTTTGGTTTCCCGGGCATTTCCGCACCCTCCTCAGCTCCCCGCCATGGAGTGGCTTCGGTCACCCAGGCTTTATTGTGGTCGGCGGGTAGGGTTCTGTGGGGGCGCTCGGTTATGGCCTTGGCCTTGCTCGGGGCCTTGGGGCTGTTCGGCCAGGCAGCATGGGGAACAACAACAACAACAACAACCACCAACTTCTCGATGGTCTTCAGCACAATGTTGGACACTTTCACTGCAGCTAGGTTACTGTTGCAAGTGTTACTAGTGAGCACCTTCAGTAACTTCTCTTGGTCTTTCCAGATGGTACGAATGGTAAATTAGTTTACTCCGTGTTGTCTAGCGACTTCACACTGCTTTTTGCCTTTTTGAATGTCTTTGATTATTTCACTAGGCCTATTCTGTTTGTAGGTGAACTTGCAGTGAGTATGGGGGGGGGGGGGGGTACAGTATTGTAGTTATGTAACGGTGCAAATCCTCGAGGCAGAAGAAAATATTCTGCCACACGCGGGCAGACACACCGATAACACAGACAGTATAGGGACGCTACTGGCTTGGGGAAGGCAAGAAGCCGAGCGGACCCGAGCGTGACATCAGACGGCATCTCCCGAGCCGTGCCGAGTACCGCGTTAGATTGGAAAATTTCCATGTAAGACCAGAGCTTCCGCATAAGAACAAAAGGGCGTTACTCAATGCATTACCGAGAGCATGACAAATCTCGGGCACATACCCCATAGCTAGGGGTGGCCGACTTGAGACAGAGCCCGAACAGAAACAACAAACTGAAATCTATCTATTTACTCAGGCCCATTCCCCATTTTTTGTATTTTTTGACAGTGCCCGGATATGGACAATACAACACAAAAACACAAATTTACACATATCTACTGTAGGTCACCCAGCAAAAGACCCAGAGACCAGGGATCACCAAGGTCCCTCCAGCACTCCCCCAGACCCAACCTCCTGGAGAAGTTCCGGTCTCAGCAGGCAGACATGCAGTGAAGCCCTATCACCACAAGCCCGCCCACTACACTTCCCACACCTTTCATATATACCGGCTCCCCGGGCCCGACCCCTTCTCCAAAATGACCGCGTTTTCACTCATCTATTCACAAGCATTCTCCATTAATTCCTGTTTATTACCACTTCCCTAGCCTGATCTATAGTCATTCCTCTATCTTTCAAAGCTTCTCCTACACAGTCTCTCTATCTCAATGGGGGTCTTCCTACCCCTCTATCTTCCCTTTTATCTGATTCATATATTCTCTTTGTAAGCCTTACATCTTCCATTCGTTCAACATGACCATACCAGCTCAACACCCTTCTGTCCACTCTGGCCGACAAATGTTCCTGCTGCCCCACTCTCCTACGTATCTCTTCATTCCCCAATCTGTCTACGAGTATCTCCACACATACTCCTCAAGCAGCTCATCTCCATCACATCCAGCTTTCTTCTCTCCTTTTCCTGCAGACCCCATGTCTCAGCCCCATACATCACTGTTGGCACAATTCCTTGATACATTGCACTTTTTACTTTCATTCCAAGATTTCTCACCTTCCACATACTTCCCATTGCTCTGACGACGATTCACTGCCTGCCTCGCCACAGCCAGACTCCCCTGAACCACCAAGACCAGCTGTCGCCGCACCTGAGCCTACACCTGGACCGAGTACAGCCCCGGACCCTACCCCAGAGCCACCTAATCAAGAAATAATAAGTATCATAACCTTTTGGAAAAATTGTAACATCAAGCTGGGGGTGGATGCGATGGTCGAAGCACGGAATGAGTTGATACCTGCTACGATACATCATGCATGGCGAAACGTCTTAGAAGACTTACCTGGACATAAAATTGATATCCCAGGTGCGCCCCAGTCAGTGGACGAAGCTGTCGAGACGGAGGTGGGAGCTGCACGGAGAGTTGCCGGTCTTGAAGAGGTCACAGAAGCCGACGTGCGAGAGATGATTGTCCCTCACCCACCACCAGAGACAGAAGAATTGATGGAAGAGTTGCAGGAAGAAGATGATGAAGGCGAACCACAGGAAAGATAAGATAGACAAGAAAGGCCACAGACAAATACACCAAAAATCTAAATCAAAGCGGGGGTGTGGGGGCAGCAGCCCCCACCTATAATACTAGCTAGGATAGGTTAGGTAAGGTTGTTAGGTTAGGCTAGCTAATGTCCTTTCAAAGGGATATAGGCTAGTATAAACACTAGGATAGCCTATACCCGGTCAGAGGTAAGAAGAAGAAGAGTCCTGTGGGAGTCTCCTTGAATGCTACCTAAGATAATTCTAAAGTTATTACCAGATATACAGTAGAGAGTTCCGAATATCCAACAGGATCCTGAAAACTGTTGGATGTTGGATTTTGGACTTTGGACATTCGACATTCAATAGAGAGTTGAATATCCAATAGAATCCTGAAAACTGTTGGAGTTTGGACATTCAAACATTACCAGGATGATGGCATGGCTACAAAGCGTGTAAAAAATGCCGGAAAAATGTTATTTTAATACCACAAATTTTCCGAGTGTTTTTTATAAAAGAAATTGTTCATTTGCATCAATATATAGTGTTTGTAATTAATTAGAAATCTCGGGAAAACCTATTTTCCCCATTAGGCCTATTGATCGATGTTGAGACACGTACGCCCCAGATAGTGATTTGAAAAGACATTGGCCTAACCAAACTTAGTATTATGGGTGGGGGCTGCTGCCCCCACACCCCCGCTGGTTGAGTACTAATCCCCTAGTAAAAAAAAAAAAAAAAATTGGCTGTCGATTATACGAAGGTGAAAGGAAGTTGATGAAGTCTACGGTGTTTACTCTGCAATCTTCAGCTTTGATTGTACACTCACGCGTACTAAAAGTTGCTCAGGGTTGGGTCCTTCCTTACCCCCCTCAACGCTGGGCAGGTGGAAGGGGGGAGTCCAATCCAAGCTTACCCCACCTTCCACCCTCAAACTATCCCCAACTCCCCCACATTCCTCCTCCAGCTGACAGTTAGTAATTAGCCACGTTTGTTCTCATATCTTGTAAATTATAGCTAAACCATTACTGCAAACGCTTACAATTGCCAACATTAAATATTTATTGGGAATTTATTAATACAATATGTATTCGCATTCTCAAAATGAGTCTTCATACAAACGACGTGGGTTACACGAATCTCGGCTGTAGAGGTCTTCTGCCTCTCTCTCTCTCTCTACGACCAAGATTTAATGTGATTTATATAATAATACCGTAATTAAATCCAAGATCATACAGCATTAAGAGAGAGAGAGAAGCAGATCACTACAGCTGAGATTCTTGTAACCCACGTTGTGTATAGAGACTCATTTTGAGAATACAATTATACAGTATATTGTATTATTAAATTCCTAATACATTATAAATATTAGCCTCTGTAAGCATATGCAATGATGGTTTAACAATAATTTCTAATACATGAGAACAATCGTCGCTAATCACTAACTGCCAGCTAGAGAAGGTAGGTGGGGGAGTTGGGGGTGGAAGGTGGGGGTAGACTTGGACACGCTTCCCCCCCTTCCACCTGCCCAGGGTGGAGTAGGGGAAGGAAGGACCCACCCCTGAGCAACTTTTAGTACGCGTGAGTGTACATTGATAACGGGAAAGTACCGTATTGACAACCTTGTTACGAAAATTAAATTTTAATACCATACTTTTATATTAGGTTTTTCAGAGAGTTTAACACATTTTCATATGATCTTTAGAGCTATCGATAACTGGAAGTACCGTAGGCTACTTTTATATTAGGTTTTTCCGAGGGTTTAACACATTTTCATATGATCTTTAGAGCTGTCGATAACTGGAAGTACCGTATTGACAACCTTGTTACGAAAAATAAATGTTAGTACCATACTTTTTTATTAGATTTTGCCGAGGGTTAAAACAAAGTTTCTTATGATCTTTAGAGCATATACATTCAATATTTATCTTCAAATATATCAATAAAATTCGTGGTATTAAAATAACATTGAACCCAAATTTTCTTATGATCTTTAGAGCATATAGATTCATTATTTATCTTCAAATATATCAACAAAATTCGTGGTATTAAAATAACATTAAACCCACTTTAATAATGATAATATGAGACGAAATATAAAGACAACTCGGTTGCGTTCGTGGAGGTAGCGTCGCTTTGTTTACTTTACGCTCGGAGTGACTTCCCGGTCCCGCCGCTTTGGCGGTCGACTTCAAGTGGCTATGCTTATATAACCAGTTGTTGGGTCCATTTTTTGATAAAGACTTGCGCTATAGGCCGTGGGATACAGGACTCGGGTTGAGGGGGGCTCTGCCCCCCCTCACCCCCCCGTGAATTATAATAATCGCTATCTATGTGGCCAGCAGGAGGCAAGTAAAACAGCTGGCCGTAGTAACCTCGAGCGTCCTGGGTAAACAAACCGCGACGATCCGAAGCGACGATGGACTCCCCCCGCCGCCGATTTTCGGCCCAAACGCGCCGTTTTATTCTCGTCGAAAACCACATTTAAAGTTATTATATCGTTTTCAATACTATTACCGGATCAGAAAAAGGTGTAGCTTGGTATTGGATGCGTGGAAACCGAACAAATATGTATTAAATCCTCGGTGGTACCTGTCAAATAGGTGACTGGACGACTTGGCCCATGGGACAACTCGGCTCGGACAGCTCGGCCCACTTTTGGACAACTCGGCCACGACGGCGAGACAGCTCGGCCCCATGTTATGCTATGGTTAGGTTAGGTAAAGTTAGGTTAGGTAGGGACATAGTGATTCCAAAATGATCAATACGAGAAATAAAAGTTAATGAATTGTCACTTGTTTGATGAAACGAAAAGATAGATACAAAAATAGATAGGGACATAGGGATTCCAAAATTATAAATATAGCCTAGGCTAGCCATCTAGGCCTATATCGTTTTTATGTTGTCGAAGCAAATATGGGTTGTGCAAGGCAGAGTTGTCTCGCAATTAACACCGAGCCGAGCTGTCTCGGTTTTACTGGGCCGAGCTGTCCCGTGGGCCGAGTAGTCTAGCATTCGTCAAATAGGTGTCCAGTAACTAAAATCGTACCAAAGAAAGGATTGGGCTTCCTAGATGGAGTACATGACCAAGACATTATGTGGGTTAATTCTGGCACATCCCAAGAGGAACACCACGCCATGCCTTGAATGGGAGTCGAACAGGTGGGCTAGAATATATTTGGCATTTTCCCCACCATATATCTTACTCTTGAGGCTATTAACTCCATATAACATGCTCTGGTGTATATGGAATCATGCACGATATATACAATCATATATAAAGGTCAAATATATCATATATAGGCATAAATTGTAAGAGGTATTTATGTACCTGTTGTTTGATATGGTTGCCGACGCTAAAGGAAGATCAATGTTGCCAATTTTAAGCAGCAGGTTTCGCTAGATTCGTGTCTAAAAGTTGCTAGATATTAAATACTATTATTTAACTTATTTGTATATGAAATCAATCATTATCTCTAGAATGTTGCAAATATAATTACTAAGATCTTCTGAACATTACATAAATAAGTTAAGAGTAATAGATATCCTACCATTAATATAATGCTAGATATTAATAAACGCTAAAATTTAAAAGTACAGATTGACAACATTGATTGCATCCCCCAATCAACGATGCCGAATTTTGGCGGGAATTTTTTTTTTTTTACCGTACATAAGAGTATAAATTAACTTAATTTCAGGTATGGCAAGGGGATGTTCTTGGGTATATGATGTGCAGGACTTTAGAATAAAGGATTGAATTTTTCAGCAGGGTAATTCTTGGACCAATGCACCAGGAAGAGCAGCATGCTTGGAAAGCAAAACAAAAAAAATCTTACATTATAGCAATGCTAACGTGTAGATATTGATCTATTACACTACCTTTGTCGATATAAATACATATTACTGCCAGAGTGGCAACTATCTCCGAGGCCAGGTAAGAGGGTCATAACAACCAGCCTTCCCATACCCCCACGTGCCTTTCTATCACTCAGTCAACCCCACCCCGCAGCCGCTACCACCAGACACACCATGCTTGGTCAGAACCATTAGCCGTTCCAGCCCGGAACTGCCTCAACCAAGATGTCACCACCAAAAGCAAGACCATATCACAAGCGACCAGCTAACAGTTATACTTCCTCTGTCATTGTTCGGGGTTTCGCAAAAGTAGAGCGTGTTCGAGACCGATCTAGAGAATTTGGGATGGATGTAGATTCCGGGCGTACGGTCGTCATGTTTACATAGGGCGATCGCCGTGGTTAGCTTCGCGTCTATTTTGACGGCGATTAATTAGGTTATTTGCCCCCTGCTGGCAATATATATGATGACAATATGTCATGGGGGGGTGAGGGGGAGCAAAGCCCCCTCCTCAATATATTATTGTATCCAATGGCTTTCAAAAATAGACGGGAACATAATTGCAAAGGTTCGACGCCTCCCCCGCCGCCATCATGTTTACATTTGTCGATCGCCGTGGTTAAGTTCGCGTCTATTTTTACGGCGATTTTTTTTTTTTTAATTTTCCCCCTGCTGGCAATATATATGATGATGATGATATGTCATGGGGGGGTGAGGGGCCCCCCTCAACATATAATTGTATCCAAAGGCAGTCAAAATAGACGGGAAAATTATGGCAAAGGTCCGACGCCACTACGCGTAGTGTAAACAAGGCTGGCAGTACGCCCGCACGTAACATTCTTGCCGAGAATTTGTTTGGGGCTTTTCCCAGGGAATGACTGTGCGGTCCACTGACCATAATACAGCTGAATCATCCTTGATTTGGGGTGGGCTGCAGATCGTGTTTGAGGCCAATCTGGGGATTACAATTCCTAATCAGTATTAGTGAGATAAATGTTTGCCTTGAGAACACAAACTTTGATTGCATGGTTCCCACTGGCTGTGGGCCAGAAGCCCAGTGACAAACCTGGCACTCAACCTAGACCCAGACATGCCAAGACACCTGAAATAAGACACCAGGGGGATAGATCATCTAGCTCCTCCCTCAAGATCCAGAGAAAGTGCTATAAACCAATTCTAATCTACACTTTGCAAAAGCATAGAATAATAGCCTTCACATAGCGTACGTCTCTAAGCTCCTCCAGACGGCCCTCTCTTGCATCCTATATTTCATTCCATTTGGGAATGCAGTCCAACCAGTAACTACTATAAGTTGTATGTGATAACCCTTTTAGGGGGTGACCTGCAGTAGCGACATTGGTAGAGCGCTCTGTTTCTAACCAACCGGGAGGACCGAGTTCGATTCTCGGCTGGTGGAGATCGATGTTTGGGCAATCTCCTCACACCCCTTGCCTCTGTTTCGCCTGACAGTAAAATAGGTTACGTGGCAGGGTGAAAAGGGGTCTTCGTATCCTCCGGCCCTTCAACCAAAATAAAATAAAAAAATAAAAAAATAAAAACCTTTAGATAATATTCATTCGTGTATAAACCTATGCTGCATCTGTAGGCTGTATATAGACTACTGCTAAACCATTCCCTGTTATACTACGCTATCTAATTGTGTTATATATATATATATTTTGACTCTCAGTTCAGTAAGAACCCCGGGCCGGCAGCTGTAGCAAATAAATAAATACATAAAACCAAATTAATCATTCTATCTATTTATCAGAAACCCACTTTATTATTGCTGTTATGCCCTGATTTTATACAGGATTAACGATTGATTGGGGTGAGTTCTTCGAGACTGGAATATCAGGTTTCATGCACATAAATATAAGGAATCAATAGAACACATAAATATAATTTCGGAATGTGGTTCGTAATACAGCTTTATTTAATTCACACACTCACTGGTATAGAAACAAAATTAATTCCTTTGGAAAAACATAGGTAGGAACAAAAAGATTCAGTATCAAGTTTGGCCTTTCAATTCTCCTAGCACGATCGTGGATCTGGATGGAGCGTGCACTGCCACTTTCAACACTCGGGTATTATTCTTCTGGGATAAGTACAAGATACAAGATTAGAAGAAAGTCACTCGAAGGGCACTGGTTAAGTTCTCATAAGTATATGGTGAAGTTCGTTGATTATGCCTAGGGCTTATTCTATTTAGACGTTGAGCTAACTTCAGGTCTCAAATTTCACAAGATCTGATAGAGTGAATAGACAACTAGAATTGCATACTTATTCAACTGTTAACCTGACAAGCGCGAAATAGACCTAGGGGCTAGGGTAGTTATTTGTGCATTTCTAGCCTTGGATTCTGACAGAATTCGTTATATCTACAATATAGAGCATTATTTGTTTTCGGTATGCTTTTATTTTACATATATGATGTATATATGAACCTTCAAGAGTGCTAAAATAAGTGGGAAAAGCATTTGGGTGGTGAAAAACGAAGATATTGGCCACCCGGTCATAATCTCAGGCGAGAGAGAGCCACAGGCAACCCTCCTCTCTCGCTGTCTGTGAGGTAACTGAGATGAGCGGGGCGGTGTGGGCCGGTGTCTGGGTGTTACATAACGATCTTTTCTGCAACCCACTTGTGCTAGATTATCGCGGGAGAGAAAAATAACCGATAAATGATGATAATAAGAGGAAAAATAGGTGATAATTGAGGAGGGGAGGGAGGGGGGAATAAGGTGGGGAAGGAGGGGAGGGGGGTGGGTGAGATTTACATGGATGAGTACTGGAGGGGAATTATCTCACCTAGAGACAAATTCCTTTGTTTTGATAGGCCCTTTTTTTGTTTGGAAGGTTTTTTTTATGGTCTTGCTTCCGTGAGGCCCATCGCGTTCCCTATAGGAAGCCTTCCGTGAGGCCTATCGCGCTTGCCGGGTTAATGCACGTATTGGAATTCGTCACTGAGATTAATTTACTTTACGACCTATCCCACAAGCTTTTGGGATCTCAGAATATCTATACCATAATCTCCCAATTAGGAAGAACTCGTTATGTGGCTGAGGGTAAATATTGTCGCGGTAATTATCTCGTAATAACTTTTACTGGTACAAATTCTCGGGCAATGAACAGGGAATTCTAGGAATCGAACTTGAAACACTCGTCATAGCTAGCAAATAACTTTAAAATGAGCCTAGGCAAACAACGATCTGGTGTTACAGTATCTCCGCACTGATACAAATGATAGTCAATAGTGCACTGTTGGGTTATCTTCTTAGATTCTCGATCTGGTGTCGTTGAGGGCTTCTAGGCTGCTCCGGGGGCCGTCCAGGGGGTCCAGTCATGTGAAGAAGTTACAGATGGGCCATCAACCATTGATGAAGTTCTGTTGTTGTTGTTGTTGTTCCCCAAGCTGCCTGGCCGAACAGCCCCAAGGCCCCGAGCATGGCCAAGGCCATAACCGGGCGCCCCCACAGAACCCTCCCTGCCGACCACAATAAAGCCTGGGTGACCGAAGCCACTCCATGGCGGGGAGCTGAGGAGGGTGCGGAAACGTCCGGGAAACCAAAGCCCCAGCCAGGGCCCTGTGTCCCTCAGCAATTATGAAGAGAAAGTTGAGGGGCAAAGGAAAAATGTGACGCTTTGGCTTCCAATCTTGGTAGATTGGGAGGTCAATCCACGGAAGAGATCTAGTCACTTGAGATCTAGCAAATATATAAGTAAAAGGAACAGACAGAGTAAGCTATGGGTATGGCAGAGATCGCTCAGTTCTCACTCTGATAGACCAGCCCATCACCATCTTCAGGTACTCTCTGGGCTAGGATTTTTAATGTTATGTTTCAGGCTGAGGCCGGATTAACACATCATCGGACTAACGCAAGAGGAGTCGATACAATGACTCTTCTTGACTGTCTCTAATCTGTTTGAGAGGTTCAAAGAACTCAGGCAGTTTTACCCTTTAGTCACAAATCCTGGTGAGTTGCCACAGACAAGATGTGCCTAGGATCTATTCATGCTAAGTGCTCCTAAGAGTATCTCGCATAGACCCTTCTAACACAAAAGATCTTTCTATCCTAGATCTCTGTGAGTTAAGTACAATTATTATGTTCTATCCAACAACCAACTCTACTCCTAAAATTGATTAATGAAATATTACAAACACATGTGGCAGTCCGTGGATTCGAACCCAGGACGCTCACACCGAATATCAACACCTTATGCATTACACCACGAAGTCAGATGTCTAAAATAATAAAGTATTGAAAGGTAGGGAGTCCTTCGTCTTTCAATATTTGTATTAGGTTAGATAATATCTAATAGAATCCTGAAAACTGTTTGATATTGGACTTTGGACATTCAAACATTACTGGATATTGAGTAGCCTAGAGTTGAATATCCAATAGAATCCTGAAAACTGTTGGATATTGGACTTTGGACTTTGGACTTTGGACTTTGGCCATTCAAACATTACTGGATAGTGAGTAGCCTAGAGTTGAATATCCAATAAAATACTGAAAACTGTTGGATATTGGACTTTGGACATTCAAACATTACTGGATAGGCCTAATGAGTAGCCTAGAGTTGAATACCCAATAGAATCCTGAAAACTGTTGGATATTGGACTTTGGACATTCAAACATTACTGGATATTGAGTAGCCTAGAGTTGAATATCCAATAAAATCCTGAAAACTGTTGGATATTGGACTTTGGACATTCAAACATTACTGGATATTGAGTAGCCATAGAGTTGAATATCCAATAAAATCCTGAACTCTGTTGGATATTGGACTTTGGACATTCAAACATTACTGGATATTGAGTAGCCTAGAGTTGAATATCCAGCAAAATCCTGAAAACTGTTGGTATGGTGGTGACTTAGTGATTGAATGGGGCTGGAAAATGTGCAAGCTAGCATGGGAGAAGGGGAGTGCACCTGATGACTGGAAGACAGGCATAATAGTCCCCCTATATAAGGGTAAAGGGGAAAGAGGAGTGTGTGGTAACCACCAAGACATATGACTTTTAAGCATAATAGGGAAGGTGTACAATAGGTAATGATCGAGAGGTTGAGAGTGAGAACGGAGAAATGGATAGGTGACGAGCAGGGCGGTTTTAGGAAGGGAAGAGGATATGTAGATCAGATTTTTACCCTGAAATGTGTTGTGGAGAAATATCGGGATGGATGTAGTTACCGGGTGTACCACTACCGACATACAACATAAATCATCTATAAATACTTATAATAAAATAAATACTTATAAATCTATAATACTAGGTTAGGTTGTTTGGTTAGGGTAATGTATTTTTGTATCCAAAGGCAGTCAAAATAGACGGGAACATGATGGCGAGTGTCCGCGTAGTGTAAACAAGACAGGCGGTACACCCGGTAACTTCATTCTTGCCGAAATATCTGGAGAAGCAACAAAAGCTGTATGTTCCCTTTATGGACTTCGAGAAGGCCTATGACAGGGTGGATAGAGAAGGTACTGTATATGGAAGGTACCGTACTTAGAATATACGGAGTAGATGGCAAGTTGCTGAAAGCAGTGAAGAGCATGTATGAGGGTGTAAAGGCAGCAGTACATGTGGAAAATGAGCAGAGCGAGTTCTTTGATCTGAATGTTGGGTTGAAACAGGGTTGTGTGATGTCCCCTTGGTTGTTTACTGTATATGTTGATGAATCATGAAAGAAATACAGGTCTCCTTCACTATCTGATGCCCCAATGTACGATAATATTATAGGTTTTTAGGTGTTTGGGTTTGGGTTTTGGCTGGTCCAAGAATGCATCCCCATTGACCCCATTAAATTTATGGTTTGCTATATGAATTTTCTATTGTAAGATCGGGTTTTCAGGAATGTAACCCAATCGTAAATCGAGGGAGACCTGTACAAGGAAGAGCAGTGGATGTTGGTATATCGCTGATAAGGGAGGGAAACAAGTCGAAGCTACCTGTACTGCTGTATGCTGATGATACAGTTCTGATGAGCGGTAATGAATGGGAGTTACAGGGTCTGGTAAATATGTTTGGAACTGTGTGCAAAAAACGGAATGTGAAGGTAAATGCGGGGAAGAGCAAGGTTATGGTCTTCGAAAGGGGTGAAGCCACAGAGTGTGAGGTGAAGTTGAACGGTCAGGCTATGGAGATTGTCAGCTCATTTAAGTATCTGGGCAATGTGCTGAGTAAAGATGGGAGTATGGATGAAGAAGCAAGATAACGCCTTATTACCTTTGTTTCTGGATAGAATTAGATGATTTTATAGTTAAAGAAGGACCTAGGTTATTCAGGGGGTCTATTGAGATCGTATTTACCCCTTTTTAAGTCCAAGTGGTATATCATAAATAAAGACAAAATTGGTAACCAAAATATGATGAAAAATTACATCATAGTGCTGAAGGGGTTAATAACAGAAAAACTGAACACAAACAGGTAATTTACTCTTGTACCGTATACAGTATACTGAAATTTATAAAGCCATTATCATTAATTATGAAGAACATTGAAGAAAAATCAAACCCTTGCTATAAATAACATATTTTGAAACACGAAGCACTTACCAGCATCATTATTTGGCATTCACTGTTCAGGGAAAGATTACAGATATTTGTCTTAATTTACCAGTGTCCTAAACTTCCCATTTGATTAATATGACGAGAGTACGTTATTGTATGTGCAACTAGTTTGCTTGGGAAACAAATGCACTTGCTCATATAGGGATGTACATTCTACAGTATGTGGTGTTTTTATTAATTTATTTTTTTATTAATATTGTTTTTCTAAATCTTAATGTGTTATTTCCACATAATTATTTTAATATTTTGTTTATCTTTATATTGTGCGGTTCCTGTTTTAGTGTGTTTGTTTTGCAAGTTTTACATTTTAACTCCTTCAGTGTGGGCTGTTATATAAAACATATGGTCATCACTGCTGCACTTGTGATATATTTCAATTGCCAAATTTCTGCATTGAACAAGGGCTGGGAGGCAGGCGAGCGAGTCTAAGCAGTGCGGGACCATCCCATCCACCGCCGTGGCAGTGGATGTGGCTAGTGGCAGTGGGAGACATCTCCAACTCCCTTACAGACTTGGGAATAGGGGAAACCGCTCAAGCTCGTTATTTTTTACCGATTTAGCATCACATGTGCAATATCGTTGCACGGTAACCAGCGGTCGTACAGACATGATTCAGGTGTCATTGGAAAGGTCTATTCCTGTTTTCAAGGATATATCATTGAAATACGTTCTAGCTCTTGTTTATAAATGAAAATGTGCAGGGAATGAAGGTTACTTTTAGTCCCAAACCCCCGTATGGTACAGTGCAGACCAAGCAATTGTCACATGACAAGTGCCGCAACAAAAGTGTTAATTATGTAAATCTAGTACCAGTATGTTGTCAAACTATTGATTAGTAATATAAGTACAATATGCTGCCAATTGACCACTTGTCAGTTTCAGGCTATAGGGAAGTTGAAGCCATAAACATCGATAGTGAATGGTAATGCAATAATAATGTAGGTTTCTGATGGATAGAGTATGTTGACTTTAAAATTATGTATACAGTACAGTATATATATATGCTATCTATCTATCTATTGCCGGATGCCGTGATCCCCGAAGGGGTGGCCACAAACGAAACGGCCCCATCTCAGTCGACGGCCCTCCTCCCATCCAGCACCGCCTTCACTCATATACTTCTTCGCTCCACCCTTCCACCTCACTCTCGTGCTTCCATATATGCATTACAACCGTATTGTTACTGGTAATTCAGCTAAATATCGATACCTATAGCTCCAACTTCCTCGCAAGTGGTCAAGTACATTCAAGTAAAGTATAAATAATATAAATATAGTCTGCTGCCAAAGTAAGTACGAATATATCTATGATTATTCATTATGAATTGCCATTAACACTATCTGGTCCAATGTCTTGTGGGTTCTTATATTTTGTTTAATTGATATTGAGAATTTTGCTTGCTTTTGCCATTTTCAAGCAATGTACTTTAGTTTGTCCCCTAAGCTAACAAAAATGCCTTCCCAGACTTCTTTCAAACTAACAAATGCCCACCCAGACACCTTTCAAGCTAAATCATACATTTTTTGATAGAAGAATGTCGCAACCAAAGGCCAATTTCTTGTAGGTTACAGGCTCTATATCGCTAGCTTAGAAAACAAATCAACACCTGAATTCGGTGAAGCATCTTACTACCGGTATTGCTTAACTAATGGGGTCAAAAGTCTTATAATCTCCAAACTAATGTAGTGAAACAGGGGAGGTCTAAAAAAATCCCACTTGAACCAAATAGGGTTAACCCTTAAACCACGGGAGACCTCAATAGGTAGCCACAAATCTTCTTCCTTTTTGCATTGACCAGCACTCACCCACACAGGCTTAGTGTGGGTCTGTTCACAGTTGAGGAAAGTTGTCCCTGGCACTTACTTTCAGCACAGGAAAATGAAGAAAGTTATAGAGGAGTTTGTGGTGTCTATTTGCACCATGGATACAAGGCTTTATCATAAGATACTTAGATTTTGTTCATATCCCTTTCCTACAGAGAAGAAACGGGTTAAAAAATTATGAAAATTACAAAAACGCCCGAGGTATAGGGGTTAAAGGTCAACCTTGCTTAAAAATTAAAACATCTCTCACAAACCATTTGTATTTCTTGTTACGACTAGCTTAAGTCCTGCACTATTATAAAGCAATATGGCACATTAATGAGCAATACAGTAGTTATCTGGAGCCCCATCTCATCACAGCCGGTGGGGGATGGAGACAGAAAAAAGAGCAAGAGAAAGAAAGATGATAATTTTTTGACTGGCTGTACAGTATTAGGCTATTGCTAAAATATCTCTCTCTTTATGGCACCACCACTAACCTGTCAATGTTGTTGCCTTGGAAGAGACTAATGATAAACAGAGAGAGAGAGATAGGTCAGGAGAGTAAGAGAGAGAGAGAGATAGATAGGTCAGGAGAGCAAGAGAGAGAGAGAGAGGGAGATAGTTCAGGAAAGCAAGATAGAGAGAGAGATATGGGGTAGGAAAGCAAGAGAGAGTGAGATAGGTCAGGAGAATAAGAGAGAGAGAGATAGGTCAGGAGAATAAGAGAGAGAGAGATAGGTCAGGAGAATAAGAGAGAGAGATAGGTCAGAAGAGCAAGAGAGAGAGAGAGAGAGAGGGAGATAATTCAGGAAAGCAAGATAGAGAGAGAGAGAGATATGGGGTAGGAATGTAAGAGAGAGATGATAATATTTTGACTGACTGTACAGTAATAGGCTACCTCTTTCTCTCTTTATGGCACCACCACCATCATGCCGATGTTGTGGCCTTGGAAGACTAATGATAAACAGAGAGAGAGAGAGAGATAGGCCAGGAAAGAAAGAGAGAGAGAGAGATAGGTCAGGAGAGAGAGAGAGAGGGGGAGATAGTTCAGGAAAGCAATATAGAGAGAGAGATATGAGGTAGGAATGCAAGAGAGAGATGATAATATTTTGACTGACTGTACAGTAATAGGCTACCTCTTTCTCTCTTTATGGCACCACCACCATCTTGCCGATGTTGTGGCCTTGGAAGAGGCCGATGAAGGCTTTGGGCATACTCTCAAACCCTTCGTGGATGGACTCTTTGTGCTTCAGTTTGCCCTGGGGAGAGAAATGCTTATTAAGGGGGGTCACCAGCTTTTTTGTTTTATCTTTCTCTCCTTTTTTTTTTTTTCCCTGGCTTGTATCCATTCAGCCAACTGTTTTAAGACGTTTATTCCCATCCAGGTGTCGATTTCTTCCTGGCGAGCGATAGGGAGCCAGCATTGTATGGAGAAATCCGGCTTCGCCGCAGACATTTTTCTATCAAAAAATGTACAAATCTAGCTTGCTGTCAAAACAAAATATATATAGGCTGGCTCGCTACCGCTTGCCAGGAAAATATTGACACCTGGATGGGGTTAAACGACTTAAAACAGTAGGCTGAATGGGGCCGAATGGATACAAGCCAAAGAGAGAGGGAGAGAAAGAGAAAAACAGCGAGGTGGGCTCCCTTAATACATCATAATTTAAAACCTAACAAGTGAGGTAGCTCTGAATAGGGCTGACTGGAATGCTGCCTTTAAGACGTGATATTGGAACAGCACCTCATATGGAGCACTCGGTCTTTAAAATTATTTACTGTACTGTATGTAGAAAAGTTAGATCGACCTTTTTAGTATACTGTACCATGACGTCATTTTTTTTACTATACAGTATACTGAGGCATATATTAGGCAATTTAAGTAAGTTTTTCATCCACCTTTTTGTATGGTATCTTCTAAATTCACTCTCATTTTCCTGCCACCATTGCTAAACCACTAACCTCTAATATCCATCGCTTCATTTGGTTGTGAGCCTCCAGCCAACGATCGTCCCACCGCAGGACCAGGAACCCCTCGATACGCAGCTGCTTCCAGATTACCGTTCCTTCGTTGAACGGGCCTATGGGAGGGGGCGGAAGGAGAGATTTTATTCCCTTTGAATAATAATAATGTATGTATTTACCTAATTGTATTTACCTAATTGTAGTTTACAGGAGTTGAGCTAAGCTCGTGTTGTCCCGTCTCTCAGTCTACAGTACTTTTTATCCAATTTTTTCTTGAAAATATGGATGTTCCTTGCCCCTACCACCTCCTCCTCCAGCCCATTCCATTTGTCAATACATCTATAGGGGAAGCTAAACTTCCTGATATCGTTCTTGCAGGTAGGTCTTTTTACTTTGTAGCTGTGGCCTCTAGTTATTCCTGTATCCATAATTAATATATCCTCCCTATCCAGCCTCTCCAGCCCCCGGGTACATTTGTACATCATTATCATGTCTCCCCTCTCTCTCCTCTCTTTTAGACTCGGTAGATTTAATTTGTCTAGCCTCCCTTCATATGGCAGTTCTCTGAGACTTGGAACCAATCTAGTGACTGCTCTCTGGATTCTTTCTAACTTGTGAATATGCTTCTTTAGATGCGGGGACCACACTACTGCTGCATACTCCAATCTTGGTCTAATCATACTCTTCATAATTTTCGCTACCATGGTCTCATCCAAGTAGTTCAGAGCAACTTTCATATTCCCGGCCATTGCATACATTCCGCTAAAGAGCTTGTTAATATGTTTCTCTGGCGACAAATTATCTTGTATAATCAACCCTAAATCTTTTCTTTTTCGGCCTTGCTAATTATATTATCTCCCATCCTGTACTCCCAATTTGGTCTATTCACACTTCTTCCCATATTTAACACATGGCATTTACTTATATTAAATTTCATTTTCCACTTGGTGCTCCATTCGTATATTTTATCTAAATCCCCTTGCAGCTCCTCACAACTACTTTTATTTGTTATTTGTCTCATAATTTTTACATCATCTGCAAACATTGACTGTAAGAGTTTATGCCTATCGGCAGGTCATTCACGTACATAAGGAACATGAGAGGTGCCAACACAGATCCCTGCGGCACACCACTCTCAACTTTCCGCCACGATGAGTAAGTTCCTCTAATGTTGGTCCTCATTTCCCTATCTGTTAAATAGCTCTCCATCCATTTCAGCAAACTCCCCCTGACACATCCTAGCGTCTCAAGCTTAGATAACAATCTCTTATGTGGTACCTTATCGAATGCTTTGGAAAGGTCTAAGTAGACGCAGTCCACCCATCCGCCTCTTTCTTGGAGTACATCTATCACCCTACTGTAATAACATAGCAAACTGGTAACACAAGATGTCCCTTCTCTGAATCCAAATTGCTTTGGGGTTATTATCTTCTTTCTCTCCAACATTTTCATCCATCTCTTCCTAATTAGCTTTTCACAAATCTTGCATACAATACTAGTAAGTGAAACTGGTCTATAGTTTAGAGGGTCCTCAGGGTTTCCATTCTTGTATATCGGAATGATATTAGCTCTTTTCCATTCAACAGGAACCTGTCCTTTATCTAAGGAAGCTTGAATTATGTCCCTCACTGGCTCCACTAATTGCTCTGCACACTCCTTTAAAACCCAGGCAGACACTTCATCCGGTCCCATAGCTTTCCTTACTTCAAGTCCTCTCATCGCAGATAACAGCTCATCTCTAGTTATTTCAATCTTACTAAGACCACTCTCCAGTACTCCCGCCTGTGGTTCGTCAAAACCTTCCTCTCTAGTAAAAACTGACCCCAATTTGTTATTCATTACCTCACACATGTCCGATACATTTTCATACGTCCTAGCATCAACTCTTAATTTAGTAATTTGTTTCTTTACCTTCAACTTACTGTTTATATATTTATAAAATAATCTAGGGTCACTTTCACATTTATTTACTATGTTCTTCTCATAGTTCATTTTAACTTGCCTAATTATGTTTACATATCTATTCCTCTCCTGTTTATATTTATTCCGATTACTCTCAGTGTTCCTTCTTCTTAATCTAGCCCAAGCTGCATCACGCCTACCCAAAGCTCTTTTGCATTTCAAATTAAACCAATCTTTCTGCTTAGTAAAATTTCCAGTTTTATATCTTGGGACAAACAGATTGGTTCCTACTCTATAAATTTCTAGGAATCTACTATATTTACCTTGTACGTCCCGTTCCTTCAAAATAAGATCCCAATCTACTCCCTCTAAATATCTTTTCAAGGATACATAATCAGCTTTACTATAATTTAATCTGTCATTTATGTAGCTATTGTCTAATCTATTGGCATTACTCGAGGTCAACTTCCATTTTAGTAATAGGTGATCACTTTTACCTACAGGACATAGATAGTTTATATCACTAATTTCGTGAGGATCTTTTGTAAAAATCAGATCGAGTTTAGAAGGTTCATTATTACCCCTCATTCTTGTATTTTCCTTCACATGTTGTGCAAGTACATTTTCCGTAACCAACTCCACTAGCCGACTTCCCCAAGATCTCTGATTTGGCCCTGCATCTCCCGATTCCCAATCAACCTCACTACAGTTGAAATCTCCTACCAAGATCAATCGATTCTTCCTTAAAAGCAATCTTCTCAATGACTGAATCATATCCTCTACCATCTCCTCAAACTCCAACTCCCTCCATGCTCTGGTCTTTGGTGGCATGTAAGCTACTGCTATGTCTAGCTTTTTTCCTTCTATATCATTGAGTTCAACTGCCATTATTTCTGCCTTGTCATTATTTAACTCCACGTGCTTTGCTGTCATAGGGTTCTTAACTAATACTGCCACTCCACCTCCCCTTTACCCTTTCTATCATTTCTCCATATATATCCTTCACTAAACACTATGTTGCTGTCAAAGTCCTGGTTCAGCTTTGTCTCTGTCAAACAGACTGATCTTTTCTTAATATATTATCTAACTCTACCTTTTTACTGTTTATTCCATCTATATTAGTGTAGTAGCACAGTATATTTGAATCCACCTCCTTGTTTCTCTTCCCTCTCTGCCTCCTACCAGGTTCACCTCCTCCTCCATCCCTTCCCTGACCCAGTTCCACCTCCCCCGCTAATTCTATTCTCCTCCCCCCTCTCTCTCCCTCTGTTCCACCCTCTCCACCACATCCTGTATCTATCCATATACTCTCACACATACCCCCCTTTATTTTTTTATTTTTTTTTTTGGCTGGGGGTGGCCGACTCGAGACAGAGACCTAACAAGGGAGAAAAAAATATAAAAATAAAATAATAATCACACACATCTAGGTCGCCCATGAGAAGATCCAGAGAGCAAGGAACATGAGGGGTCTCCAGCAAAAGATTCCCAGGTCCCAGATCCCAGATCTCCCGAAGAGGTTCCGGTCTCAGCAGGCAAACATGCAGCAAAGCTACACCACCACAAGCCCACCCACTACGTATCCAGGCGTACCCTTCATATATATCGGCTCCCCGGGCCAGGCACCTGACTGACTATTATCTAGTCCAACTGCCGTCTGACCGCCTCTCCCAAACAACCGTGTTTTCACTCATCTATTCACTAGCATTCTCCATTTATTCCTATTTGTTACCCCTTCTCTTGCCTGATCTATAGTCATTCCTCTATATTCCAACGCTTGTCCTACACAGTTTCTCCATCTTAACAGAGGTCTTCCTACCCCTCTACCTCCCCTTGTATCTGACTCACATATTCTTTTTATAAGCCTTTCATCTTTCATTCGCTCAACATGTCCATACCAGAAGATGGGACTATGGATGAAGAAGTGCGGGAGAGGGTACAAAAGGGGAAGAGGGTTGTAGGAACGCTAAAAGCAGTAACAAGAAATAGGGCGGTCAGTATGGAAGTGAAGAAGTCCTTGCATGACAGTGCGGTAATCCCGACACTGACTTACGGAAGCGAAGCATGGACGTTGGTTGAGAGACTCAGACCAAGAGTGAGAGCAGTGGAAATGAATTACTTAAGGAGTGCGTGCGGAGTTACATGGAGGGATAGACAGACTAATGAGGAAGTAAGAAGGAGGTGTGGTGTGGGTAGATGTGCTGGAAAGTGTGAAAAGGAACAACTTGAGATGGTTCAGCCATATGGAACGTATGGAAAGCGAGAGAATGACTAAGAGGGTGTACGAGAGCGAGGTGGATGGACAGAGAGGGAGAGGTAGACCGAATGAGAGGTGGAAGGATGGAGTGAGGAAGTACATGAACGAAGGCGGTGCTGGTTGGGGGGAGGGGCGTCGACTGACTGGGGACAGAGGTGCATGGGGGCGGTTCGTTCGTGGCCACCCCTTCGGGGATCACGGCGTCAGGCAATAGTAGATAGATCCATACCAGCACAGCACCCTTCTGTCCACTCTGGCCGACAAATGTTCCTGCTGCCCCACTCTTCTACGTATATCTTCATTCCTCAGTCTGTCTCTACGAGTCACTCCACACATACTCCTCAAGCAGCTCATCTCCGTCACATCCAGCTTTCTTCTCTCCTTTTTCTTCATAGCCCATGTCTCACTGTTGGTACAACTATCCATTGATACATTGCACTTTTAACTTTCATTCCGAGATTTCTCACCTTCCACATACAGTACTTCCCATTGCTCCGAAAACTTTCCTTCTTTCACATACTCTCTGTTTCCATACCTCCATTTCTGCTTATCATTCCTCCTAGATATTTAAAACACTCCATTTGTTCCAGTAATTCCCCATCCAGCCTCACATATAAATTCACCCTTCAAGCACCTCTATTACACACCATCACTTTACTTTTATTGACGTTTACACTTAGCTTCCTCCTCCCACAAACTACACCAAACTTTTTAACTACTCGCTGCAGTTTCTCCTCAGAATCCGCCACCAACGCTGCGTCATAAGCAAACAGCAACTGATTTAACTCCCAATCTCTACCATTCTTTCCTACCAAACCCAATCCTCTACCCATAGTTCTCATTTTCACCTTCCTCACCACACCATCCATATATACACTAAACAGCCACGTTGACATTACACAACCCAGTCGCAGACCTACATTTACCTCAAATCAATCACTCAACTCATTATTTCCTACTCTAACACCCGCTCTGCTCTCTTCATAAAAACTCTTAACTGCTTTTAACAAATTTCCTCCAATTTCATAAATCCTTAGCACCTTCCACATTGCTTCTCGATCCACACTATCATACAGTTCATACGCTTTTTCCAAAGCCTTAAAAGCCCAAAATATCTCCTTATGCCTCTCTAAATACTTCTTGCATAGTTATCTTACTGCAAAAATCTGATCCACACACTCTCTTCCCCTCCTAAAACCCACTTCTCTTCTCCTATTGCACCTTCCGTACTCTTTATTATCCTCTCTATCAACACCCTGCCATAAAACAAAAAAATAAATTATGATTTCTTTTTCTATGTGGAACTTCATAAAGTTCTAAATAGATATGATTACAGGAAGTTAATATGAAATAGGTTCAATAAATATACTGTGCAGGGTGTCAAACCCAGGCAATCCTATTTTGATGCTGTATTGGGTTGAGTGTGAGAGGGAAAACACAATAATTTTAATGAAGTTACAATGCTTTGACCATTTAATCACTTCCGAGAGCACAAAGACAACTACTGTACACTGTAAAGCATAACTTTACCTATGTATATCTAAGAATAATGACTAAAATGAAAGGACTCTGTTTTTGGTCAGGGAGTGAATAGTCCTTGGTATGGCACCCTAAATATACGGTATCAAGTATAATAACTGACTGGTTATAGCTACAGCTCCAATGGTCTTCTTATCCTCATTATAGGTGGAGATAGCCCCACACACGGACACTCTGCCTCTCTCTGCCATGTGTGGAAGAGCCTCCGCTGTGAACTGCCCGCCAACCTGATCAAAGGAGATTCTAATTAAAAATGGCATTTTATTCTTCATTATATATTTACCTTTCAATACAAGCCCCAACACACTGGGAAACATTGTGGCTGAAGGCTAAGCAGATCATAATGTAAGCATGACATTAACAAACAATTTGTCTACAGTCTACTGGGCCTGGGCCCTTTAAGTAAGGCTAGAAACTCATAAAAAGGAGAGGGCAGAAGAAAAACAATATGTACAGTACAAGAACTTAAAAGGGAAGGAAATAAGCAACAGGAAAGTAAGTCTAAATGAAGAGAGCCTAATAATCAAACAGGCAATAAATATGTAATAGAACACTAACTTAACCCCTTCAGACTCATATGACGCAGAGGTTGCCAGATTAGCAATAAGAAATAGAGTTCTCTCACACTTATAATTACCTCTCCAAAATTAGTTTTCTGCCCACAGCTAACTCAAAGACAACTGCAGTGGTTGAAGTAGCTAAACTAAAGGTTTCTAAATACCCCTGATGGTAACAAAGGCTTTAAAGTATCCCTAATAGGCTCAAAATCGCGTCATATGTCGGAGAGGGTTAAGTTTAAAAAAAACATGAATATCACACAAAAAGCTAACCATCAAAGAAAGGTCAAATGTGGGGAACTCGGATAAAACACCCTGGGAAGCATCCTTAAAGCAGCAACGCCTAGCAAGGGCATATTTAGGACTGGATTATAATCAAGTGGCTGCAGGAGGCTACAATGCCTTGTGAGCATACAATTCACAAACTTGGTTCCAGCCGTGAGAATACACCCTTTTATTTACCGCAGCTTCCTCATATAATATTAACTAATTCGTTCTTAACACCAATAACTTCAAACGAAATTAACCCTCTGCGTTCGGCATGTTTGAACCTTCCCGCAATTTCTGTTACGGCTGAAAAATAGAATTATCATGATTTTGGAGCACTTACAAATACGCAAAAAATAAATAAAAATTGCCTAACCTAGATTATACATATACTGTATACAGTATATATATATATTTCTAATCTCTCAGTGGGGTTCGAACCGCCGACCGTCAGGACGATAGCCGACGCTTTAATCAACTACACCACGGCAGTCTAAAAGACACTCAACCCTCTATCCTATTTATGTTATGTTTAACATAACATAAAATTATATTTAACATAAAATTATGTTTAACATAAAATATAGAGATTGTTAATGAACAGTGCATACTTAAAGTATATCACAAAGTTGATGATTTTAATTTTAACGTAATAAACTTTCCTTTCCCTAGTAGTAATATCGATAGTAAAATCACTTATAATTGTTTTTATTCCCAATTAATAAGATTTTGTAAAATCTGCACTAAAGTAGATGACTTTTGGGCTAGAGCTAGGTTACTATACAGACTCTTAGTGGACAGAGGTTTTGAGGCAAGTAAATTGTTCCATAAATTTAATCTTTTTAGGGTCAATTATTGTGACTGTATTCTAAATTTGACATCAATAATTTTAATCAAGCATTTTTAACTTGAAGTTTCTTGTATAACCTCTGCTTACTTTTTGTCTGTATTTATTGTTTATCTTTTTCTTTTTCTATTATTATTATTATTATTAATATTGATGATTTTTTAAATTTATTGTTCTTGTTAAAAGTACTCTTTGTTTAAATCTGTTGTTACTTCATATTTTGCAATTATTTCTCTTTATATTATATGTATTCATTGTCGATAGTATCAATTGCTTACTTTTGCGATTTCCTTAGTTTATTTGTGCTATAACTGTAGGTTATTTGTAGGGTAGTTATTGATAGGGGTCACTTGAGGCATGCTATGCTTACAGGTACCTACCCGATAGCACTATCGTTAGTGAGTGCTGTACTGTATTTTATATATTATTTTGTAATAGTATAGATATCTTATCAATATTTGTATTTTTTACTATTGTTAATGTCTTGTCATGTTGCAAATTTGATTTTAAATAATATTTTGACATTTAACATGTAGTTTCTTTATTCATGCAGAGTTTAGTAAAATTTGCCAGAACGTCCCGGACTTCCCAAACTTGACTACTTTCCTTTAACGTGACGATAGTGCGTTGTTATATGTGCGATTGGTTTGCTTGGGAAACAGATTAACTTGCTCATGTAGTGATGTACACCCTATGTGGTGGATTGTGTTCTTTTATTTAATAATTTTCATTTTAGTAAGCGTTGTTTCCACATAGCGATTTTGATAATTTAATTTGACTTTATATTGTCCTTGTCCCAATTTTGGTTTGTTTAGTTTGCAAGTTTTACATTTTAATTAATAAATAGGATAGACTGCCGTTGTGAAGTTGATTAAAGCGTCGGCTATCGTCCTGACAGTCGGCGGTTCGAAACCCACTGAGAGATTAGAAACATTTAGTGGCTCATGTGTATTTGTGATATATACTCAATATATATATATATATATATATATATATATATATATATATATATACAGTATATATATCCAGAGACAGTACTCGTTATCTTGCGATGGGTGAAGACTAGAACCCTCTAGAGTCTAGACCATATGGTTAATTTTTTTGTGAAATAAAAAAAATTAGGTCAGTTATGGCCGCGGCGAGCCTGGATTCGTAAAAATGCTGGTCTTTCGTAATTTTCGGATATACAGATCTCTGCAAGTAAATGGCCTAACCTCAGTTATACTGTATACATAACAGAGGCAAAAATCTCTACAAAACACTAAACAGCATCACACTTTCCAACAGTAACACAACACAATCACATGCTGCAATCACAACAACAGACTCTACTCCTTCATGTAAACAACAAGCAAACACTCTCATCAATCACTTTTCACATGTCAGCCACCTAAAACCTCACAAAGACGACCGACGTGTCATCCGACGTAAGAGACAATCCCCACAGACCCTGACTATACACCCTTCACCAATCACCAGACAAAGCATATCATCAACAATCTCAAGCACTCACCCGCCTGTGGCCTAGACAACATTTTTTTTTTTTTTTTTTTTTTTTTCTATGTGATTGAGGGAGGCAAAAGGCATAACTGCCTATAGCGAGTGCCTCCCCCATAGTTGAAAGAGTGACAGGGCCAAAATCAAGGGACGTTCGAGCCAAAATGCCTGGACACACGGAGTTTGAAGCAATTTAAGTCATAGGAAGAGGGAAAGACTGATTCTGGGAGAGAGTTCCAGAGCTCAGCTGTTGAGTAGAAGAAAGTTTGAGAGTAACGTTTCACTCTTGGGTTGGAGAGTTGCACAGAGTAGGGGTGGGATTGAGTTGCAAGACGGGTACCACGTGCCCTACGTAAAGGAGGTGGTATGCACTGGGATAGCTCTGAGGAACACTGATTATTATAGTAGCGATAGAATAGCGAGAGAGATGCAACATTGCGGCGGAGAGAGAGAGATTGCAGAGAGTTGGTGAGTAGACGGGAGTTAATGATACGAAAGGCCTTCCTTTCAACTTTGTCTAGGAGAGCGGTGTGGGAGGAACCTCCCCACACATGTGAACAATACTCAATACAAGGGCGCACTATACTCCTGTACAGAGCAAGAAGCTGTGCAGGGGAAAAGAACCCCCTAAGGCGGTTGAGCACACCCAGCTTCTGGGAGGCTGCCTTAGCAAGACTGGTAATATGGTCCTTCCAAATGAGAGCAGAAGAAAAAGAGACACCAAGAATATTGAGAGAAGATGAAGGGTTGATTTTTGTATTGTTGAAGAATAAGGGATAGTCCGCTGGGAGATCCTGACGGGTAGATAGATGGAGAAATTGGGTTTTGGAAGCATTAAAGTTAACAAGGTTTTCTCTGCCCAATTGGAAATAGTATTTAGATCAGAATTTAAGAGTTCTATGGCTTCATTACGTTTGTCGTTGAGGGATTGCTGGCTGGGGCGTTCTGAAAAACTAATGGAGTAGTGTAAGGTTGAGTCGTCTGCGTATGAATGGATGGGAATTAAGGTACAGTTAAGGAGATCATTTATAAAAATTAGAAAGAGAATAGGAGATAGGACAGAGCCCTGAGGAACACCGGAGTTTATAGGGTGAGGAAGTGAACAATGGCCGTCCACAACCGCGGCTATGGAACGGCCGGAAAGGAAATTAGAGACAAAGGCACAGGTGGAGGGATAGAAACCGAAGGAGGGTAGTTTAGAAATTAAAGATTTATGCCAGACTCTATCGAAGGCTTTCGATATGTCTAGTGCAATAGAAAAAGTCTCACCGAAGTCCCGGAAGGAGGATGACCAAGAGTTAGTAAGATATGAAAGATCACCAGTAGAGCGACCCTTAAGGAAGCCATACTGGCGATCTGAGAGCAGATTATGAGAAGAGAAATGCTTAAGAAATTTGGAAGCAAGAATAGTTTCAAAAACTTTAGAAAGACAAGAGATAAGAGCAATTGGACGATAGTTGGAGGGTTGAGAGCGGTCACCCTTCTTTGGGACAGGTTGAATGTGAGCAAACTTCCAGCATGAAGGGAAGACGTTAGAGGATAGACAGAGACGAAAGAGTTTGCCTAGGCAGGGAGTCAGCACGGAAGCACAGTTTTTGAGAACAACAGGAGGAACACCGTCCGGACCGTACGCCTTATTAGTGTTAAGCCCAGAGAGGGTAGAAAGTACATCTTTAGAAGAGATTAGGATATTAGGCATAAGTAAGAGAGAGGAGGGCGGAGAGGGAGGAATAGCACCGGAATCATCCAAGGTGGAGTTTCTAGCAAAAGTTTGAGCGAAGAGTTTAGCTTTGTCAGAGGAAGAAGTGATGGTTGTGCCATCAGAGTGGGAAAGGGGAGGGAAAGACGAGGAAGAGAAATTGTTGGAGAGGTTTTTGGCTAGATGCCAGAAAGCTTGGGAAGAGCTAGAGTTGGATAGTTCAGTGCATTTATTATTGATGAAAGAGTGTTTGGCAAGTCGAAGAACAGATTTGGCTTGATTCCGGGCAGAAACATATGAAGAATGAGAGTCTTGAGTTTTAAGGCGTCGGTACCGTTTGAATGCTTCCTCCTTATTGCGGACAGCAGTAGAACAGGCGTGAGTAAACCAAGATTTTTTAGCATTAGTCTGAGAGAAAGAGAATGGAATGTATGCTTCCATGCCCGATAGGATTACCTCGGTAATGCGTTCAGCACTCTCCGAGGGTCCTCGGCCATGGAAGCAGAAATCATTCCATGGGAAATCAAAGAAGTACTGCCGAAGAGCCTCCCAGTCGGCAGCGCCAAAGTGCCACAAGCGCCGCAGCTAGGAGGATCGGGTGGCCGTACTGGAGAGATAGGACAGGTGACAGAGATAAGTTTATGGTCTATGGTCGGAGGAGCCCAGAGGAGAGAAAAGATCGACAGTATAAGAAGAAGGGTTAGAAGTTAGAAACAAGTCAAGAATGTTGGGCCGATCTCCGATGCGATCCGGGATACGGGTGGGTTGCTGAACTAACTGCTCTAGGTCATTTAGGATAGAAAAGACGTAGGCTTGTTCACCAGGTGGATCAGTAGTGTGAGAGGAGAGCCAATGGCGGTGGTGAACGTTGAAATCTCCTAAGATGGAGATTTCTGAGAAAGGAGAAATGGATAGAATGTGTTCCACTGTAGAGTTTAGATAGTCAAAGAATTTCGGAAAGTTGGTAGAGTTAGGGGAAAGATAGACAGCACAGAAATATTTAGTAAGAGAATGACAGGAAAGTTTTGAGCCATAAAGTTGAGAATTCAGAGGAGTCGAAATCGGGAACACGAGAGCAAGTGAGTTTGTTGTGCACATATGCACAACATCCGCCTTTGGCTTTGAAACTAGGATAGAGAAAGTAGGAGGATACAGAGAAGGGGTTGCTGGAAGTTGCTACAGACACCTGAGTTTCGGTGAGGAAGAGAAGATCAGGTTTGTAGGAGGAGAGATGGTGCTCAACAGAGTGAAAGTTAGAGGAAAGTCCGCGAATGTTGCAGAAATTAATAGAAAGAGTAACAGGCCGAGGTCCAGGTAATTGTGTGGGGTCGTCAGGGGATGGTCGGTCGGATGAGGGGGCATTTATGGTCCCCCCCCCCTGGGGACTCCGAGGCTGGGCTACAATTCATCATTTTTTTTTTTTTTAATTTTGGTGTGGAGGAATGAAGTGTGGTGTGCATGTTTAGTGTAGTGAAGTGGATAGGAGGAGGAGGTGTTTGTGAGAGCTAGCTGGATTGCTCTCAGTGTAAATGAGGCACAAAGAAAATCAGTAAGAGAGGCCAAGCAAATGAAACAGGAGTTCCAGCGACTCTTTATCACATGCCTATAACCTCACCTGGGTCTAGCCCTGATCGATTGGTGCCTACAATCTCCCCACATCATCTCCAACATAAGCAACATACACCTCAGACACCTGGGACCACAAGGCATACAAGCACTCACTAACATATCAAACTACAGCTATTCACACAACACAATACCAGACATTTGGAAGCATGGTATCATCATCACATTCCCCAAACCCAACAAAGACCCCACGCTACCCTCCTCGCACCGCCCCATCACACTTCTTTGCTCCCCCTCCAAAGTCATGGAATGCCTAGTATTACAACTAATTACACCTGACCTACCCCTAGCTCCAACACAACATGGCTTTAGGCCACTGCACTCCACAAACACTCTTCTCACAGACCTTACACAAAGAGCTTTCGACGGCATCAACTCGGCTAGACCACCACACAGATCACTATTAGCCACACTCGACATTAGTAAAGCCTTCGATGCCATCCCCCGCCACAACCTAACAAACAAAATCTACAACACAAACATGCACAACAATACAAAAAGGTGGCTGGCCAACTTCCTAGCAGGCAGATGTGCACACGTATCTTTTGCCGGTCAGTCATCTAAAATCAGAAACTTTCCAAACGGAGTCCCACAAGGATCCGTCCTATCGCCCGCACTCTTCAATCTGTACATGCACGATATAACTACACCCAATACGCCCCAAATAAACTTAGCCTCCTATGCAGATGACATAACACTCACATGCACACACCATGACCCAAAAAGAGCAACAGATCTCCTTCAACCCTATCTCAACACACTACATGGTTGGTGCACTACAAACAGACTTAATCTAGCCCCAGCCAAATCCACCGCAACCCTGCTCACAAGTTGGACAGGAGAACACGAATCCATCCCTCAACTCACCATAAACAACACACCCCTAACACATACACACACCCAAAATCCTAGGAGTAACATATGATACTCATATGACATTCAAACAGCACACCACAAACATTAAAAGAAACTGACACCCAGACTTAACGCCCTCAGGTCACTTGCTCACACAAAATTTGGACACAACAAAGAAACTACCACCACAGTATATAAACAATACATAAGATCAGTGATGGAATACGCAAGCCCAGCCTGGGCTTCTAACCTAGCTGAAACACATCATAAGACCTTACAGACTATTCAAAACAAAGCCCTGAAGATCATTACAGGCTGCACAGCTACTTCACCCACAGATCACCTACATCAAGAAACCAAAATCTCAAAGTCAAAGACCATCTGGACATGAGAGGCACTCAATTCCTGGCAGCAGCCTCCACGAACCAAGACCACCCACTAAACTACATGGCAACACACCCACAGACACCAAGAAATATCAAAACAACACCCAGCACACGGTATCACACACAATTATTGTCCTCTCTCCCTCCCTGCCCACCCCGAACCAACTTCCAGAAGCACATCCATACTCATATCTCTCACCGATCCATCCACTCACTCACAGACAACACGCAGCTGCATGCACGACCTCCCGAAATCCATCCTTCCGAATCCTCCCTTCCTCGCGAGGACAGAGTCCACCTGGCCAGGCTGAGATGCGGACACCATCCAGCTCTCCTGAGCTATCAGAAGAGACTGGATGACTCCGTTGTCGACGCCTGCCCGGGATGTAACACAGCACCCCATACCATTAAACACATCATAGAAGACTGCATTTCACACAACCACTTACGCCAACAACACAATCTACACTCAATGAGAGCTCTGTGGGAAAGCCCGATCGTGGCCATGGCCTTTCTCAGGGACTCGGGGCTGTTCGGCCAGGCAGCTTAGGGAACAACAACAACAACAACAACAACAGAGGCAGTACTCGTTATTTTGAGATGGGTGAAGACTAGAACACCGTACAATAAGCGGTTATTGTGTGAGGTGGAAAATAAACCAAGTGTTTTGTCATGTTACTGAGAATTGTCCGAATGTGGCGATGCAGTAATGGCGGCCACAGCTACGGTCTATTTACATTCATTCAACAATTGATTATTGATTATGGATTATTAGTGATTGTATTGATTATCAACTCTGCGTAAGCAGAAAGGTATCGCCCCCCGTATAGTGGTAGGCCTACATGTCGGCCTACATGTCTGTCTGTCTGTCTGATAACTCCTCCTAGACGGTTAGACGGATTTTCACCAAACTTCACACGAACATTCGGTGCGTGAATGCGACGGTAATTAAACAACAAATTTTTTAATTTGTGCAATAGTTATGATTTTAGGTCCAAAATATGGTTTTGCCTCTCTGCCACCCTGTACCTATTCCCAAGCAATGATGATGGCATTCTGTGTGAGTGTGCCCCGTAGGGGCACACTCACACATAACGCCATCGTTCAGGGAGAACGTTACCTAATAATATACACATGGAAAATCGCAGAGGGTTTAGTACCAAACCTACATACTACGATAGTCATGAAATTCAGTGATAGGAGAGGCTGGGAATGCGATATCCCCCGGATGAATAACAGGGGTGCTATGGGCTCTCTGCGAGAGGGCTGGTTATCACACAGAGGCCCACGTCTCTTCAACAAACTCCCACGGCGAGTAAGAGACATGAGGGACGTCTCGTTAGACAACTTCAAGAGAGCCCTCGATGTCGAACTGCAAAAAGTGCCAGACGAGCCCATCTTCGCAAGGGAATGAGCTGTCACTTCAAACAGTCTGCTGCACCAAATCACCACCCATAACGAGGGGCGTCGCGCTCCTCGGTGCCGCTAGAAGAGTGGCGAACACATCCCAAGGTATCCCAAGGTTCAGGGGCGAAAAAAAACTCTCCCGCATTTGTTAGGTTAAGTTAGTTTAGTTGTTGTTGTTGTTGTTGTTCCCCAAGCTGCCTGGCCGAACAGCCCCAAGGCCCCGAGCAAGGCCAAGGCCATAACCGAGCGCCCCCACAGAACCCTCCCTGCCGACCACAATAAAGCCTGGGTGACCGAAGCCACTCCATGGCGGGGATCTGAGGAGGGTGCGGAAATGCCAGGGAAACCAAAGCCCCACCAAGGGCCCTGTGCTCCTCAGCAATTGGAAGAGAAAGTTGAGGGGCAAAGGAAAAATGTGACGCTTTGGCTGCCAATCTTGGTAGATTGGGAGGTCAATCCACGGAAGAGACGCCGTCACTTGAGATCTAGAAAATATATAAGTAAAAGGAACAGTAAGAGTAAGCTATGGGTATGGCAGAGATCGCTCAGTTCTCACTCTGATAGACCAGCCCATCACCACATGACTAGAACCCAATCCTCTCAGCATCAGCTAGGAAAGGCCCTAGAAAGCCGCCTTTGGCGGGGGGATAGCTCCCCTATTTCAACCCCTTTCGGGGTTGGGCACCAGCCAAGTTAGTTTAGTTGACATTAGAAGGTGACAATTGTAGTGATGATGATAGTAGTAGTGATGGTGGTAATATTTGTGATGATGGTGACAATTGTAGTGATGATAATAGTAGTAGTAATAATGGTGGTAATATTAGTAATCTCCCTTCGCAGAGTTGGGTATGCCGTTTTGATTTTGGGCGAAACGGCACGTCTACTTTATTGATTACTGATTTATTTCACCATTGTAACCATTCCTAAGTCATTGTCGACTGCTTTCATGCACCGATTGGCACTACAGATACAAGCAAGCAAGAGTCAGCTGACTGACTGGCTGTGTTTTTGTTCATTTGTATTATACAGACCAACAGCAAAGACAACAAAACTTTCTCTAGTGCAGTTTTAACTTGTTTTAAGCCATGAAATAATGCATGGGAGCTATTTAGGCCAGCCGGGCATTACGGGGCAAACTCAATATGTGCTCTATGGAGTCCAGCCGGGCCAGATGGGTTAATGAAAGTATACGATCTTCCGGGGATTAAAATCCAGGATACCACCTACAGAACTTCCACGCTTTTACCATTATACACCAAGACATTTAAAGATTGAATACATGACTACGATTAATATCCATTTATCGTATACTGGATAACAATCCAATCATGTACTCAGACTCAACAGTACTGTACTATGAATATCGTAATGATTATGCGAGAAAGGGAAGAACAAGGAATGGGGCACAAATCACTAAGGATCCTAAACTTAAAAGCTATGACCACTAGGTCACTGATAGTTGATGGGGCAGATCCTGAAATCACATGTATTGGTATCATCAAAAGAATAACCTCAGCATAATCTCCAACAAACAACTATTAAATAATAAGGGAACTAATTAGCCAAGGTTATCAGCTCAAAATAATATCCACAACAATAAGAAAAGTTGTCTTGTAAATTACAACTGTAGGTAAAAACCTACTCTGACAGGGCCAATATTTCCCTGGGCAATGTATCATGAGGTGGCTAGAGTAAATTATAACATAACTACAGTACAGTGCTCACATTATCAAAGAAGCAATGTATCCCCTCTGGAGCTGCCTCACTGAGAGCCTTGCCAACATCTGCAGTCTTGTAGTTGAAGGAAAAGTCTGCACCCAACTCCTTCACCCAGTCCCTCTTCTCATCAGAGCCAGAAAATGCGACTACCTTGCAACCTGAATTATGTTGCAAAACAAATGGAAAGTAAATAATTGTGAAGTGAGCAGAATTTCAAGAAGCTAATTATACAGTAAGCAAGAATTACATGTATAGACAGTAAGACTAAGTTTTTATGCCATAGCCATCCCATAGTACAGTCGGATGCCATAATCTCTAGCCCACTCATAAATATTTGTGAACTTCACTTATTTCTAATTATGGAAGTATATCTCAGGAAACAAATGCATGAATATAATTCATGCCTACATCAACCACAAAACTATATATGCCATTTATTAAAAAGCAAGTTCTATCCAAAAATCAAGCCAGTTAGCTGTAATTGCATAAAGGAAAATAGAGGGAGTCTGTGCATTTTTGTGAGTGGCCTAGAGACTATGGTATCCGAGTGTACCTTAGTGCTTTAAGGGGACAGTGGCTGTATATTTGGTCTATTAATTCATTTATTTTCTAGTTTCCTCCCTAGACCTCCATCAAATTTAAAAAAAACATCCATTAGATATAATTTGTACATTTTTCGGTGCAAAAAATTTGGCCGGTTCTTCCAACAATACAGGCTCACTATCGTTCGCCAGGGAAAATATACACCTAAATAGCACGAAAGGTCTAAATATTGACGACAAAATGGGGCGAAAGGTCTTAAAATCGAATAACTAATGGGGAAAACATCTTAACATCTGAAAACTAATGGGGCTAAACATGAGGGAGAAAGTGGTCCAGAAAACTGGCCCATCACCCCTTAACAGAGAAGGAAAGACATGGTTCTAGGTTTGGGATGAAAGGGTGTTCCATGTACAAGTATACATTGGTCACTTGATAGCTGCACTGCATGCAACATGATCCCCTGCAGCATGTCTGTAAAGTCCCTTAACCCCTTCCGTACCGTGATACCTTTTCAATTTTATTCTACCTATATTTAGAGGATTTTGTGCATTTTAAGAAGGATATGTGGTAGTAAAAGGGTTAAGTGAGATAGTTCGAAGCCCGATAGTTTGTGGAGGCCCTTTATAAACTGAATAAAATCGTCTAATAGTGGTCAGAATAATGTTAAAGGGACGGCACCGGTACTGAACAGGTTAACCCTAAGATCCCTTCCTCAGGATCTCGTCCCAGGTTTTCCTTGGTCTACTGACTGTTGTCCTTCTGAGCACTTCCATACTTCTAATGTGCTTCACTCAGTTGCCCTCATCTATTCTCTCCAAATGGCTACACCATCGCAGTATGCTTTTTTTTGTTTAATGTGTATGAAGGAGACAAAAGGTAGGTTGCCTGTAACAAGTGTCTCCCTAAGAGTAAAAAAGAATGACAGAGAGCCAAATTCAAGGGATGTTGTGGTCAAAATGCCTGAACACACAAAATTTAAGTCATAGGATAAAGGAAAGATATATAGCAGGAGAGAGTTCCAGAGTTCACTAGTTGAGTAGAAGAAAGACTGAGAAAATTTGCCAATTCTTGGATTGGAGAGTTGGACAGAATAGGAGTGGGAATGTGTTGAAAGGCGGGTGCCTTGCACTCGCCGCAAGGGAGGGGGTATGCACTGAGAGAGGTCTGAAGAACACTGATTGTTGTAATAGTGATAGAAGAGTGAGAGAGATGCAACGCATAGAAAGAGATGTAGGGAACTAGTAAGACGAAGTGAATTAATGAGGTGAATGCTTTTGACTACTCTTTTGAGAAGTGCGGCATGGGTTGAACCTCCCCACACAAGTGAATAATACTTGATACATGGGTGCACAATACCCCTATACAGAGCAAGAAGCTGTGCGTGGGTGAGGAACCCACGGAGACGGTTGAGCACACCAAACTTCTGGGAAGCTGTTTTAGCAAGAGTGGTAATTTGATCTTTCTAAGAAAGGTTGGATGAAAAGGATACACCAAGGATATTGAGAGAAGATGAAGGGTTCATATGTGTATTGTTGAAAAGTAATTGAAAGTCTTGTGGAGGATTGCGACGGTTAGTTAAATGGAGAAATTGGGTCTTGGAGGCATTGAAAGTAACAAGATTTTCTCTTCCCCAATCAGAAATAATTGATAGAACAAAAGATAGGCGTTCTATGGCCTCGTCACGTGACTCTTGGAGTGATTGCATACGGGGTTGTTGTGAAAAAGTTGTTGAATAGTGTAAGGTAGAGTCATCAGCATATGTATGGATGGGACTAGAGGTGCATTACCTTACTAATCAGTCTGGATGTTGGACTGAAGCAGGGTTGTGTTTTGTTCCCCTGGTTGTTATCCCTAATTGATCCAAGGTGGGTCTTTTTGGAACTCCCCTGTTTTGCTCCATAAGTTTGGAGATTTTATAACTTTTCATCCTATTAGTTTGGCAATAATAAGAGGTTTCCCCTATTCAGGTGTCAAATTTTTTTCTGGGTGACTGATAGCGAGCCTGTAACTTTTCCTTTTTTTACCTTGAAGGAAGTCTGGGAAGGCATTTTTGTTAGCCTAGGGGACAAACATTGCACATAAATGGGAAAAGCAAGTAAAATCCTCAATAACAATTACAAATATAATTATACAGTACTGTATATAAAAACCCACAAGACGTTGGACCAGATACAGTACATGTAGTGTTAACAGAGTAGTAAATATAATTAAAATTATGCCACTGTTCTGAAGGAGTTAAACAAAATCAAGTATTACGTTTGTGGGTATCGTACCTTTAATCTTGGCTATCTGGACCACAGCACTGCCCACGGCTCCGGCTGCTCCGTTCACCAGCACCGTCTCTCCGGCCTTGGGCTCACAAATCTCCAGGAACCCAAAATATGCTGTGTTCCTGTAGATAATATAGTATATTATACAGTACAGTCTATAGTATTGGTGTTGGTCAGAGAAAGCAATCATTACTGGAAAGTGTATTGCATCATTGACCATTTATACTTTCTAGCATTACGTCAAGGTGGTTGAATTGAATTGAATTGATCAAATTTAGGCAAAGGCCAAGCACTGGGACCTGAAGCGCTACATCTAAAAATTAAAAATCAGTACCGGTACAGGAATATAAAAAATTAAAAACATTAAGAGATCAAGTAGTGGTACATAAAACATTTATAATAACAATAGAGGAATATTAAAAGTAAAAAACACGGGAGAATATCATAAAAATAATAAATAAGATCGATGCTTAAAAACATCTGCATCTTGGCCAAGAATGTCAGACAGGGAAAGCAAAGTAAAACCTACAGAGCATCTGGCATCAAGGTGGTTGACAATAAAGCCCAGGATGCCAGTAAGGCATACAGCCTTAACCCGTACAGCCCCAGCGACGCGTCGGCGATGTATGTAACGCACAGCCCCAGAGACGCGTCTGACGCGTCACCCTAATTGCGCCGACCGTAACCTCAGGTGTAGCCACTCAAGAGGGCTCAGATTTGTATGGGAACTGTGTACATATCCCACGCAACCGTGCCGATGGTTGAAAACTCTCAAAGTCCACGTGCGTGCGCGTGAGCGTGCAATAACCTGTTTTTTTTGGGTAATTGCCTTCAATTTTTACTCTTGTAAAATACGTTTTCGGGGGCTCTGTAGGACCATTCTTTAAGCTTTTTGAGCGGTTTTTCGTGGTTTTTCCTTCATTCCTAACCCATTCGCTATTGTTTCTGGAATAAAACCATTTTTTGAAAACCGGCCGGGTTCTGGTGAACAAACATTACAAAACTAGCCGGGGCTCCACGGGTTAAGGACATACGGCCATGCAGTTGGTAGCAGTGTTCTGCTCCCAACTGTCTCATATGATCCCTGGAGGTGGTATGTGGTGCTGGAGCCAGGGACTCCCACATAACTGCTGTGTTGCAGTTGGGGATAACCTTTTCTGTTTCCACAGCCACTTTTGGGTCACCAGGGCTCACACATGCATGCATGTCTGTCATGTGTGCACGTATCTAGACTTTTAAAAATAAGTTATTGACTTTTCCTAATGGATTTTGAGAAGATCCATTACTGGAATATTCCTCGCCTGATTAACTTCAAGGGTGGTCTCTTGCCTTGGAACTTGACCATGAGGGGATTGCATTTATGGTTGGGATGGTATCAAAACTTTTTGGGAGTTAATTTTTTTATATTAATAAGTAATATGTATGTACAGTATATATAATTATATACACATACATACTATACAAAGAGAGAGAGATAGACAGACAGACACAGATATGATGGATAGGGGTGAAGTTACTTATAGATAAATCTCCAGTTCCAAGCATGGATCCACCCTACTGTAAATGCTCCAAGGCAACCCTGGTCCGACGGACCAGCTACTTTTAAAGTACAGTATATGTGTGTGTACTGTATCGTTATATAAAGCACTTACCCAGGCATACCCAAAACACCAATCCCTAATCTGTCTGGTAGTCCCTCAAAGTCCGGCAGCCGCTTAATTCCGAACAGTCCTTCCTTGAGCAGGTCGCCGGTAAGGAGTGTGTGTGTCCGCCAGCCCCGGTAGTGCACCAGTATCTCCCCCACCTTCCAATTACTGTTTCGACTTTCTGTTATGCGGGCCACCTGCAAAAGTTAAAGTAAAGTTATGGGGCTTGTGCTAAGCTGCAGGTTTTTCAAAGGTGATAATTTAATATAAGTCTGTGTTATAATGCAGTGTTTGGGACAGAATAAGATGAAACTACAACGATGTACTATAATGAAGTTTGTCAGTGAAGTATTAAAGCTTTTGTTGTTGTTGTTGTTGTTGTCGTTCCCTATGCTGCTTGGTCGAGCAGCCTAGAGTCACTAAGGAAGGCCATGGCCGAGATTGGGCTTTCCCATAGGGCTCTCAAGGAGTGTAGATTATGTTGTTGTTGTAAGTGATTGTGTGGAATGCAGTCTTCTATGATGTATTTAATAGTATGTGGTGCTGTGTTACATCCTGGACAGGCGTCACCGACAGAGTCATCCAGTCTTTTCTGATAGCTCAGAAGAGCTGGAAAGCTTGTAAAGTGAAATGCTGCAAGGTGTTTTTATCTTAAAATCAGATAAGAGAATAGACATGTTAACTTGAGAGCAGTATTCCATGATGCTAATGTTACAGTATAACTCATGATACATGTATTAAGCCATTCAATCCATTGTTGCCAAAGTCCCAGTTGTTACGCAATATTGGTGCATACTCATGGGCAGTATGCAGGAAAGCAGTGGGCGTGAACTCAATTCAGTGTAGCATTTGTCATTGCTGGGTATATCACAGGAAGAGGAAGAAGTCCGAAATTGAGACATTTTAAAAATATACTGTAGTATGCAAGAGGGAGCTCAAATTAAATTCATATTTGTTTTCACCAACCCACCAATTAACTTTACAAATAAACCTAATAACAAAATCAATGAAGGACTCGTACCTAGGATACTCACACCGAAATTCCAAACACTAAGCATTACGCTATCAACTTTGGCAGAGTTGCTGGGACTGGTGGACAAAGTTTTGATACTTGGGATATACCATCTTTGCAGGTGGTAGGGCCGAAGCTGCTACAATTGCCAGAATTAGATGTGGATGGGTAAAGTCCAGAGAACTGCTGCCATTTCTAACCATGAGTAAACTCCCGACACCTCTTGAAGGAAACGGAGTAGGCTACATATATTAGAAACACAATGACCTATACTTCAGAAATGTGACCTATCAACAGAATGGAATGTAACAAAGTGAAAATGGTGAAATGGATGTGTGGGACCAAACTGCTAAATAAGATATCTAGTAAAGAGCTGAGGAGACGGCTAGGTATCAAGAGTACTCGTGATAAGTTGCATACAAGCAGGCTTGGATGGTTTGGGCAAGTAGAGATCATGGACGAATAAACTGGGTGAAAAGATGCAAGTCTGTGAACGAGGAGGGAGCTGAACCGAGGGATAGAAGTATAACGACGTGGTAACAGACTATACACTCTGATTTCGAATTGAAAAACCTAACAATTGACGCAGCTCTGCTTGTAACACTGCCATTTGGATGTGAAACTGAAACCGCACCTTGCGTGGAACACTAGGTATTTAACCCATCAAGCCTGGGTGTACTTTTAAAAGTACACTAGAGTTTTCCCCTTGGAGCCCAGTTGTACTCTTAAAAGCCATGGGCTTAAATTTGTCTTAAAACCACTTAAAACCATGTGAGAGATGGCTTTGTTGTAATGGCGGGCAGTCCACGAAACACATAACAACATACCACCACAGTCAACCTGCCTGCGACACTGTGTTTCAAGCACTGCCCATGCTAATTGATCAATTGTTTTCAGCCGACCGAATCGATGCACACAAGCAGTGTTCAGTGACATAAGAATGGTTGCAATGGTGAAATATATCTATCTATTGCCAGACACTCTAATCCCTGACGGGGTGGTCACGAACAATACTCTTCCAGGCCGCCCTGTCCCCCGACAACACTTATCCTTCCTCCCAACCCATTCCCGTCTCCACTCCATCCCTCCACCTCATTATTGGTCTACCCCTCCCTCTAACGCCTTCCACCTCATTCTCATACACCCTCTTTGCTATCCACACGCTCTCCATTTGCTCCATGTGCCCATACCGCCTTAATACATTTCTCCCGAACATCCACCGCAACACCACACCTCTCACATACAGTACTTCCTGGTTCGTCACTCTGTCCATCCACGTGACTCCACAAACTCCTCTTAGATAACTCATTTCGATTGCTCTCACTCTCGACTTGTGTCCCTCTAGCAATGTCCATGCTTCACTTCCATATGTCAAGGTGGGTAGTGGCGGCTGGTCTATGAGGGCTGGTGAGTTGCAGATCTCCCTAGCTCACAGCCCTGCCAGGCAGAAGACTATGAAAGAAATAGGAGGTGAATTAATTTAAAATACACAAATAAAAATACTATACAATTGTATAATATTCAGTAGCTTTTTGCATTAAATTTTAGTATTTTCTAACCCTAATTAAGCAGATTTCACGTTGGTGTATTATGAGCTTGATCTGTGAATACCGGTACTTGGCAGTTTTATCACCCTGAGCGACGATCGTAGCTTAGTTTCAGTGTTGTTCTCATTATTTCAATACATTCTGGTTACTAACTATATGATTCTAATAAATACCCTTCATACTCATATGAGTACGAGGTACGTTTATGATTCAGATTACCGCTAGTCTAAGGCTGCATGAGTAGGCCTAAGAAGTACAGTTGGCCACATGAATTTGGAGTCACTCCTTAATTTTATGCATGGAAGTAAAATGGGCGTGGTTGACTTACACGAATAATTCGCTATAAAACCGTTAATTGATCGTACGAATTAACTATTGCCTTACAATTTATACTTCTAATTCAATCATACTATGTTTTCTTCCATATATAATATCACGGAGTGAATAACAATTCATGTGGCAAACTGTAGGCTTACGTTTATGATTTAGACAACCGTTATTCAATAGCCGCGATTTTATTCAGTTTAGTAAAGACCTTGAAGCTTAAAAGGTTGCCTATAGCCTATTAACCTATAAACGGCGAGCAGGGGGTATTGAACTCGATGCCCCTGGGTGAGCATATTAGGCTCCATTCATGCCTATAATCGTCATTTTACGATAAATATCGTTATTACTTATTCATATGCGCCTATTTTGCCTTCACTATGAAGATAGTAACCTGTAACAACAATAAACCAAGTGGAAATATAATTTTTCTGGTCAAAATCGCGAATATACATGGAGCAGCCCATTCATGAATTATGGAGCAAATTGAGGCAACCCCTCCCTTCACGAGGCCTCAAGCCTGACTGAGCTTACTCATCCACACACTCGCTTGTGTAACACACCCGCTAGGCACATGAGCACATCCTCCACACATTTTGCTAATGTTAGCACAAAAATATACCAACGGATTAGGGAATAACAGGGAAAATAAGTGATAATTGAAGGGGGAGGGGAAAGGAGGGGGAAGTGGAGGAGTGATTAAAATGTAAAACTTGCAAACTAAACAAACCAAAATTGGGACAAGGACAATATAAAGTCAAATTAAATTATCAAAATCGCTATGTGGAAACAACGCTTACTAAAATGAAAATTATTAAATAAAAGAACACAATCCACCACATAGGGTGTACATTACTACATGAGCAAGTTAATCTGTTTCCCAAGCAAACTAATCGCACATATAACAACGCACTATCGTCACGTTAAAGGAATTAGTCATGTTTGGGAAGTCTGGGACGTTCTGGTAAATTTTACTAAACTCTGCATGAATAAAGAAACTACATGTTAAATGTCAAAATATTATTTAAAATCAAATTTGCAACATGGCAAGACATTAACAATAGTACAAAATACAAATATTGATAAGATATCTATACTATTACAAAATATAAAATACAGTACAGCACTCACTAACGATAGTGCTATCGGGTAGGTACCTGTAAGCATAGCATGCCTCAAGTGACCCCTATCAATAACTACCCTACAAATAACCTACATTTATCGCACAAATAAACTAAGGAAATCGCAAAAGCAAGCAATTGATGCTATCGACAATGAATACATACAATATAAAGACAAATAATTGCAAAATATGAAGTAACAACATATTTAAACAAAGAGTACTCTTTTAACAAGAACAATCAATTTAAAAAATCAATATTAATAATAATAATAGAAAAAGATAAACAATAAATACAGACAACAAATAATAAATAGACAAAAAGTAAGCAGAGGTTATACAAGAAACTTCAAGTTAAAAATGCTTGATTAAAATTATTGATGTCAAATTTTAGAATACAGTCACAATAATTGACCCTAAAAAGATTAAATTTATGGAACAATTTACTTGCCTCAAAACCTCTGTCCACTAAGAGTCTGTATAGTAACCTAGCTCTAGCCCAAAAGTCATCTACTTTAGTGCAGATTTTACAAAATCTTATTAACTGGGAATAAAAACAATTATAAGTTATTTTACTATCGATATTACTACTAGGGAAAGGAAAGTTTATTACGTTAAAATTAAAATCATCAACTTTGTGATATACTTTAAGTATGCACTGTTCATTAACAATCTCTATATTTATATCAAGAACATTTTCAACTTTATAATTTACGTTACATTGTGTGAGGGGAATAGAATTAGGGTAAATAAGTTTAGCAACTTGATTAAAATTTAACAAATTGCAAACGAGAATATCATCAATATATCTACTATTATTACTTAACAATATGAGGTATAGGGAAAAAAAAAAAAAAAAAAAAAAATTGTTTAGTGCTACTGGGGCTGTTTAATATGTTTTTTTAGGCCTTTCCTCTTAAGAGCTTTGCTGCCCTCGCCCAGTAAAACTTCTTATGAGCTTTCTCGCCGTTGCCAGGTTAAGGAACTTCCGAAGTGTATGGTAAAATAATGTAGCAACAATACATTAATCACTGACTCGACTGCTGTACCTATGAAATGTGTGGATAATTAAATGTATAAAAAGTAAGTATTTTTTTTTCATTTCTTTAACATCATTGTATTGTAATTAGAAATATGCAGTCCCCCCAGTTTATTCATCACGAGCCGCCACTGAAGGTGGGTACTACAACACTATCATGCAATGACCTCTTTGCTTCCATACTAACCTCTCTATTCTTTATCACCTTCCTCAATGTGCCTACAACCCTCCTGCCCTGCTGCACTCTGTCCTGTATCTCACTCTCCAGACTTCCATCCTTACTCAACACACTGCCAAGACACGTAAAGGATCTTTCCTTTCACATACAAAATTACGCTATTCAGTGTGCAGTTGAGTCCGAGTACATGATTAGATTACTATCCAGTATTCAATAAATGGATACATACATACATAAAATTTTAAGACTGAGTGTTCCACACATCAGTGCAGTTTCAGTCTCTTGTCCTAATGGCGGCGTTCCAGGCAACCCTGTTAAGGGCTGCTTCACTTGTCAAGTTCTTGGATTTGAGATCAGCGCGTATAGTCCGATCCCAGGTCTTCCTCGGTCCACCCCTTGGTGCAGCTCCCTCCACAATCACAGACCTGCATTTTTTCACCCAATTTTGTTCATCCATTCTCTCCACATGTCCATACCATCCCAGTCTACTTGTACGCATCACCTCGCTAATACTCTTTATACCTAAACGTCTCCTCAGCTCAACATTTGTTATTCTATCCTGTAGCCTGGCCCCACACATCCATCTCACCATTCTCATCTCATTACGCTTCATTCTGTTGACATCCTCTACTTTAACGGCCCATGTTTCTGAGGCATACGTCATTGCACTTCTAACACATGAGGCATACACCTTTCCCTTCAGGGGGAGAGGCATTATTTTCATGGTCAGGATTGGCATCAATTCTCTGAACTTCCCCCAGCCACACCTAATTCTAGCAACAGTGGCAGCCTCGGCCCCACCACCTGCAGAGATGGTATCTCCTAGGTAACAAAACTTGTTCACCACCTCCAAAGACTCATTTCCAAAATTCACAGCCACAGGATCATCACTTAACACAAGCTCGCCTTTGCACACTACGCACTCAAATTTCTCTATTTCTGACTTATCCTTCGGCAGGGGCCCCTTTATCCTACTACAGCGCTTACTCCCATGGTGTACCCAACATCGACAGATGCTACATTGAATTGAGTTAACGCCCACTCCCTTTCCACACACTGCACATGGGTATGCACCGCTCTTTTCCACATTGCCTCGTCTCAATCTACAATGCATAACCTTGGTTTTGTTAATATTGACTCTTAAACCCTTGCTCGCCATGCCCTCTCTCCACTCTCTGAATTTGGCCTCAGCATCCTGCATACTGTCAGCTATTAGGACTAAATCGTCTGCATAAAACAGTTCCAACGGGAGTCCGCCTCTAAAAACTCTAGACAGCGCCTCCAAGACCATAATAAAGAGGAGGGGGCTTAACACTGAACCCTGATGGACTCCAACACGGACTGCGAACTCATCACTCAATAGGATATCAATCGTAGTTATGTACCTTTAACTGTCTTGGGGTGTAATGGTTAGCGTGTATAAAATCTGTGTGTGGTATCCCAAGTACGAATCACAGGAGGATCACATGCTTTCATTAAAGAGGTGTTTGGTGTTGGGAGTGATATTAATTAATTAGATTAATTCTCCAACTCCTGACGATTCAGATGTATCTCACAACTGGTTATCTAATTCCTCTCAAAGACCAATAAAATTTTCTTATCCACATTCACTTTCAAACTCCAATTCTCACACTGTTCTGAACCCACTTACTAAGCCTTGCAGCTCTCACTCATCATCGCTTAACAACATGGCATCGTCCGCAAATAACACAACAAGCAACTTCCCCTCATTTCCCTCTCTTATCAATGTCACTCCAGTATCCACTGCTTTTCCTTGAACATAATTAACCCAATCAGTGCGGGGGGATTTTCCGCTATAATAGGGCTCATTCAGGCACTCCTAATTGCTTAAGCAAGTGCTTGAATGAAGTGCAATGTTTGCAGCAAAAAATAGAAGAAAACAGCTTTCAAATGACACCAGAATGAGCTCCTTAGCTAGCGGGTTCACCCACAGCGTTACTACAGAAATCGGTAATACACGCTATTAACTCTTCGTTCCCGGAAGGGCTCTTGAACGCCCATAAAAAAGCATACCCGAGCTGCCCGGAAGGGCTCTTGAACGCCCAGTGGTTGAAAGCCTGTGAGCTTGGTGTGCGAGGTGTCGGTCCGACGCATGTAAACAACAGCCGGCTGGACCGACGCCCCGCATCTCCGGCCACAAGAAGGAGTGCGTCGCTTGTTCGTGTGTGCCTGTATGCTGTTGTTAAGTATCGAAAAGTAGTGTAAAGTGGCTGTTTTTGCCATAAAGTTATCTCCAATGAAATCATCATCACAACTGAACCAGTTGACTTAGAGAGCTCTACTTAACGCCATTCTACAGGTAAGAAACACATCTACGCTTGGGGATGCGCGGGAATGCGGAAGCAGTCAGAATAACAAAGATACGGTAGCCTAGGCGTAGACGTTTTTCGGCCAAAACTCCCGGGTTTCGGGGAATATATATATAATACATAGCCGGGGCTGGAGGGTTAATTAGTAATGAACTACATTTGCCTTTGGCAACACTGAATATATCTTGCGAAACCACACCACCGAGCCTCAGTGCAGCGGCAAACTTGCCAGAGAGCGGACGGGGACCTGCCCCGCTCCTGATCACTCACACTCGTCTCCACAGGCTTTAATGGGCTAATAATTCCAGGATATTTCCAGGACATACCTGTACAGCAACCGCAGCGAAAGGGTTAATAGCTCCATTCATGAATACATTAAACAACCATGGAGATATGACATACATGTTTCAACAAAACTAGCTTTGTATTTTCATCACTAAACCTGAATTACTTGGTATACAATGTTCTAGTCGTCACTATTTGCAAGATAATAGCAAGTGCTGCATCCTGATATATACTGTATATAACCTAGGTTAAGCCATTTCTTTGCCGAGATATGAATACCTGAAAATGAGAACATTCCTAAACCTCCCATGTTTACCCCAGAAATGCGCCAAAACTTACCCTTTTATTTTCACCACCAAAGAAGAACCAGTTGGTTCAGAGTGTTCTAGTCTTCACCATTAGCAAGAAAACAGTGAATGCTACAACCTCAAATATATCTAATCTTCAATGTTCCCATGCTCATTATACAAGTAAAATATGTGTATATGAAGCAGTAATATTGCTTTATATGGTAAATATAACAAATGTTGTCTGATTTGCCCTTTAACCCGTTGACTGCGGGAGACGTTCTGGAACGCCATGGCAATTTACAGGCTTTTAAAGCCTCTTAAAGTCTGTAGAATCGAGTGCGAGGGAGCGGGAGCACGACAGGCCACCCATCATTCCTCCAGACAGCCGGCCGGTGCACTGAGGAGTATGAGCCATACTCTTGCGAGATATACAGCGCTGCGAAAGGCAAATGTAGCGCGACATTAGCAATAATTGCTAATTTTAGCGAATGCGAGTGAAGCCCACGAGCTACGAAGCTTGTTTTGGTGTTATTTTGAAGCTATTTTCTTCTGGTTTTGGGCTGAATACATTTAATTTCATTCAGAAACTTGCTTAATCAATCAGGAGTGCCTGAATGAGCCCTAATATAGCGGAAATATGCCCGCACCGTAAGTGTTAAAGACGTCGCACCAGCGGCAGTTTAAAAATCATGTCTGTCGCAGTTGCTGAGTTAACCAGACCACTGAGCCAAGGCCCTTCAATGTCATTTTAAAACATTACCAGTACTAAAATGTGAAGCATCCAACTAAAAGGGTAAATAACTTAATAATTAACCCTTTCAGTATACGACGATGTATTCCTTCAATTAATTCTGGCTATTATTAGATATTTATTTTTTAGCTTATGAGAGTTAGAGGGTTAACTGAGATTGGTCTTACTCCTTTGATTCTTAGATAGACTTTCTAAGCTGAATAAAATTGTCCTAATGATAGCCAGAATATATATAGTGTTAAAACGCGTCATACTTCTCAAAGGATTAAGATTAGGCCTACCTGAGAGCCAACCATGACGGATCCCAGTGGTAGTTCTCTGGCGCGATACCTCAAGTAGGGGTCCACACTCCAACACACTGCTTCCACAAGGACATCTAATGGAGTAATAGACAAAGACAAATTATAATAAGAAAATATACAGTAATACAGGACATTTTATTTAACATACCAGCTCGGTAGTGTAGTGGAGAACATCTCGGACTCCCACCTCGGGTGACCCGAGTTCAATCCCACGCTCAAACATGAAGGTTTTTCGCATACACTGGTAGCCGGTACCGTTTCCCTTGAGCAAGGAAATGGGTAATAGTGTCTGATAATAAACTTTGGTCGAGCGCTGTTGAATCTCGTAGCGAGGGCTAGAGAGAAATAGCGCTATTTAAGTAACCTGAACATTATTATTATTATATACTGTATATTGTATTTTAGTATTCAAGATATTCTAAAGCATGATTGCAAAGTTCCTTGCTCAAAACTCGATATGATTAAATAGGAGTAAACTACTACCGTATACACTATATTATTGTAAGCCATATATGTACTAGACGTCTTGATTAAATCAGTAAAACTGAAGAATGAAATTGCTTGTTTCAGGCTTAAACAATTTTCATTTAACAGGGTATACAATCAGCTCACAAAACATGCCTATATAAATTAAATGGTCATTACATATAATCACATCTAGAAAGTTATCCTCTATTGAATTGATATATTTATCTAAACATCATAATATAAATATAGGCCTAAATACATACTAATATTAATATGAATATGAGTGTTGTTGTTGTTGTTGTTGTTGTTGTTGTTGTCGTTCCCTAAGCTGCCTGGCCAAACAGCCCCGTGAATATGAGTGTACTGTACAGTACTATAATGTTTTTCCTTACCTCCCTCCTTGCATGGTGGCAGTTCTTCCTCCTCTAGCAAGAAATCCTCCACCTTGGGCAGCCCCTCTGGTCGCTGCACCAGCTTCCACACCTTTGACACAACCATCACTATAGTGCACTCAGGATTTTGTTTTCGTTCTTTACCTGTCGAAAATTTGTATCCCATTAAAAAACTGACAAGTGGGGCAGCACAGAACTTATATACATAGCCTACCTATGCTACATAAAATTTTAAGACCGAGTGCTCCACACATATGTGCAGTTTCAGTCTCTTGTCCTAATGGCGGCGTTCCAGGCAACCCTGTTAAGGGCTGCTTCACTTGTCAAGTTTGGATTTGAGATCGGCATGTATAGTCCGATCCCAGGTCTTTCTCGGTCCACCCCTTGGTGCAGCTCCCACCACAATCACAGACCTGCATCTTGAGGGGGGGCTTTACATATTATTGTATTCAACGGTAGTCAAAATAGACGGGAATATGATGGTAAGCGTCCGCCGCCGCTTCGCGTAGTGTAAACAAGGCGGGCAGTACGCCAAAACACTACATTCTTGCCGCCTAATGCCTATATGCCTAACCACTTCCATAAGCCTATTAGGCAAAGCAACTTGGCCGAGCCGAGCATTAAGAAAATAACATCATAATTCATTGATAATAAACTTTTAAACATCCTCTGCAAAGATTAAAATACATGTTCATCACCTGATTCACCTTAAAATAACCTATCCTATCCTTCTAATTAAGGTGTCAAACCAGACGTTCCATTCTTTTCACTAATCATTACCTAGGCCTAATACACACAGTTAAATTTATGTTTTACAGACATTTCTTATTATGTCCTTGGAAGTGGTAAAATGGCATAGGCTAAAACAATGCAACTTCATATTGATTTTCCTAGGCTATATTTTTTGGGGAATTATTCTATAATTGCACCTATACGAGCTAAACAAATTATTATTGTATTTAACAGGAAGGTACGACGAGGTAAGTGATAATTTAGTAAGTGATGTGGCATAGGTGGCAACATGCGGATATGAATTATAAGGGCATTCCGCCCCCTCTGACCCCCTTACGAAAATCTACGGTTACTCACTCCACCCCAACTGGATTTCTACCGTTTTACCCAACCAGCGGGGGTGTGGGGGCGGCAGCCCCCACTCATAATACTAGGATAGGTTAGGCTAATGTCTCTCTGAAACATTGTAAAATCCGTGTCACATCTAGATCGATTGACTTTTGTCAGAGGGGGCGGAATGCCTTTATAATCCATTTCCACATATTGCCACCTATACCACATCACTTACCTCGTCATACTTTCCTGTTAAATACAATAATATTTTATTTAGCTCGTATAGGTGCAATTATAGACATTTACAATTTTTTTCATAAGCCTAATGGCGGTTATTTTACACGACACTACTGCAGTGTTATGAGAAACAATTTATTAGGGAAAATAGGCACCAATAGATTCGCCATATTTTTCTCCATATAGTCCACATGGAGGATTTTCGTTATCGACAAATTGAAAAAATACCCACTTCACAGACAAATACAGCAAAAATCGGTTAGGATGTAGTTACCGGGTGTACCACTACCGACATACAACATAAATCATCTATAAATACTTATAGTAAAATAAATACTTATAAATCTATAATACTAGTTTAGGTTAGGTTAGGTTGTTTGGTCAGGGTAATGTATTTTTGTATCCAAAGGCAGTCAAAATAGACGGGAACATGATGGGGTACACCCGGTAACTACATTCTTGCCCAAAAATCTAAGTCAAAGATGTCAAACAGCGGGGGGGTGGGGGCGGCAGCCCCCACCCATAATACTAGGATAGGTTAGGTAAGGTTGTTAGGTTAGGTGTCCTTTCAAAGGGGTATAGTAATCACTAGGATAGCCTATACCCGGTCAGAGGTAAGTCCTGCTGTAGTCTCCTTGAATGCTACCTAATCGGCTAATCAACCCCGTCATCAAACCAAATTGTCCCAGTTTGACACCCTGCAAAGTCCTAATCATGGTAGTCTATCAACACGATTTATCCTAGTTTCAACAGGTTGAACAGGTACAGTACTGTACTGTGTTTGAAGGAGGGGGATGACGTAGCGGTCGTAGCCTACTTCAAAGCATTAGGGCCTAGTTCGGAATTTATCCTATTTAACACCGGGTCGAAACCATCGATATATTATTTTGGCAAATATATTAGTTAAAGTTATGTCATGTACTTCATTGCCATAGGCTACATGTCCAAATCGTCGGTAATTCATTATAATATACGCACGGCCCTAAATAACTACCCAAAAATCTAAGGATGTAGTATCCGGGCTACGGTCGTCGGTCGTCATATTTACATAGGTCGTACGCTCGCGGTTTCGCTTTTGTTTTTGTTTTATTCTGTTTTTGCCCCCTGCTGGCAACATATACGGGGAAGGATGTAGTTTCCGGGTGTACGGTTGTCATGTTGTGCGCTCGCAGTTACGTTCCCGTCTATTTCGACGGCTATATTTTCTGGTATTTGCCCCCTGTCATTACTACATGAAAACTAGGTTAGGTTAGGTTAGGTTGTTTGGTTAGGGTTATGTATTTTTGTATCCAAAGGCAGTCAAAATAGAGGGGAACATGATGGCAAAGGTCCGACGCCACTATGCTTAGTGTAAACAAGGCTGGCGGTATGCCCGCACTTAACATTCTTGCCCATATATGATCATGACAATGAGTCATGGGGGGGTGAGGTGGGGCAAAGGCCCCCCATCAACTTATTTTTGTATCCCACAGTAGTCAAAATTGTCGGAAATGTGATCGCGAGCGAGCGATTATGTTTTGTTGCTTTGGTGTCTTAAGATTGATGGAATATGGATAGACCTAATAGTTTGTTTTGCAATTTCCGACGGGGTTCATAAAATAACACCTAAAAAATACAAAAACAAGGAAAACAAATAGAAAATACTTGTAAAAATCGTCCCCAGTGTTAACCCTTTCACGCTTATGACGCAATTTTGAGCCTATTAGGGATACTTTAAAGCCTTTGTTAAGTTTGTTACCATCCGAGGTATTTAGAAACCTTTAGTTTAGTTACTTCAACCTCTGCAGTTGTCTTTGAGTTAGCTGTGGGCAGAAAACTAATTTTGGAGAGGTAATTATAAGAGTGAGAGAACTCTATTTCTTATTGCTAATCTGGCAACCTCTGCGTCATAAAAGCGTGAAAGAGTTGAACAGGATATTTACCCCTAGGCCTAGTTCCAACTTCCATAATCATGCAATGGAATAGGCCTAGACTAGATTTCTGGACTCAAATGTCATGTTGTTAGCATTAAATTTCGTAGTTTAAGATTATAGCCTATACGCTGAGTTGGAGATTGCGGACACCGGCGTAAAGTAGCTCTAGGCATAACACTGAGCCACAACGGAAAGTTCAGCACACATATTAGCAACATAGTCGATAGTGCAAGAAAGTTATCAGGCTGGGCCCTTAGAACGTTCTCTACAAGAAATGAAGAATGCATGCTCACTCTTTGGAAATCCATGATAATACCAAAGCTTGAGTATTGCTGTCAATTATGGAGTCCTGAGAGTATCGGTGAAATTCAAGAGCTAGAGGGTGTCCAAAGAACTTTTACTAATAGAATTGAGACCGTGAAAGATATGAACTACTGGGATGCCTTAAACATCTCAAACTAGCCTATACTCGCTCCAAAGGCATAGAGAACGATACCAGATAATCTACGTCTGGAAAATTCTTGAAGGCCACGTAGGCTACTCAATATAGGAATCACGCTCAGTCAAGAAAGGACAAGGGGGAGATCGTGCTATGTAGAAGGCCTGAATACCAGCAGCAGGAGCACCATGACACTGCGGGCAAACTCCTTCAGCAGATCAGCGCCTAAGCTCTTCAACTGTCTCCCCATCTACCTAAAGAATATGTCATCCTGTACGGTAGAGGTTTTCAAGAATCATCTAGATACCTTCCTACAGAAGATAGAAGAGAAGACACACCTCCCACGCCATCCTACCATACGTGGCCACACTACAACAAGTTGGTTCACCGAGTACCACTTCATTGAAGTGGGCCATTGGAGGCAGCAGGGCCAGGGAGGAAGCAGCGGCAGTTCCTGTAGCTGAGGTCGTCGACCAAAATCTCCACAAGGTAACACAAGGTAAGGTAGCCTATGTAATTGTTACGTAACCTAGGCTATGCAATGCAATTTTCGTGTCATCTTGATAGCGGAATTTTTTTATTTTAATACCACAAATTTTCCGAGTGTTTTTTATAAACAAAATTGGTAATTTGAATCAATATACAGTATAGTGTTTGTAATTAATTAGAAATCTCGGGAAAACCTATTTTCCCCATTAGGCCTATCGATCGATGTTGAGACACGCTCGCTCCCCGATAGTGATTTGAAAAGACATTAGCCTAACCTAACAACCTTACCTAACCTAACCTAGTATTATGGGTCGGGGCTGCCGCCCCCACACCCCCGCTGGTTGAGTACTAATCCCTTAATAAAAAAAATAAAAAAATTGGCTGTCGATTATACGAAGGTGAAAGAAAAGTCGATGAAGTCTATGCAATCTTCAGCTTGATTGTACATTGATAACGGGAAAGTACCGTATTGACAACCTTGTTACGAAAATTAAATTTTAGTACCATACTTTTAAATTAGGTTTTTCCGAGGGTTTAACACATTTTCATATGATCTTTAGAGCTATCGATGACTGAAAGTACCGTATTGACAACCTTGTTACGAAAAAGACATTTTAGTACCATACTTTTTTATTAGGTTTTGCCGAGGGTTAAAACAAATTTTCTTATGATCTTTAGAGCATATAGATTCATTATTTATCTTCAAATATATCAACAAAATTTGTGGTATTAAAATAACATTAAACCCAGATAGCTTACTAGGCCTAGGCTACATACAAACAAAATGAGCTATCGAGTACCGTCTCTTCAACAAACTCCCCTTACAAATTGGGTTAGGAAGTAAATACAGCCAAATGAGGTGGAATGCCAGGTCGTTTTTCGGTAAATCTACAGTTATACTACCCCTTCCCCGCTACCCCCACCACCTCCCCCCTTCAAAACACGCCTTTTAGCGTGTTTTTGGATGGTTCAGCAGACGCGGAAACTGGAAAAAAACGTATTTTGATAAAAATTTATCACCAACCAGATAAGAGTTTTTCAGGTAATTTGTTATTGTTTTTTATTTGATATACAGTGTTGTTTAACCCGTTGAGCCCCGGCTAGTTATAATATTTTGTTCACCCCAGTCCCAAGCCATTTTCACTTTTTTTTTTTTTTTTTTGCTAAAATGGAAGACAAGGATGAGAAATGAAAAAAAAAAAAAAATCACCTCGGATATTTTTTTTTGGGGGGGGGGGGGAGCCTCAAAAAAATTTGTTGAGCCAAAATGGAAGAGAATGGTGAGAAATGAAGAAAAAACTAAAAAAAAAAACTCGGTCATTTGGGGGGCGGGGGGGGGTGTCGAAAGTTCGTCTCCCCCGCATGACCACCCGCCCGGGAGCACTAAGGTAAAAACTGAGTATGGCATTGTACGGCATACATCCTAAGGAGTGTCTCACATAAATCTCAAGCCTCTAGCTCCCATACGACCGGAGTAATGAAGGTTCAAAGTGGCGGTGAACTAAGGGTGTAAACTATCCCCACCACCACCAGCCGCGCGGCTGTCTTGGCCCGCTCACACCTACCGGCCCGGCTCCCACACACACCACGGTACCTCCCCCTCCTATTCTCCCGCCATTTCCTACCTTACGAGCCACGTAAATGATTTTAATATGCCGGACGCACGTGATGCGTCGCTGGGAGTTGGTGATAACAAACTGCCGACGCATCACGTGCGACGCTGGGTCTCAATGGGTTAATACCGAGGACCGTCGCATTTTAGTATTTTAAACATTAGCCGGAATTTTTTTATTTTAATACCACAAATTTTCCGAGTGTTTTTTATAAACAAAATTGTACATTTGCATCAATATACTGTATAGTGTTTGTAATTAATTAGAAATCTCGGGAAAACCTATTTTCCCCATTAGGCCTATCGATCGATGTTGAGACACGTCCCCAGATAGTGATTTGAAAATACATTAGCCTAACCTAACCTAGTATTATGGGAGGGGGCTGCCGCCCCCACACCCCCGCTGGTTGAGTACTAATCCCTTAGTAAATAAAAAAAAAAATTGGCTGTCGATTATACGAAGGTGAAAGTCGATGAAGTCTGACTCTACGGTGTTTACTCTGCAATGTTCAGCTTTGATTGTACATTGATAACGGGAAAGTACCATATTGACAACCTTGTTACGAAAATTAAATGTTAGTAGCATACTTTTATATTAGGTTTTTCAGAGGGTTTAACACATTTTCATATGATCTTTAGAGCTGCCGATAACTGGAAGTACCGTATTGACAACCTTGTTACGAAAAATAAATGTTAGTACCATACTTTTTTATTAGGTTTTGCCGAGGGTTAAAACAAACTTTCTTATGATCTTTAGAGCATATAGATTCAATATTTATCTTCAAATATATCAACAAAATTCGTGGTATTAAAATAACATTGAACCCATTAGCCTAACCTAACCGAAAACTAACCTGTCTCGCGACCGGTCTAAACCCAGCTCACTTTCCCTGTTTATGGGTGCGCGACGGTCTAAACCCAGCTCACGTTCCCTGTTTATGGGTGCGCGACGGTCTAAACCCAGCTCACGTTCCCTGTTTATGGGTTAACAACTGCTGATGTTATCTTAAAACTTTACTTGTCATTAGTGAGACCCCATATGGATTATGCTGTCCAATTTTGGTGTCCTTATTACAGAATGGACATAGATTCATTGGAGAGAGTACAGCGTAGAATGACAAAAATGATCCATAATATTAGAAATCTTCCGTATGAAGAAATTAGGTTTACATTCGTTAGAGAGACGCAGAGTTAGAGGGGATATGATAGAGGTGTTCAAGTGGGTTAGTGGGATTAACAAAGGGGACATGACAAATGTACTAAAGCTCAGTGATAGCGAAAGAACTCGTACCAATGGTTTCAAATTAGATAAATTTCGTTTCAGAAAAGATATAGGCAAATATTGGTTTGGTAACAGAGTTGTAGATGGGTGGAATGGACTACCAAGTGCTATAGTGGGATCTAAAACTGTAGGGAGCTTTAAGATAAAATTGGATAAGCATATGGACGAGAAGGGTTGGGTGTGAAGGGGGATCATCCGGGTTGGGCCAATCAGCGCTCTGCAGACCCCCATAATCCTGCGTTAATCTCTAACCGTTTTGGTAGGATGATCCTCAGGGTATTAGAGTGTTGAGCCTATAATTGGGCTTTGTAATTGATTTGGGGTTGTGTGGGACAGGGATCTGCCTTGCTTAGGCCAATCGGCTTTCTGCAGACTCCCATTTTCTTATGTTCTTATGTTCTTATGTTTGTAATACTTCAATGTACCTATTTCAAGTCAAATATACATTTCCGCGCATCATCAAACCATACTAAGTCTGCTACTATTAATATTAACCCATTAGTACCAACAGAATAGCGACAAAATAGGGGTAGTATAACTGTAGATTTATCCGTTTTTCAACCTCGATCAGTCGAGGAAGAACCAGATTTTTTCGAGCCGCAACCCCTCTTCTTCTTCTTGATATTTATATGTGCAGTTTGCTCGGAGTATTTCAGATCTCCAGATTACTGCACAGGCATAGAGTTGCTTGCTGAGGGGAAGGGAAGTTTGTTAGTTGAAAGGGATCTAAAGATAGGATGTCTAAATAGTGAGTACAAGTATTGTACCCTACATAGTTTTAACTATAGGTCAAGGTCATTAAGGACTAGAAAGTGTTTTGAGGGTAAGTAAATAGGTAAGATGAGGATTGGTTATTAAGGTCTAATAGGAGGTAAGTCGTTATGTCAAGTCGGGTTGAGTCATGTTCGGATTTTGTAAGGTTGGCAGAGTCTGCCAACCTTACAAAATCCGAACATGACTCCCAGGCAGTCTGGCAGAGGTCTAGTACAGTACAGTACAGTACAGTACAGTACCAGTATGGGTGGTACCGTACTGTATTGGTTAGGGGTAGGTTTTCTGTGTGTTGGGAGTTGTTTTCCCCTCAAAAGTCAAGTGCACAGCCGGGCCCCGGCTCTCAAGTCTCAACTCCTCAAGTTGTTTACGTCGCTTAGTCTCCAGTTCAGTTCAGTTCAGTTGATTGGCAGGAGTAATGCCTTTAAAGGTGCACTCCCTGATGTAGGGTTCTTCTTGCGGTCTGGGTCCGGGTCTATTTTATCTTAATAATTCCTTTATTTTCTTATTTGCCAAAGTCTATACACCGTTGTTTTTGCCTTTTCTGTTGTATTTCTGTTGAATAGTAGGCGGCTGCAATAGTCAACTCCTCATCCTCCTGGTAGGGCTGCTGCAGTGCTGGGTTGTTCCTCCTCTCTTTGTTGTACGCCGGGCAGTGCAGCACAAAGTGGTTCAGGTCCTCATACTCATAGCCACACATGATGCACTCTGTCGTCTCGTTACTAAATCTCCGTCTGTTCCCAGGTTCATGTTTTTACTCCTGCATTTAAACAGGATCACCGAAGCCTCCCTACTATCATACACATTCTCCTGGCCACCTATCTCTCTTCTCCATTTTTGTCTTCTTCCATTTCTTGCTTCCATACTTTAGTATCCCACTCTCTCACCTTCATCTTTATCTCTTCATTTGTCACTTTCCCTCCTCTTATCCCTAACATTTTGTTATCCTCTATTAATCCTTTTATCAATTTATTCTTCTTTCTCTCTTCCACTCCGTTGGATGGCGTTGGTCTCTGTCAACGTCAACTCCGGCTCATTATTTTACTAATTTAATTTTAGGTTCTGTACCGTGCCAGGGGAATGAGGAATGTTTTATTACCGTTCCTGGTGTAGAAGGGTTGGGTTGTTGCTATATGGTCACACATGTTTGGCAGGGCTGGAAGGTCGAATTCAGGAAAAGCCTATGCTAAATTCAGGATAAGGGCAAAGATCAAATTCAGGAAAAGAACTTAGACCGAATTTAGGATTGGCACATTTGTCCCTATTCGGGCTCTGTCTTAAGCCGCCATGTCTTTAGAAGGCCATGGGGAAAAGGTGCAATAGATTGATAGATGGCTAGATAAATACAGTGATAGATGTATTGATAGACAGGTTGATGGTCAGTCACCTTAAGGGGGGATGGTTAACGTTTTGGTCGATTTTTTCATTTATTCATTATAGTTCTAGTTTCCTCCCTAGACCTCCATCAAACTTTAAAAAAAAAAACATCCATTAGATCACCCTTCTAGATTAATTTGTAAATTTTTCGGTAGAAAAGTGCCCCGGCCAAAGGCCGGTCCCTCCTATATTGTAGCGAGCCAGGAAAGAATAGACACGTATGTGGCACGAAAGGTCTTAAAATCGCCAAAGTAATTGGGCGAATATCTTAAAATCTAAAATCCAGTGGAGCTAAATAATTATGAGGGAGAGAGGGATCAAGTCCCCCCCCCCCTTATACTAAGAAAGTAATAATTTAGACTCCGACTGAAATTTAAATGCATTGTTATTCCCATGGGTATTGGAATGCTAATAAACTATTACCATTACAAAATAAACTATTATTTTTTTCCATAGCTAACCCCCTTTCTTTCCCTCTAAACCCCTTACTAAAAGACAGGTTAACTCCTTGAGGATAATTATGACTCGTCTTGAACCTTTAATTCTGGCTATCACTAGCTGATTTTATACAGCTTAGGAAGGATCAGTGGGATAAAAAGGGCAAGGACTATCTCAATAACCCTCTGACTTCTATACGCCCTTCCTAATCTTATCAAAATCGTCCAATGATAACCAAAACGAACTGTCACAACGCATGACAATCCTGAAGGGTCGAAGGTCTCTCCATAGACGGTCGTACAAGGAAGGGATCTGGCGGAGTTACGTAATACCTCGAATTTTCCCCTTCGCCTCCCCCCCCCCCATCCTTTCTTGACCCTAGATATATAAAGGCAGCAGAATGGATAGACGTGAGTAGCTTCACGCCCTCCACAGAGCTTTATTCTCCCTCCTGTGGTCCTCACCCAAGTTATCTCTCAACATGAAGTGGGTAAGTAGTACAGCGGGATTTATTCAAAGGGTTAACCCCTTGAGGACGCGCTTTGACAGTTCATTCTGTTCGTCATCAAACGATGTTGTACAGCTTAGGCATGATCTGGGAATTAAAAGAGTAAAGACTATCTCAAATAACCTTCTGATTAACACATATCCTTCCTAATTTGACTAAAATCTTCTAATAATAGCCAGAATAAACTGCTATATTGTGTTATATTCCTGCGTCTGACTGGAGCGGCGATCCACGTTGTCTATTGTAATTCTCCTTTTCTTCGCAACATATTTTAGTTATTACTATGGTTTTGCTAATTGCTAAAGCGAAGAATGTGCTAGTCTAATATATATAAATAATTTCCTTAGCTAAATTGTATAAGTGCCATTGATATCTATAATAGCTAAAACATTAATATACGATACATTTGTGTGTATATGATTTGTTGATAAGTAAAATATTATCTATTTGTCCTCTTATCAAAATATCTTACTTACTATTATAAGCCTTTCAGTATTATGGAGGTCTCTTCACTTTATTCTGATAAACATTAGATGATTTTACTCGGCTTTGGAAGGCCCTCAAGGAAGTAAGGAGTAAACACTGTATCAATTAACCGTCTAAATCTCACAATCCCATCCTAAATTAAATGAGATCGACAACAGACAGCCAGAATATAAAAGAGTATGCTTGAATAATTGTCTCCTGATTTGTGTGTACAGTTGAACATTTATACATTAAGTGAATAGGCGTCCTCGAAGACTGAAAGAGTTAATAAATGACCTAAGCTGGTGATAATGTTGATGTTTATAATTCTCCTACGTGTTTACAGTTGGTGCTGCTGGCGCTGGTGGGTCTGGCGAGCTGCCGCACCGTCCTGGTTGGGAGGAACAACGCCAGGGACGTCACCATCCAATACCAGTAAGGATTCCCTGTTACATTAGTCACAAGGGATTGCTGGAGTTCTCAAGTTTGATTGTATATGAATTGAATTTTAGAATAACTATTAAGGGTTGCATTTTGTCTCTTTTTCTATATAGATATATTATTTGTTATTATCTCTATTCAATCTGTTAGTTATAGATTTTAAGTTCCTTCATCTCATATCAACAAACCGTAAGGTCCAGTTCACCCATGTGTAAGTATATATATATTCTATATTTTATTAATTTGACCCCAACACCAAACGCATCCAATTGAATTAATTAAAGCATATATGTGATCCACCGGGATTCGAACCTGGGTTATCACACAGATATATAAACACTCTACCCATTACACCACCAAGACAGCTTTTTTTTAATATTTTAATAAAGTACCACGCTCCTACAATCTCCATTATCAAGATTTATGATAATTTCTACGTTCTGCAGATACGAGGACCATCTTGGAGAGGAAGTGGATGCTGAATTTGAGCAAGACCTTTTGGATTTGGCTATTCTGGAACAACTTTCTGCTGCTCTACAAGAAACTTCAGCAATCTCATCCAGAACTACACCCACACTCAAAGCTGCACCTGCACCCAAAGCTGTTCCTGCTGCTGCATTAACACACAACATTGTGCCTGTGGCTGCACCTACACCAACACTCAAAGCTGCACCTGCACCCAAACCCACCCCGATTGCTCCTGCAGTAGCACCCATGGTGCAGGTAATGTCATTGCCGCTGACTACATCTCTACAGTTTCTGCCTGTGGCGAACTATGCTTTTCAGCCAACCTTCCTGCAGATGACTTTAGCCCCTGCTCCTCAACTCAATGTTCTCGCTCCTCAGCCCAAGGCAGCCGCTCCTATACCTGCACCGTTGAGTGCTGTCGCCCCTGCCCTTCCGAGAGTCAGTGCTGCCCCTGCCATTCCGGCCACAGTCGCTGCTCCAGTTCCTTCTCCTGTACAGTCTGTTCTGTCAACCCTGGTCACAGACGATGACTCCACTGAGGACTTGGACACAGATGATGAAGCCTCTTCCAGAACAGGGGCTACTGGTGTCAAGCCCATTCCTCTTGCTCGCAATACTCCTGTGGTTGCTCCTGCTACTCCCCAGAAGCCCAAGACATCTCCTGCTGTCCGCCCCAAGGCAGCGCCTTCTGCTGCTCCTCTGGCTGCCGTCCGCAAAAGCTTGGCAGTCATGGACCTCCCAGCATCCAAGACCATCAACATCAACTCAGAAGAAAGTGACGAGAACTGAAATGATCCATTCAATAATTTCTGGCTTGTCATTGTATAATGTGTACATAACGCTTTTGCATATGTGAATAAATAAAAATAATAAATCCATCAATAATAGTATTTCATATGAAACAAACACCTACTATTATTTCTAGTAATTGTACTGATTTTATATAGGAATAGTTATCCTAGGGAGCACATTTATGAGCAATAATTGGGCTAGCTATAATTGCTATGTCTTCATGGCTCTGGCACCAATAATCTCAATAATAGGGCAACTTCTTCCAAGAGTTTGCAAGGTCCAGGAAGCTGAGGAATGCTGGATCTTAGTTCTAGGGACCAGATCTACATCACTGAGCTCGGTAATCCCCTGCTGATTACCTGGGGACCATCAATAACTGTTGAAGAATAATTCAGACATTCAGGGTCTTTAAGAATGTAGAGAAATTTACTACACAATATGTATTTGTTGCCTCCAAAAAGCTGCACCTAAAAACTATAAACATCTGAAAATGGATTTCATCTTGAGATGCTCGATTGATGTGAAGTGTGCAAGAGAATATGCAGTACACCAATTTCTTCAAGCAGAATCCCCTACTCTCCTTTTTTTGACAGAGACTCAAGTAACATCCACATCTGACACATCTAGATTTAATTTTCCAGGTTATCAACTGCTCCAAAATTTCAGACCTAAAGGTGGTGTATGTTGCTTCGCAAAATCTGAAATTGCCCTGGAGGAGGTTACTAGTTTCAATTGTCCCTATTTTTATTATTCTATATACAAATTAATTTCTGCTGGTAAATTTAAATACATATGTTGCATCTACCGTTCCCCAAATACTCCTCCAGAGCAAAGTCTTTTTGATTCTCTGTCCTCACAACTCAGTGTCCTCAACTTAAATGCTTCTTCTGAAATCACTGTGTTGGGTGATTTTAATGTCCATAATGTTGAATGGCTCACTCATTCAGCCAGGACTGATGATGCTGATCTTGAATGTGAGCTATTTGCAGACTCATTTAATCTCATTCAACTAGTCAACCAACCCACCCGTGTACCAGATAATCCTAATCATAATTCCCACCTACTGGACTTATTTTTAACAACCAATTCAGAAAATTATGATGTTACAGTGAGGTCCCCACTTGGATCTTCTGATCACTGTCTGATACAGGCCACCTGTCTATCACCTACCACACCTTCCCACTCTGAACCTGTTTTGGTGACTAAATGGCATTACGATAGGGCAGACTGGGAGGGTCTTCAAGGTTTCTTTATTGATATTCCCTGGACCTCTTTCTTTTCTAATGATGCACACTCCACCTTGAGCCACATACAAGATTTTGTAAAAATTGGAATGGAAACTTTTATTCCTCATCAAAAGTACAGTAAAAGATCTATCTATCTATCTATCTATATGCTCAGGCCCAATCCCCATTTTGGGGGTAGCCGACTCAAGACAGAGCAAGAACAGGGAAAACACAAAGACAACATAAAACAAAAAATAAACACAGATAAAAAACACAAACTCTCACACATCCAGGTCACCTAGGAGAAGACCCAGAGACCAGGGTTACCAAGGTCGCTCCAGCACTCCCCCAGCCCCTGACCACCAGGAGAGGTTCCGATCTCGGCAGGCAGACATGCAGCGGAGCCAAAGCGACAAGCCCTCCCACCACACTTCCAGGCACACCCTTCATATTAATCGTCTCCCCGGGCCAGGCGCCTGATGGACTATTATCTAGTCCAACTTGCGCCCGACCCCTTACTCCAAATGACCACGTGTTCACTCAACTATTCACAAGCATTCTCCATTCACTCCTGTCCACCACCACTTCCCCTGCCTGATCTATAGTCATTCCTCTATCATCCAAAGCCTTTCTTACACAGTCTCTCCATCTCAATGGGGGTCTTCCTGCCCTTCTATCTCCCCTTGTACCTGACTCACATATTCTCTTTGTAAGCCTTTCATCTCCCATTCGTTCAACATGACCATACCAGCTCAGCACCCTTCTGTCCACTCTGGCTGACAAATGTTCCTGCTGCCCCACTCTCCTACGTATCTCTTCATTTCTCAATCTGTCTATACGAGTAACTCCACACATACTCCTCAAGCAGCTCATCTCCATCACATCCAGCCCTCTTTTCTCCTTTTTCTTCAGAGCCCATGTCTCAGCCCCATACATCACTGTTGGCACAACAATTCCTTGATACAGTGCACTTTTTACTTTCACTCCGAGATTTCTCGTAAAAGATCTAATTCACCTAAATGGTTTGACCATAATTGTGCTAGAGTAACTGAACAAAAAGCAATAGCCTACAATGCATACACAAGATCAAAAACACATGAAGCCTTTAATTACTTTAGAAACATCAGAAATCATGCCAAAACTGTATTAAACCTAACTAAATCAAACTTTCTCCATAAGCAGGCAAATAAACTTCTAAATAATCCAAATGATAACAAAATATTTTGGTCTACTCTTAACTCATTCAAATCCAACTTCACTACTGCTTCATCCATTCCACCATTAAAATCTCCGACTGGCAATCTTGTAAGTGACCCACGAGGTAAAGCTAACCTTCTTGCAGATATTTTCTCCACCAACTCAACCTTAGATGAAATAAATCAAGATGTCCCTGTACTTAATTTTAATTCACCTGAAATTCCCTCACTTAAGATCCACACCAGACATGTCAAAACTATTTTGCAGAATCTCTCAGTAGATAAGGCTCCTGGTCCAGATGAAATTCCTCCAATAGTACTTAAGAATTGCTCCTTGGTGCTCGCTCCTGTATTGGCAAATTTTTTCCGTCTGTGTACTCATACCTCATGCTTCCCAGTACCCTGGAAAGAAGCAAACATCCATCCAGTTCCTAAAAAAGGTGCCTCTTCAGATCCATCAAACTACAGACCAATAGCTATAACTTCCACTCTTGGCAAACTTTTTGAAATTATATTAAATAATCACATAATTAAGCATCTGGAGAATAATAAATTAATCAGTGATAGGCAATATGGTTTTAGACGATGTCGATCAACTGCAGACATTCTTTGCCTTCTTACGCATCAAATCAACCAAGCTACAGACCAACATGGTGAAACACATACAATAGCACTGGATATCAAAGGCATTTGATAGAGTCTGGCATCAATCCTTATTGTCGAAGATGTCACACTACGGCCTTGCATCATTAGTTCCACTAATTTCTTCTTATCTTCATAACAGAAAAATACGTGTAATGGTAGATGGCCTTTATTCTCAATTTCACTCAATAAATGCTGGTGTTCCCCAGGGATCAGTTTTGGCCCCAACTCTGTTCCTCATTCATATCAATGATCTCATATCTACCACTCATAATCCAATACATTCCTACGCAGATGACTCAACACTCCACAGTTCCTTCACATTTACCAATTCTTTCACCCAACCCGATCTTATAAATTCAAAAATAAACACTGCAATTTCTCTGAACCAGGACCTTTCTAGAATTAATGAATGGGGACAAGAGAATCTAGTTTCCTTTAATGCACAGAAAACCAAGTACATTCAATTTTCTAACCGACAGAATCTCACTGACTCCCATATATTTTTTAATGATGTAAATATTCCCACTTCCCCTAGTATTGACATTCTCGGTGTAACATTAACTACTAACTTGAGCTGGACACATTATGTTAGAAGCATTGCTAAGAATGCCTCTAAAAAACTGGGACTCCTGTACAGAGTTCGAGAATTCTTCACTGACGAGCAGTTGGCCGTAATATATAAAAGTCATGTGCGCTCACAGATGGATTACTGTTCACCTCTGTGGGGTGGAAGTGGAGTGGTTGCATTGAGGCAGTTGGACAAAATTCAAAATAAAGCTATTAGATTAATCAATAACCCTGCAATCACACAGGACCTTCCTACATTAGCCATACGAAGAAACGTTGCATCCCTTGCATTATTCTACAGATATTTTCACAGCAATTGTTCCGAGGAACTTGCTTCAATTGTGCCGCCTCTCCACATCTTTCCCCGTAGAACTAGGGCAGCTGAGAGCGCCCATGAATTTACACTTTCTCCTCCACAATGCAGAACTTCTGCTTATCAAAATTCATTTATCCCCAGAGCTACTACTCTTTGGAATTCACTTCCCTCGAATTGCTTTCCACAAACTTACAATTAACAAATGTTTAAATCCAGTTGTTACAAACATTTTATGAATGGAGGATGCCTTTAGGCACATGGACCTTTTTGTTTTATCTGTGTTTTTCCTTCCTCCGTTCATTGTCTCTTAAAAAAAAAAAAAAAAAAAAACTATCTCAAATCAACTTGCGATGCTCGGCTCTCAGGAATACCTTGTACTGTATAGGCTAAGTATTTTACAACTTCATGTGTGAGTCTTTTGTAGTAATTATTACATGCACTGAAGGTCAAGATGAAGTTTTGTTTTGGGAGAGATGCTGGACAATTATAGGCGCCATACTGCCAGAGTGAGTGGTGATTGGTTTTAGAACAGAATTTCAGTTGTCTAGTCAGAGAAACCGCAAATTAAATTGAGTCTCAATTCTCCTCAAACGACCTTTGACTTCACTTGTTGAGTTCTGAAGAAGCTTGACACTCCAAGCTTGTCAAGTAGGCTAGCTTGGTGTGTATAGCAGATGATTGACGATGGCTAGAAAGCCCACTGGAATATTTACTTTGAGCAGTTGAATTGTCTGGTCACCCCTGTATCGTTTCTGGAATACTTCTGAATACTGAGACTGAAACCATGATCAATGGGATTCATGTGGCATACACTGCCGTTTGGCAAACTGATACCACCCCCTTGATTAGAAAGGGGGCATAGTCATGCCTATCTAGGATAAAAAAAAAGGGATTGATAGGACTCCAACTACTGCCACCGTGTAACTATGTTTAATGTTCCAGGAAAGGTCTTTGCTCATATCCTTCTGATGCGAGTTCCAGACCATAGTCACCATCTGATAAAAGACCAGAAAACTGATCATTCTAGTTTGCATCCAAAGAATTAAGAATTGACTGCTGCTTAACACTCCGGGACCTCATGGATTTCCGGGCTTAGCTTCAACAGTTGTTGCTTGCAATGTATGGCATTCTCAGAAATGCTTTTCATTCAGTGCATTGTAAGACTCCACAGGACACCCACACTAATTATTGATCAAGTGTCTGGACCCCAGAGTGCTGTCAAGGATGTTGGGCAGATAAAGCTTCCTTCTTCCCAGTTAATTCATGAAAAACATAGAACAGTGTTCTGGTGCTTTCATATATCAACACTTACATTGACTGATTTCTTGAATAGACAGTCGGACAAAGGTTTTGTGGAGAATCTGTCAGTATTATCAGAATCGCTTAAACCAGAACAATAATCACTGCAGGTGCCCTTCAGAGATTCCGAAATTGTTCATGCATTGAATGAAAAGCCATTCCCTTTTGTTGTCACTTTGAAAACTCAAGCCGGCATTACATGAGGACCCACAGTGGTAGTGTCGTCAGTCTGATCTTTTAGCAAATTATCTAGAACTTGCATCACAAACAATATGAGCAAAAACCTTGCCTGGCACAATGTGCAGTGTAACACCATAGTAGTTGAAGCATTCCTGTCAATTAATTTTTCTTTTCAGTTAGGGATATCTAAGACTCTTTTCCAGCCAGGGAATGAAATCCGTTCATCAAATAACAATCTGAACTATGCGAACCTTATGATTATGGATGCATCTTCAGCTCTCAACAGTAAGATACTTAAACAAATGCCACAGACACCTGGTGCCTTGCCAAAGTTTGAGTCAGTGCAACAAAGAATTACCAAACTGACTTCTTTCAAAAGTAATCTAATGAGGAGAGAATGCGGGAACTAGACCTGTTTTTACTTTAGAAACAGTGATTACGAGGTAGATTGAGGGTGCTTCAATATACTTATAGGATTTAATAATACAGAAATGAAAAATAATTCTCTTTGGCCCACCTGTTCCTATCAGGGAAAATGGCATTATGTTAGGGGGCCATAACGTAATTCTAAACATTGATTAATGTTTTTACAAATACCAATGTGGATGACTGGAACATAATTCTAGAATCATTCCTTTACTCTACCACCAACGACTAGTTAGACCAGATTAGATCTACATCTTTTCGCTGTAGGTAAAACATATATAAACAGTGTTGCCAGAGAGAGTAGGGAGTTGGGAGAAAGTCTTTACATTTATGTCCTTTTCTTCCACTAATATCATGTAGTATATCATGAATTGTTTACTAATAGTTTTTAAGGCCGGATAATTTTATTTAGAAATTGGTTTGTGTATCTACATAATTCAGTAACTTTCTTTTACGTTCACAAGGGAGTGCCCTGGTTCTTCACTAATGGGCTGGTCAGGCACAGGTGGCTGGTTATTCACTGGTTGAAGCAGTTTATCGGGGTGATCAGACATATTCAAAAGATCAAAGTATTAATCCCACACTGTAAACAAATAATTGGTTTGAATACGGTAATTAAAGTGTCCATGTAATAAACCAATCAATTAAAGGATATAATTGTAAGTCACTGTCAAAATACCCAATGATTTGATATACCTTTTCCATACCCTTGATGCTTTTACAATGTAGTAGGCCCTACATAATTAATCATCCGGTATAATTCAACCATCTACCATATGAACCAAGCTAGACCACATGGTAAGTCTGGTCCTTGGAAACTGGATCTAGCAATCCTTATCCTGGACCTTGTAAAGTTCAGGAAGAGAATGCAATCGACATTCTTGGAGCTAGAGCCATAACTATCATTGCCAGCCCAATCAATGCCTGTAATAGCATTACTTAGTTACTTAGCACACAGAGTAGGTATTTTTCTGATACTACATATATAGATTTGTTGTCTTTATTAAACCACATTTATATAATGCTTTATATACATCCTATACAATGGCGAGCCAGAAATTATTGAATGATAAGATCAGTTCTCGTCACTTTCTTGTGATTCGATGTCGATGGTCTTGGATACTGGAGAGTCCATGGCTGCCAAGCTTTTGCGGACGGCAGCCAGAGGAGCAGCAGAAGGCGCTGCCTTAGAGCGGACTGCAGGAGATGCCTTGGGCTTCTGGGGAGTAGCAGGAGCAACCACGGGAGTCTTGCGAGCAAGAGGCATGGGCTTTACACCAGTAGCCCCTGTTCCGGAGGATTCTTCATCATCTGTATCCTCGTCTTCAATGGAATCATCGTCTGTGTCCCGAACTAATGGAACAGACTGTACAGGGGAAGGAACCGGAGCAGCAATTGTGACTGGAGCAGCAGGGGCAGCACTGACTCTAGGGAGGGCAGGGGCGGCAACACTTACTGGTGCAGGCTTAGGAGCGGCTACTTTAGGCTTGGGCTGAGGAGCGAGAGCCTTGGGTTGAGGAGGAAGAACAGGGACTGAAGCCATCTGCAGGAAGGTTGGCTGGAAAGCATAGGTCGCCACAGGCAGAAACTGTAGAGATGCAGTCAGTGGCAATGACATTATCTGTACCATGGGTGCTACTGCAGGAACAATCGGGGTGGGTTTGGGTGCAGGTGCAGCTTTGGGTGTTGGTGCACGTGCAACTGCAGCTATAGGAACAGTTTTAGGTGCTGGTGCAGCCTTGGGTGCAGCGGCAGGAACAGCTTTGATTGTAGGTGCAGCTGCAGTTTTAAGTGTGGGTGAGGCAGCAAGAGATCTTTGGAGTGCAGCAGAAAGCTTTTCCAGAACAGACAGATCCAAAAAGTCACCCTCTAACTCAGCATCCACTTCCTCTCCAAGGTGGTCCTCATACCTGCACACAAATAAGTAAAGTACAGTATCATGAGTTTTGATGTTAAAGATTTATTTTCATTGTTGGGTATCTATCTGTTATTAAATCAGTAAATATACATTTGCTTTCTTGGGATCAAACTTGCATACATAACCTTTCGCAATCCATCATCACTATCATCTTCCTCACTATCATAATAATAGTACTAATTATAACAAAACTAATTGATTGAGTGATTTAATAATAATAATAATATTACTAATAATTGGTTTTCAGATTTTATGACATTCGGCTCATTAGTTTGAAGATTTTAAGACCTTTCGCCCCATTTCGTTGTCAATATTTAGACATTTCATGACCTTTAGGTGTCGATTTTTTTCCTGGCGAGCGGTAGCGAGCCTGTAATTGTGGAGGAACCGGCCTTCGGCTGTGACATTTTTCTACCGAAAAATTTACAAACTAATCTCGTAGGAGGATTTAATGGATGTTTTTTTAAGTTTGATGGAGGTCTAGGGAGGAAACTAAATATATAAATACATAAACTCCAAACAATAACTACTGTCCCCTTAAGAAGGATTTGTGGTAGAAAAAAATGGTTAAGTAATATATATAGTTCGAAGCCTGTTGATTACTGGAGGCCCTTTTTAAACCGACTAAAATCGTCTAATAGTAGCCCGAGTCAATGTACAAGGACGGTAGCGGTAGTGACAGGGTTAACCAAGGTCAATATACACACTTGGGACTTAAGGGGGGGGGGGGGTTTAAGTCCCAAGTCCCTTAAGTTGGGGTGTTTGGTTTATTTGTTCATTTTTTTTATTCATGTTTTTTTTTCTCCCTAGACCTCCAGCTTTAAAAAAATATCCCCCCCCCCCCCGGTTCGAGACCAATTTGTAAATGTTTCGGTAGAAAAATGTTTTAGCTAAAGGCCGGTTTCTCCTTAACTGCAGGCTTGCTATAGCTCGCCAGGAAAAATCAACACCTAAATGGCTCGAGAGAAGAAATGGGGTGACAGGTCTTAAAATCGCCAAACTAATGGGGCGGATGTCTTAAAAATCTCAAAAACTAATGGGGCTAAACTTGAGGGCGAAGGGGGGTCCCAATAAACCCAACACTTGCCCTTAACTTACTTATAATAGATGGTGACGTCCCTGGCATCGTTGTTGTTGTTCCCCCCAACAGGGACGGTGCGGCAGCTCGCCAGACCCACCAGCGCCAGCAGCACCAACTGTAAACACGTAGGAGAATTATAAACATCAACATTATCACCAGCTTGGGTCATTTATTAACTCTTTCAGTCTTCGAGGACGCCTTTTCACTTCATGTGGACATTTTCAACTGTATACACAAACCAGGAGACATTTATTCAAGCATATGAACATCTTAACAATTAGCTCTTATATATTCTGGCTGTCATTGAGTTGTTGTTGTTGTTGTTGTTCCCCAAGCTGCCTGGCCGAACAGCCCCAAGGCCCCGAGCAAGACCAAGGCCATAACCAAGCGCCCCCACAGAACCCTCCCAGCCGACCACAATAAAGCATGGGTGACCGAAGCCACTCCATGGCGCGGAGCTGAGGAGGGCGACAGAAACGCCCGGGAAACCAAAGCCCCACCCAGGGCCCTGTGCCCCTCAGCAATTATGAAGAGAAAGCTGAGGGGCAAAGGAAAAAATGTGACGCTTTGGCTTCCAATCTTGGTAGATTGGGAGGTCAATCCACGGAAGAGACACCGTCACTGGAGATCTAGAAAATATATAAGTAAAAGGAACAGTCAGAGTAAGCTATGGGTATGGCAGAGATCGCTCAGTTCTCACTCTGATAGACCAGCCCATCACCACATGACTAGAACCCAATCCTCTCAGCATCAGCTAGGAAAGGCCCTAGAAAGCCGCCTTTGGCGGGGGGATAGCTCCCCTATTTCAACCCCTTCCGGGGTTGGGCACCCGCTGTCATTGAGTTTAGGATGAGACTATGAGATTCAGACGGTTAATTGACAGTGTTTACCCTTTTGTTTCCTAGAAGGCCTTCCAAAACTGAGTAATATCATCTATTGTTTATCAGAATAAAGTGAAAAATCCGTCACAATACTGAAAGGAATTAGATAATAGTAGTTAACAAAATGATGATAAGATGAGAAATAGAGAATACTGATTACTTATCAACAAACCATACACACACACATTTATCGTATATTAAAAGTTTTAGCAGTTACAGAAATCAATGTCAGTTAACAATTAGCTCTTATAATTCTGGGAACACGTAGGACAATAAACCCGGTATCACACTAACCCTTTTTCCCTCAACATTTATCCTCAACACTGGTCTGGCAGCTTATGAGGTCAACATTTCAAATATTTCGGTGACCTAAACTCAGCTATCATCAGTCTAGTTTCCGATACCAGTGCAAAATATTCCAGAAATGTTGACCATCGAATGTTGACTATAAAAGCTCTCGTGTGATACCAGCTTAATAAACGTCAATGCACTTCTAATTCAATCCTACTAATTTACCTTCCACATATAAAAACATGGCGTGTATACAAATTAATGGGGCCAACTGTACATAATAATGATGGAATTCCGACAAACCACTTACCCACTTCATGTTGAGAGATAACTTGGGTGAGGACCACAGGAGGGAGAATAAAGCTCGATGAAGGGCTTGATGCTACTGACGTCTATCCCTTCTGCTGCCTTTATATATCTATAGGGGGGGGGGGCGGTGGTGGGCAGAAGTAGGGGAAAGTCTTTGGTATCATATGGCAGTACCCCGATCATCTATTGGGAGGCATAGTGTTGACCTCGATACGGTTTCTTTCAGCGTTTTCGCTATTAATTTTTATTTATTATTATTATTATTTTTTAGAGACAATTCAAAATAAGTCCTAAAACTAAGTACCTTATATTTAATACATATTAGTCTATAATTATATAGCTTAGAACTGCTATGATGAATTAAACAATTGAACCTCATGATATTTTTTTCTTCTGACGACCCCCCCCCACCCCCCCCCCCCCCCCCACCCCTATTCCTCATGTTTAGCCTTATTGGTTCCAGATATTTAGACAATTGGCAATGTTAAGACCATGTCTGCCATTTAGGTGTCGATTATTTTCCTGGTGGGCGATAGCGAGCCTGAAATTTAGCAGGAACCGGTCTTCGGCCGGGACATTCTTGTACCGAAAAATATACAAATTTATCTAGCGGGGGGATCTTGGGGGTGTATTTTAAGATTGATGTAGGTCTAGGGAGGAAGCTAAGAAAATAATAAATAGATGAGTAAATAAGCAAATAAATACACCCAATTCCCCCTTAAAACCCAATGGTCCCGGTTTGGCCCCCTGCCCTCCATAATATCAGCCCAATATTCCCGTTCCACCGGTAGCTCCAGAAACTCTACACTGTTGAAAGGGAGAGTGTGAGGCTGGATAGTCAATGGTATAGGGACTTCT